>JABWPP010000049.1:75017855-75490355 GCA_016920855.1 Puya raimondii
CTTTGTTTTGTGTCATGTGGTCACACGGTATCGGAAGAGGCAGTTTGATTTGCTTTGCAAAGGATAAAACTTTAGTGGGGAACTTCTTGACGATGCTTTGTTAAGCAGCCCGCGATCTGCTGGCATGCATTAGTTTTGCTTTCATCAAAGAATTTGTTGGGTGCTTTTTCATTACTAAAAAAAAAAAAAAAAAAAAAACTAGAAAGGAGGAGTTATAATCAGCTTTGATAGAGACAAAGCTGATACATGACAGTAGATCGGTGGCTCCTCAATGATGTGTCATTTTAGAGCTCCTCACTGAAATTTTTTTCTCCCTTAAAAAAGAAGATACAGTATCAAAACTGGTACCTATTTTTACTCGACCATTGCCATATTCTATTGACTTAATAATAGCACATTATGTAGGAAAAGCGAAAGTATTCCCTAATTTGCCTTTTATTTTATTTCATACTTCATACTTCATCTTCAATTTAGATTGTTAATTTTTTTTCCTTAATTTTAAAAATCAGAGTAATTTGATGATGATTGGATGTTTATAAGAATGCACCCGGTCTATGCGTCGGTTTTTTCCTTTTTTGGTAGGTGTGCGCCTTGGAGTGGGCCCACTATCAATCACAGCCGTTGATAAAGGATCAACGGGCTATGATGGACCGGTCCGGTTTTTTCAAACCGGCCGGCCCCTTTCTCCCGGCTCGTCCCGACCGGGCCACCGGATTGGACGCCCACCGGTTTATTCGCCAGCTATTACACTTGCCACTACATCTCCAAATTTGAAGGGTAATAATATTTTATGTAGTAAAAAAGGTAAGATATTAAGATGAAAAATATTATTAATGGAAAGATTTATTATATTTAGTCAAATTTTTGATAAATAAATTTGATCGGATTCAATGTATCTGATACATTCCTAATATGTTGCTTTCCATGAAAAGTGAAAAATAAGATCGGGCCAACAAGTTTAAGGAAATAAAATAAAATAAATATATATATAGGATCTGCAAGATATCTATTTTTCTTCAGGTTAATTTCAACCTCTCCATTCAATAAATTTGATAATATTTTAGTAGGTGTTTGGGCCCAAGTTTCTCGTGGCTTTTACGGCATGTTAAATATATATATGTAGTGTGCTATTTTATCGGTGCTATAGCGTGTGAGTTCTATACACAACTGCAAAAAAGGGCAATGAGAATTTAAACACGCGGCTTTTACAGTGTGCTATAAATAGCGCTCTGTTTTACCGATGCAGTAGTGCGTGAGTTCCACATGCAACTTCAAAACAACAAGAACGAGAATTTAAACACGCGGCTTTTACAATGCGCTATAGATGAATAGCACTCTGCTTTACCAATGCAGTAGCATATACATTCCACACGTAACAATAATAAAGGTATATAATGAGAAAAATCTGCGTCTTTTACGGTGCCCTATATATCATGCTATGCTCTCCCAACGAGTAGCGCGTGCGTTCCAAGTAACAACGGAAAGAGGGAAATGAGAATTTAAACACAGTTTTTACGGCACGCTATAGATAGCACTCTGTTTTATCAATGCACTAGCGTGTGCATTCCACACACAACTACGAAAAGGGATAGAATGAGAATATATAGCACTCCTCTTTATCAATGCAGTAGCATATGCGTTCCACACGTACGTCTTCTTCAGCTGCACTACTGGACCAGACACTTAGACTTAGACTCCGTTTGGGAGAGTTTCTAATCACAATCCAAAGTGACACAATGCATGTGAAGGAATAATTTTGTGTTTAGTGAAACATACTATCTGTACTTTTATAATTTAACGATCGATCTAGAATTATTACGGATTAAAATTTGTGGTCACCGTTGCCTATGCAAAAGCATCCCGTGGAATGTTTTCATAGATGTGCAACGTATCGCACCACGCCACACCGTGACACATGAGAACGCACGCCCAAACTAGACCTGAGCCCTCATAAATATATTCTCGTAAAATTTATATTCTTTTCTAAAATCTTTGTTTAAAAGTTACTAAAATTAAAACCATAATCGACATTGATATATGGTATCTAGACATAATATTTTTGAGTATTTCTAAAGTATTTATAAAACATTTCAAATTTATGAACTCGTAGGTCTTCCTTTATCTTTATACATTAGTTACTTACAATATTGCAATAAACTAATTAAGCAGTGCAGTACAAAACACCTGCTATTATTGCGGAATAAATATTGCATGAAGTTGATATATATATAAATCCAACACAACCCCATTAAAGGATGATCATTGCTATTAAAAATTTACTTTAGCATTTGAAATTAAAATATCTACATATATATATAAACCCAAACAAATGAGTGGTGGATTGATATATATTGCTTTTCCTAGCATCTCTGTCCAGCTTTTTCTCTACCAAAGGTGGTAGGGCAGGTAGGGAACAAATTGGTGTTACAAGACATTTGAAATAAAGTTTTGTCCCACCAGAAAAAGAAGGGAATTTGAAGAAAAGTAAAACCCCTTCCCTTAAGAAAGTGCTTTTCAAATAATTTAGGGCTCATCTTTAGATAAACTAGAAACTCCATGTTTACTGTATGTTGTTCCTCTTATGCTTTGAGAAATTATTGTTTGCGCCAGATGCATTTGTATAACCGCACACTCCACCGTCCGCAGAGTTATATATATATATATATATATATTTTTATTTAAGAATTGGATGAATAATCAGATGACTACGTTGAAAAGTACAAGACGTGTCGAGAATAGAAGGAGCCCCGTAGAGGTGCAATAAATGATTTTACGATCATACTGGTGTTGGCAATAGTTTCTCAGGATGCGAATAAATGTTTCAGGCCAAATGATAGAAATGGGTATGTGCATCATTCGTCCATTTTTTCTAATCATAAGTTCAGGTGATGTTCACATATTTAAAGGGAAAAAATAATAAACAAGAACTTACCTCAAATGAAAGTCAAGGTAGAAATACTTGTTGACTCGGAAATTGAGTTATAATTGGTCAATTATTATTGAAGGAATTAATTCAAATATACTTGGAATTGAAAGGTTAAAAATGGGGATTGATATATCTAGAGCATTTTTTGTATATTGCCAAAACAGATACATTGTATCAAGTTATGATTTGAATCTTTTCGTTGATATATCAATTTCCGTTAAAAGTATATGATAAAGCACAGCCCAGCTCTTTCTCCAACAAACTATAACTAATTACGAATAACCAAATGGACTATTATATAAGGATGAGGTCAATTGAACTACCTTTAAATTGATTGAATTGGGCAAGAAGATGAAGAATCTTCTTATAATCCTTTACAACAAAAAATAATAATAATAATAATAAATGAAAAAATAGGGCATGGTTGTGGGCCTTGGTGGCTTCTTTCATTATCAGCCCATGTGTTGGTTGGACCAGTTTATTAATTGACTTTATTTTTTGATGTACCTTATATTCTATCACACTTATGCTCCTTCTTTCACAAGGGGTCCATGTGTTAGTTGGACTAATATGTCGTATATACTCTTTTTCTTTAACTTAAACCCGTTTTCGTGCCTGCGGTCGGTTGTTCGTCCTTGCGATGATTGATTAGTTGCGTGTTTGGCCAAGCAATTGAAGAAGCTGTACTAAAATTTTCTCATTCGAAAGTCGAAATCCTCCAATAACCATTTGCTAGAGTAAAAGCAGAAGATTAAAGTAAAAGCTTCAACTACAAAACATCGTACGCTTGTATGAGCTTTTTGCTATAGCAAATGTTATAAAATTTCGTGTTACTAATGAACGGAAACAACTTTTGCACGATAGGGAAGTTGCTGCAGAAGCCATGCTATATAAACGGACGAAACGTACACTTGTAGTTAGCATTTTCTTCTTATTCTTTTGCTCTGATACTCTCAATAGGAAAAGTTATCTTGATGATAGAATATATAGCAGTATTTTATGTCATAAAATAAGTTTATTGAAAAGAAACAAAGGATATACAACTTCATTCTTGAGAAAAAGCACAATCTAATTTTGTATACAGCTGTTTTTCTCTTATATTATTATTGGATATATACAAATTAAGATGAAAAAAACTCAACCAGTATTTCAATTTATGATTTTGTATCTCATTTACTACAATTTACGACCATTAAATTAATTCACTGCTAGTCAAAATCACTTACTTTTGCATCAATTTTTGATTATTTTTTGGAATGATGGACTAATAAATTTTTAAACAAAATACTATATTATTGGAATCAAACAGGCCACTACCATGGACCATGTGAGTTTTGTGCGTTTTTGAGCTGTAAAGGATCCCAACTCTCAATGGAAAATATTCACACAACAATAACATAGAATATTTTCACTTTTTCACAAAAAATAAAAAATGAAAACTCTAATTAATTTTTTACACACAATCGTTTTCTCGTAATATGTATTTACTAGAAATAAAGGAGAAAACTCCAAGTATGTAATTTCACTAATTATTTATGCACCCTTGAAAATTTTGTCCCATTTTTTTTAGTGTATTGTGGAAAGAAGAGAAAAGATATTACTCAAATTTCTTCTCATAGAAAAACGAAGATATAAATTGAACAAATTGAAGGTTACAGTTTAATTAATTATCTCTCCGACAATTGCACGTGATATAATTCACTACTAATAGTTGAAAGATTTGTTTTTTTTACCCTAGTTCTTAATTTATACAGAAGAAAAATGTTACCCGCTTGGAATATTACAGGATAAAATTTCTCTTAAAATGGATTACATAGTGCACCTGATGTATCATGTTTTCCAAGGACTTTCTTGAACTATCAACAAGAAATTACGTTCGCGTCTCGCCGAAACCATCTTCTTAAATCCTCAATCGAGTACTCAAGGAATTAATTAAGATGGATTAGAGAGTGCATGTACACACAATTCAAGTCCACAGTTCAAGAAAGCCTGTGAGGAACATAGCCACAATCTTATATTCATCATCTCCAATTAAACCCCTAAGTAAATGAAAATAATAATAATAATAATACAAATAATGTTACAAGAGGAAGAGAAACATAACAGGAAAAGGGAAAAGAAGATGAGATCTAATAGAAAAAAAATAAGTGATATAAGAGAGAGGAATGAGTCCACTTTTTACATATGGAGGGAGAAATTAACCAACTCCCGTGAATGCACGTACTAAAAAGTTAAAACATAACCAGATTAATGAGGAATTTTTGCGTGCGGTTGGTGTGCTTGTATGTTGGTGCACCACTCAACGATCGGTCCTATATTCTGTCTTATACTTTCTACGTAACCATTTATCTGCTCAACAGATGAAAAAGATTGCAGTTGCAATCAATTTGACATAGCGGTAGGAAACCACCAACTGGTAGCTCGGTTGGTGAATATCCTCGTCATCGAGTGTTAAATCTCAAGTGCATATCACACTTTTTATAAAAAGTTATGTTTTCATGATATAGAAAAGATGTGTTGGTAAACTTATATGATTATTCTGAGAAGATTTGTTGGTAAGCCTATCTGATAGTACCCTTAAATGCGCGTATATGTACCAATCAAAGCACTTTCTGTATCATGAATACTCTAAAATTGTCAATATTTATAAATAATTTTTTTTGAGAAAAAAGTAGCTCGCTACCCGTTTCACACATTGGAAGAATGAACTAGGCTACAGGAGTGAGGCAACAGAAGGCCTCAAACAAGACGAATGTGAAAAAAAAAAAAAAAAAAAATACAATTAATGTAAAATTTTGGAGATTGCTAGTGCTGTTTTGCTGAGAAAATTTGACTATAATTTTTAAAGTAAGAGTCAAATCAATAAATTATGAGATTAAATACGCATCTGAAAATAATACGAACATTAAATTTTTGGGTCTCACGATGGAGACGATTTCCATTAAAAAAAACTTTTATTTAGTGCTCAGAATTATAATATAAGATGGAATTAATAAACCGGGCGCAGCCAATAGTTTTCGTAAATTAGTACGTGCGACAGGCGGTTCAGATACCGGCCCACCACGCCACACGTGCGCGCAGGGAGTCCTCGAATGGAAGGACGACTCGTGTCCCTATGCAGCTTGCTCGGAAATCGAGGGGGGGCGCTTATTGGCGATGATTTTGAGCCTTCCGTTCTGCAACGAACCGCGATCCACACGTGACTGCACACTGGGTCCATGGCCCCGATTTTTTTTTTTTTTTTTTGGGCGGGGGGGTGGGGGGGGGGAGGGGTGAGTAACGCGCTTTCTCACTTTAATATTCTGTGATTTAAAGTGTATTACTTTAATTTCATGTGATTTTATTTTTTTCTTCCTGTCAGCACTTCCGTTAACTGTTCGTTAAATCATATACAAAAAAACTTCAAATACGCTACCTATGGTTTATCGAATATTTACTTTAGTACCCTGTGGTTTACCGAATTTTTACTTTAGTACCATATAGTTTTAACTTTGTCACTGATTTAACCAAAAAAATTAACGAAAAGAATAACGAAAAGAGAAAAAAGAAACCATATAGAATTAAAATGATACATTTTAAACTATAGGGTACTAAAGTGAAAAAATGTGAAACGGCATGGAGTGGTATTTGAAGGTTTTTTTTTTTTAATGTTGCACCACACATGTTGTGTGATCCATCAACACAAAAGCGGTGTATTTGAAAGTGAAAATAGTAAAATCTACTTTGCTGCGCAAAGAGCTTCAGAGTTAAGAGTTTTCACCAGCATAAGTGCTCGATTAAAAAAAGACTCATAAAATCCATTACATTTACTCTAGAATAATTAGAGGCATGTACGCATAGCGATGTCCCAGAATGATCATAATTCTCATAAAATTTTCACCATAATATTAAATAAAATAATAATAAATAGTGAAGAAAGATAACTAATTATAAAAGAAAATGTGCATAACAGAAAGTTCACAGATACTATAGCTCCGGCACTTAAGAAAAAAGAAAATGAAAACATTACTACTGATTAGAACTCATTGAACATATAGCTAGCATCCAGAAATTGCAACACCGAGAGTAATTCTGCATCAATGCCGCATGAAAGAAAGATCCCCCAGTCCTCAGTCCATAAAAGATCTTCCATTGTTTTTTTTTTTTTGTAGAGAGAGAAAGGTAGCATGCTACCCGCTTCGTTTATTTTAGAAATAAACTTAGCAAGAAATGTGAATCAACTAGGATTCAAACTCGCGACCTCGGATACCAATCACCAAGCCCTTTGCCACTTGTGCTAGGGACGGTCAGTAAGATCTTCCATTGTTGGAAGAAGACTCCAGACTCTAACTTAACATCGTACGTACAACTCTCGAAGAAATAGTCACAGCAAAATCTTAACCTATTTTTCTCTCTTATTATCGTTGTTGATTGCATTGCATTGCGAATCACACAAAGGGAGAAGAGAAAGCGCAAGTACACACGACTCACTGTCTTAGAAATCAGATGACTTTAAAAAGCATTGCTATGTATACATTGCCAATTATTTTCATTTTCACAAAATTTTCTTAAGATAAAAAGTGATAGCTAGTTCAAAACTCTAACAACAAAATTTGAAATCAAATGAAAATTTTGGACTATATTGTTACGGAGAAATTTCTATTAAAATTGGGTTGTTACTTGTAATAACTTAAACTAAAGTATCAGTAAAACAAATGAGTGGTTTCCTTCTAGTGATTTTCATTATAAGATTAGCAAAATAAGCCTGGGAAAAATGTTTTTATATAGCATTTTTAAAATACCATAATTGCAAATTTAAAATAATCCTGAGAATTCTTAAAAATAATGATTGAAAAAAACACAACATCAGAAAGGAAAATGAAGGAACAAAATTTCAAAGGCACTTAAAAACTTAGAACTTATAAAACTATATAATTATTTACTACCAACACTTACCTGCTTTTGCTGCATAACAAAAGTAAATTCTTCAAAAGACATGTCATATTTTTCCACATCTTTCCTGAACTTTGCACCTCAACAGTATATGCCCCTTTATTACTTAATTATGATACACTTTTTTTTCAGGAAAAAGTTTTAAAAAAAAAGATTTTTTTTTGTGGGTGAAAATAAAAACATTGAAGAAAGAAAGAAGCAGAAGCTGTTTCAGTTCACAGTTCAAGAAAGCCGTGGAAAAGCATGATCACAATCTTGCTAATTCGCCCCTCTATTCTCCTCAAATTAATATGACCCCTCAATGATCGTAAAATAAGTAGAGAAAATTACCTTGTGAAGAGAGGAGAAATGAAGAGAAAGTAAGAGATCAAAATATGTGTGTGTGTGTGTGTGTGTGTGTGTGTGTGTTGAGGAAGAGACGAAATAATGCAAGTTAAAGTGTATGCGAAGTCCCTCTACTATTCTGATGTACGGCTTACGTCCTCATAGTCAAATATTTTTATTTTTGAACATTTTCGTATATTAAACTTTAGTTACAGGTCATCAAAAAATCCAACTTTTGTTATAAAATAATTCTTTTTAATCTGTTTAAAGTAAAGGGAATAAATTTGAGGCAAGTTTTAAGAGAAGTTCAATTTTTACAGCAGTTATAAGATAAAACATGATCCCTTTGAAACTTTAGAAATTAAAGTGTTTAACTTTAAATATTGAAATACATAAACTAAGTTGCAATATGGGAGTAATACCGTGGCTATCCTAACATTTTACCACAATGTTTTACCGTTTTACGCGAACGTTCGATTCGGTGCACGGGATCTGCCTTGTGTGTGGGTCCCACGCGGTTACACCCCAAGCGTGCGCTCGGCGTCTGATATATCGACACGTGTCACCTTTCCCAGGTCGCACGCCGCGGTTCCCGAGGCGACACTGATTTTCTTTTTTCTTTTTTATAGAGCGCCGCTCTTAGCCGTCCATCGCGGATTGGACGGTCCACGCGATTTCCGGGGCGCGGCTCCACGTCCCGCTATCCTAGGCCGGGTTTGTCGCCGACTCGTTTCTTCGCACGGATTGGACTCGATTTCAACGGTTCGGATTCGACCTGTATATTTGCAAATTTTTTTTAAAAAAACCATTGTATAAAAACTCCTTGAAAATTCTAGTAATTTTGTTAATGGACTTTGGAACTTTTGATTTTCCTAATGAGATCTCCTAAACTTTATCAAATCTTTTCATAAATTTTTCTACGTAAGCAGAATTACTAATCAAACAGCTGTTTTAATCGCGTATCTTGCACATAATTTTGTATAAACCTACCAATTACAACAATTATGTACTGGTATTGAAGAACGGTATGAATTTATCTTTAATTTTTATTGTCTTTTAATTTTTAAAGTATGATGTAGTTGGATCCTCTCTGTAGCAGAACTAAATGCTCGAAATCAAAATCTAGCATACTAATCGGGCATATTATTACCATTTATCAAAGATCCCATCAACTTTAAATTGAAAAAGGAAGAGAGAGGGAAAAACCGTTTGCAGAGTTCAAAGTAATCCCAATGGCTTGTTCTCGCAATAAGGGAACCCGTTAAAATGTCTTGTGATACATACACTCCACTAAGCCATTGCTTCCTCAGTGGTAATTTCGCATAGAAGGTAAAAGGCAAAAAAAAAAAAAGAAAACCAAAAAGTATAAAGCTGTGTTTTGTCGATTCATACATGCAGAGGTAGCAACCACCAAGAAAAAAAAAAACAAAAAAAAAAAAAAAAAAAAAAAAAAAAAAAAAGCCTACTAGAGTTGTTTTCCAGGTTCCAACTCATCTTTCCGACCACCTTGTACACTATATCCCTCGAAGATCTTCTTTCCAGTTAGCCTTTGGGGTATGAACTACTTTCCGACCACGACCCCCTTTTCTGCAGTGCGACAGCACAAAACATTTCCGCTTCACTTGATGCTGGCACGAGGAGAAATAAGACAGTAGGCCGCTCGATGATAGTTGATGATTTAGTCAGGTTTTTGGCACAGCAGGGAGATTTAATCTTCGCTGGCATCCAATGCGCGACAAGTATCTCTAACCTACATTACAAACATGAACTATCATTAGCATAAATACCATATATATAATACACTGGCTTTTTACAGTGATCACTGATAAAGCAGTCCAATTTGGTTTGGACGCTAATCACTACATTTTCACGGTAGATTTTCAACTTGATTTAGGTTTTAGCTACTAGTAATGGTATATTACAAAGGTGATTTTCTCTTAAGCGCTGTTCCTTTTGTTGAATAATATCTTTATCTAGTGATATAATATAATTTGCTGAAACAAAATAATTTGCTGTTTAAAGATGAAAGTAAAGCCTCTCCGAATGATACAGTAATTTAACTCGTGTAGAATAACGATGCAGCGAAATTGGGCAGCTTGGAACTGAAAAAAGGGAGAAAAAAAAGAGTACAGAAGAATTTCAGTTACCTTCACAAGAGCTTGGAGTTCGAATTGTTTTGCGATTTCCCACCATTTGTAGGGTCCAGTAGAATTCTGAAAACCGAATGTGGACAGCCAAAGAACCGAAGGATATTTTGCCAGCCCCTTTCTCCATGTACAGCATTCGACGAAGTTATGCTATTGATGTATGTGTTACCCTCGTAAATAAAAGAGAGTTGCTGCCACAACAATACGCTGATACCAATCTCTACAGAGAGACTTGCAAAAGCCAGATATATAAGAAGAAGGCCTCTTGCCGACAACAAGAATGCAGAGCTAGCAAAGGCAGCTGTGATCTCCTTTACTAATCTTAAGGCACTCGTAGAATTGAGGCCATACGCCACAAGAGTTCCGAGCTTCAGAGGAGGCCATACACGAAAACCAGCATAGATCGTCATCACGAGAATGTAAGAACAACTGATGACTATAGATATAAGAAATGCAACAAAATACCGGTGGTTTGCAGCTCCAACACAGTTGCCAATCTGCAGAGAAGTATGTCAATAAACTAAATCTCTATAATCTGCAAGGTCTTCAGGTTAGATCCGACATGAACAGGCTTGCTTATTAGTAACATACCATTTTGCATGTATAATTTTTTGACATTTGTTCGACATGTTAGAAATTCTAGTAAATTGCATTTACAATCTTACTAAAATGCGCAGCTAAGTAACTCCTGATTATAGATTTTTGCATTTAATATAGCTCCAAACCAAGTATTCTAAAAGACAGTACTAACTCCAAAATAAAAATGCCATATCCTTCGCGAAACAACTCCTATTGAGACTAAGTATTTACGTAACGTCAATCTAATTGTAAAATTCTTCTACCTCAGAAATATCTATACAACAGTCTGCCAATCAATCAGTTAGAAGAATGAGAACAATGCTGTATTTGGAACAATACTTTGAAGAAAAAAAAAATCATATCCACTTAACTCTAGAACATAATTTCTCAGCTTTGCCCTTCCCCTAGTCCTGCTCCTCCAATGGGGAAATAAATTTATAAAAGAAATTATTTTAGAGATATACTCTTGTATAGTCTCAACAAAATTTTCTGCTCATCCCAACAAATTTTCCATGCAGCAAACAAACATGTCTGCAATAATCTCGAGTCCCTTGTATTCAAAGGAAAAATTTAAAATTTTTGACACTAAATAGATGTATACAATATCAAAACTATGAAACATATCAAGCAACAAGTCAAGGAGAAACAAGAGTAATTAATACCATACGGATATGGATCAGTTATTGATGCCATGCCTGCCAAGATTTCAGAAAAACCACTCATCTAAATATATGGTTCTACATTAAGCTAATGACTCTGGAATGAGTCAGTGGATAGTGGCGGCATTAAATTACAATCTATTAATCAAAGTTTAAGAAATTCAACAGAGCAAATTTATAAAAAAGCACTAGAACTACACAATATTAAATAATGAGACTTACAAAAGGGCAATGATGATCCATGTCCATCACGCACATTTTACATGAACGGCAGTGATGTGCTCTTGGGGGCTTTGGCTTTGTACAGTATGCGCAAAAAGTATAGTTCTCTAAGCCATTTTTACCAATGACCGGATAACTACCCCACAATATGTTTGTCGGTGCCCCAGCAGATGAAAACGATGCTAGGAAAAAAGTAGAAATGGTAATAATAGACAAAATAGCTGTCACTACGCAGTGGAAAACCCCACAGAAATAGCTGATTGAGAAAACAACTGGGTATACTGCCCAAACACCACCACCTGCCATTAATTGAAAAGGTTAAACGAAATTTACAAATTGTTATACTATCTGAAAAATGGTCCATGATAAGAAAGTAGGACTGAGAAATGCGAAGAGGCAAAAGCAGTGAGAAATATGTAACTCACTGATCACAAAAAACATGAAGAGAAGGAGAATAGCGACAAAGGATCTATCTCGGACACGTCGCCAGTGAGAAAAACATACACCATCAGGTTTTCTTGAAGTTTGGTTTTGCTGTGTTATCGCTCCACACCATCCACATTTAAAAATAGGCGTATAGGCAATAAGAAGAAGGCGTAAGCCACAACCCCAGCATGTAGCCTCATGCCCCTCTTGTATGGACGTAACAGAGTGATCTATCTACATGAAAATCAAGGAAATGTTTATAGATATGAGTGGATGCAACTAACATGAAACAACTTTGCTTGTTAAGTAGGTACTCAGTTCTGTCAAAATGAAAGCTCCAATATACTTATAGGCCAAATGCATAATTCTGTTAACCAGGGCAGCTGAAGAAACAGTTCTTCGACTCGTTTTTTTTTCTTTTCTTTTTCATAAATCTCGTCAAGAGTTTGAAAGAGACTACTATGTTTACTAGTAGCCAAACAATCGGCTAAAGAATTGCTCTTCAAATTTGTGGTGAATTCACAACGTTTGCAGTGAAAGGTCAACAGTTTCATGGATGTTTTGAAAAAAATATAAAAAAATATATTATATCAGAGTCTAAACTCTCGAATAGCTTCTCAGCAATCCTCGACTTTATCAGTCAATTCTCAACTCTTGATCCTGTCCCTGGAGTCTAACAAGAATATTTAAAAGAATATGAACTCAAATTCAAGCCACATCTTGTTTGCAGCTAAAAGCTTCAGTTCTTAGAGCTAAAGACTTATGAAAACAACACTTGCACTGATTTTAGCAGTCAATTCTCTACTCTTTATCTTGTCCCTGGAGTCTAACAAGAATATTTAAAAGAATACAAACTCAAATTCAAGCCACTTCCTGTTTGCAGCTAAAAGCTTCAGTTCTTTAGAGCTAAAGACTTATGAAAACAACACTTGCACTGAAACTTAAGTTTTTAAAGCTAAAGGCTAACGAAAACCCAATTTTCTAAAGGTCGGTTTGGATGTTCATATTATATGTCAAACTGTCACTGCCTCTTTTGAGCATCTGGTCAATGTCAACATATAACTTCTAAAGATAGATTAAATTCAAAGAAAAAAAGTATAAACACCTCATTCATGCATCAGCTCCTCATGTGGTTATACAAAAAAAATCTTCATGAATTTAGTTCATTAGAGGGAAAAAAATCAATTGGAAACCGGAAACACGCACAAGTCATCCAATTGTAACACGATTCTAGACTAAAAGATACATTATTTTTCCTCCCCAACACTCTTGCTTAATCTATTCATCTAGCCAAGTAAGACTTGCTAAAATAAGCCATTTTCTTCAATATAACCCAAAAAGGAAGGATTTTTACAACATATTTCAACTATTAATTCGCAAATAAGAAGAAAAAAAAAGAGAGGATCTAATTAGATTTCCAAACAGTTCAACATGATTCTGCACAGAAACCCTCTGCATTAAAACACATCCAAACACAGTAATCCAATCACCAGAGAGTATAAGCACTTCAAATTCGAACCTTTTTCTCACTAATAAGCCAAAAATTAGCAAATCCAACAACAACAACAAAATAAATAAATAAATAAATTAATGCTACAAACTCCATACGAAATCTACGGGGCTGTTCATAAGATTAAACCGCCTATGATCCGACGATCGGAGGAGTACCTCGACCGCCTCTTCATCCATGGGAATAGACCTAGATAGGATCGATCAAAACGCTCTCGAAGCTCGAAGAGGAGGAGGAGAGAGAGAGAGGGGCTCTCGAAACTATCGAGAGGACGAGGAAGGAGACGAGGGTTTGCAATTAGATTTTGGTCGGAGGAAGCTTCATATGTTGGGAAAAGAATATAATAATAATATAATAAACGACATTAAAATCAACAACGAATGAGTTTTCCCCTTTAATCTTTTCCGTCTTTCGTTGTACCTTTTTTTCTCTGCTTAAAAGTCAATTAAGAATGAAAAAAAAAAGACTTCAATTTGGTCACATGAGATTTAGTATATATATATATATATTTATTTTGTCATCTTATATCTTAAACAATTTTATCTAAACTTAGCGTCAAGTCGAATGCTAAAGTATTAATATTTATATATAGACTACATAGCAATAAAATAATATATTTTTACAACAAAGTAGGAAAATACAGCATTTTATTTGTTTATATTTTTTACATAGCCATCTTGTGGTCTGCAAAATTTGTCATATTATTATTCAGCAATTTATAAATTTTAATACATTAGCATCCTAATTAAACTGTAGATCCTTAAAGTGAAATAAAAAAAATTAAAGCGTTTTAAATTGTAGGATAGTAAAGTAAAAATATGCTAAATCACATGAGGGCTAATTAAAGTTTAGGTTTTAGGTGGGCATGACGTTCACGCGGACACGCTCCTTAGGCCGGATCCTATTTGGGCTTAAAATTTAGGCCCAAAATACTTTTGAGCCTATGTGGATTTGTGTGTATATATACGTATATTTGTGTGTATGAAGCGAAACGCACAAAAGTATATAAGTGGTATGTCTAATATAATTTTATTTTTTTTTAAAAAAAATACATATATACGTTTTCATAAAATTTGGGCTTTTAATAAATGAACCTAACTGAGGCCCAATAGGCATCGGACTTTGGGCCAGAATCCTGATCGGAAGCCCATTAAATTAATTTGGGCCGGAGTCGGCTAAGGATGGCCCGATTCGAACCCGGCCCGATTCTACCTCTATCCCAATCCCATTTTACGCTATACGCGAAAAGAAGGTGGAGATAACGCAACAACGATAGTGAACCTCACCCCTCTCTCTCCCCTTTCTCTCTCCTCTCTCTCCATCTCCAAAAATGGCGCTTCCGTATACACTATCCCCTCCACTTCGCTTAAGCTCAGGTAAAACCCTAGATTCAACTCATCACTTCTCTTCTTTTTTCTTTTCTTTTTTTTCCTAGTAAATACTTACTTAGTTGCTTCGGTAATTTGGTTTGTTGTCGCAGGAATTTTACACAAGAGTATTGGACCGTTGGGATTTTCTGTAAGTAGAATCACCAGATCACTTGGTTTTCCAGAGTTTTTATGAACTTTTTTTTTTTTTTTTTTCCAATAGTAATCGGTAAATGCTATATCGTGTTCGATAATTGGGTAAGATCGGTTAATTTATCATGTTTATGATAATGGTCAGTGTCATGTCGTGTCATTATCGGATTAGATGAGTTCGTGCTGTTTTATGATTGATTATTTACTTCTGTATTTTTGGGCGTATTTGAATCGCGTTATCATGTTGTGTGAATTACTACATTTGTTAGGCTAAATATATATTTGTGTCCCAACTATTTTACATGCAAGTAGAATATAAAGGCGTAGTTTAAGTAATTGTAAATATCATGCCCACTTATTTACGATTTTTTTTTCTGATTTCTTTGCTAAAAAATGTAAAAAAGTACTCTTATATTTTGCAGAGTTTTATTGTTCAATGCTATTAATCATTGATAGATTCTTCCCTTGAATGTGTTCCCGCTACTTGTTTTGTGTACACTAATTTTTTTTTCTTTTTCCCCAAAGGCATTTTCTACACGAAACTTCGCTAGAAAATGCTATTGTATGGTAATTCGAGAACTAAGTTAACATGGTTTTTGCACTATTTTTCTGATTGACAAAGTCACAAAGAGATACTGTCTCATTTTAAGGTGAAAAAAAAAAAAAAAGAAGACCATTTGTTACTTTAATGGCATTAGGCGAATAATCAAGACGTATCACAAGATGACACTCTTGTACATGCCCATCTGTGTCACATTTGGATGAATCATCAAGATGTATCACAAGATGACACGGTTGTACATGCCCAATCTATGTCACATTTGGATCTACGCATTACGAAGTTCTGCTTCTATGCATGATGAACATTTTAGCCTCGGAGAAGTGACAAAAGTAATAAACAGGAACTCTCAAGAGGTTTGGCGAAAAGAAAATTACATCAAGCTCCAGCTGCTCCATTGGAATCATCCATACTTACACAATCATCGGTATCACATGCACAACATGAGCTACGCGAATCTCTTTTGTACGACTCCCAGATGTTGACAGTAGCGGATATCGACCCCGCCACCGCTAAGACGCTAGTCGGGATAACGGGCCCTTTCCTCTCGGCATTCGGGTTCTTGTTCATACTGAGGATAATTATGTCGTGGTATCCGAAGCTCCCTGTGGGTAAGTTCCCCTATGTCATAGCCTATGCGCCTACTGAACCTTTTCTTAAGGTAACTAGGAAGGTGATACCCCCTCTTGGCGGGGTAGATGTTACGCCCGTGGTATGGTTTGGTCTCGTGAGCTTCTTGAATGAGATATTAGTTGGCCCACAAGGGCTACTTGTTCTTTTGTCTCAACAAGTTTAGCGTCACATATATGCCTTTGTAAATTTTTTTTGAATATTTCGAGTAATTGATGAGCAAAGATTATTCATGTTAGTTTCTTGTGACTTTTCTAGCTCCATGTGAATACTTTCCCTGCATACTTTGGGAAAGCGTTATATGAGCAGAACTATTTAAGAAGCAGTTGTAACTTATTCATTAAAATCACAAAGAAATAATGCACTTTCCACCAAATTAGCTCAATTGTTTGGAGAAGGGCATGCTATTTATGATTGTCAAAGCATGGCTACCTGAGTTTAAAATTGGTATGAAACAAATTAATTGTATTTGCATTTTTTGCTGCTAACTTTGTTAATTAGCTGATAATTAAGGGATTTGTGAGGAACATTTTCAGGTATCAAACTTCATGCTGCTCTTATAAGTTTAAAAATGTTTGTTGATCTTTTACAACTTTTTGGCAACTTAAATCTCTTAAGTAGCTACATTTTCTTTTTTTTCCTTCTTTTTTTCTATCTCTATTAATTATAGAATCTATGATGATAATAGTTTTTCAGCATCCTATTTCTGTCATTTTTATTGCATGCTTACTAATCTTAACATCGTTTAGCCGAGAAATAAGGCTCTAACAATGTCTATTACTAAGATGGTCATCTTTTATTTGGGCGATGTTATTACCGAAGCTGTTTTTACTCTACACAGATTAGACACAATAAATCTAGTCAAATTTAGTCATTAAATAGTGACAGTGATATCACCACCCTTTTTATCCATATCGAACTTTTTCTCAGCATGATATCACCAATTTGCACTTGGAATAAGAAGTTATTCAGAGAGAAACTTTCTCTTGTTACCAGTTACCACTCACCAGTGAAATAAAAACAGTTCTAGGTGCTTATACTACTTGTTTACTTGGCATTAAGGCACTTGACAATAAAATTGTACACATTTCACATCCCCACTAACTTTCAAGTTGCTCTCACCAAATCAGAAGAAAATAAAAGCCCAGTCGACACACCGGAATATATTTAAAGGGACACACTTTCCTAGCAGGAGGTTTCATTTGCTTAGTACACAGGAGAAGGTAGTTACTATTACATTATGATCTGTTGTAGTTCAAGAGTCCATTTTATATGTTCTTTGGGTTATCATTGGTTCATTGAACCTAAAAGGAGCATTCGTTTTATCATGAAATTTCTACATTTGGTTGTTTTATGCCACAATGGGTATTGATCCTATCTATTGGAACTCTGTTTCATGAATTCATATTCTTTAATCTCTACAACATGTGTGTCATCTGTTTAGGACAAAGATAAAAGAAACATGGTTGTCCTAATATTGGTCTACCACGTGGTTTCGTGGAACTTCAGAGTAGAAACAACAGATGAACAATTTGGCTTTGCAAATTTATTCCTCTTTTCGGGCTGCTACTATTTTGAAACATTAGTGTTGGAATAATTTGTACTTTGGTACAATAGTTTGTCCTCTTAGCTTGTAAATTTATGCTAATGAAGCTGCTCTGTTCATTTATTTCTGTTGTCTTTTGTATGGTACACAAAATATACTCTACATGTGATAGATTAGACAAGTTCCATTCTTTGTTTGTCTACAGGTAATGACAATTTGATGTCCTAAGAAGCGACATGTATTCTTGTAAAGCATAGTTAAATTTTCGTTTTACATATGAATTGTTACAATAATGTTTTTTATTTCAAATTTAGTCCTGGAAAAAGACAATTATATGAATGACTTGTTAACTAGGAGGCACATGAGGGCATATAATTTTGCCAGAGTGAAAAGATGTGGTGATGTAAAGAGCCAAAAATTGTGACTTATTTTGGATGGTGTTGGAACTAGGACTTGTTTCTCTTAGGGGCCGTTTGGTTGCATGTAGTTACAACTGCACTGCAGTTATAACTGCATGCAAATGTAAATTTGGTGTTTGGTTTGATGTATTTAACTTCAACTGTTGCAGTAGAAACGGTAGGAGCAGGGCCAACTGCAGCAGTTCGAACTACGCCGAAATTGGCCGCAGTTCCAACTGCAGCAGTTGAAGAGATTAACTTTAAACAAAAGATATGCTTACCTCCTTAATTATTTTTTAAACAAAAAAATATTTTTCTTTTTTACGTTGGAGGTAATCTCATCATTATATATATAAAATAATAAAATTTTAAAAATTATTTCTCAACTGCATGCAACTAAACAAATTATTTATAGTTGTAGTATTTTTTACTATATCCAACCAAACAGGATGCATGTAGTTGCAACTGCATGCATCTTCAACTGCACTGCATTTGTAATTATATTTGACCAAACGGCCCCTTAATAGAAGCCGCTTGAGTAGAGAAACCCATGAAAGAAGATGCAAATTTATTACATTTGAAGAGGGTGGGGGCTTGAAACTAGCCAAGCATCCTTTGAAAAGCTGCTTTTCCATTTGAAAGTGCTTTTTCTTATAGAGCTTTGATCCTAATGAAGGAAACTTTGTAAACTCACTGCACCCAAAAACATTTAGCAAAACAAAACACAAGTGAATTGTTCAGAGCTTTCCAAATCAATTTTACTTCACCTTTTCAACTTGGAAAGGAGGGGAAAAAAACAAAAGCAAGATAACAGTTCAAAGTCTCTGCACCACTTTACATAGTCCCAAAATAAAATTTAAAAAAAAAATTTAAAAAAACAAAAAAAAACAGATGCTTTACAAACTGCTCAAATCTCCCCTACTTTTTTCAATCTCAATCAGTTCAGAATGTTACAGTGAAACTGAATTATGAAACCAAACCACACAGCTAAAAGCTTACAAAAGAATTAAGCTGAAACAGAGTGATTACTCTCTCCTAAACTTTACATCCTAAAAGAAAAAGAAAAACAAAAACAAAAACCCAAAAAAAGCAGTGAAATTTACAGAAAAGAAATGCATTAAAGGAAAGTGTTATCTATGTTCAATCTAATGAAAGATAGGGGGTTTTTAAGACTCAACAGAGTCTAGGCATTCCCCTACCACTTTGATGGCTAGTGTTATTGCAAGATTTACCCTTAACCATCTTAGACATTTGGCCCTTCATCTCTCTACATGCCTTCTCCAGCTCCATCACCCTGCTCTGCATTTTCTGCAGATTTAGCCGAAGCTGTTCTTTCTCATCCAAAATATCCGGCGAAGCCATTTTGGATTCGACACAGGCTAGTTTTCTCGGTGTCTCACTCGGGTCGATTTGATTCCTCACATTGGTTCTGATCTGGAGCTTGGATTGTTGCGAGGCTAACGCTTGAACTGCGAGTCCTGGCGGGATTCTCCGGTTCTTCGCAAAGTCCTTGCACGCCTCGAGGCTGAGCTTCTCGAAGTTTAGGCATCGGCAGAGGCTCGTGCGATCATCGACGGATAGAGTCGGATGCGACTAATAGAATGGTGAAACCAATTCAGTTAATTATAATCAGATCATGCAAGGTAGGTAGATATACAGATGAATGAAGCTGATCAATGTGAAAGATTTAATTACAGAAACCATGAATTTGCAGGTCACAACTTGCTAAGTGTGGAAAAATCCAGAACTTGTCTTAGGAAACTGCTTATTTTTTGCAGACAATAATAAATCATTACATAATACAGATTTTTAGTTTCGTTAACTCCTAGAGTAAGATTAATTTTGGAACTTAAGAACAAGGAGGATCCAAAGTAAATGTGGAGCACAAAAATCAAAAGTAGTGTTGACTGAAAATGACATATATGGGATATAGCTTTAGATACCAGGCAAGAACCATGTGGAACTGCCTCCTAGAAACTTCAAACTCTTGTGAGAAGTATCAATCAGAGAAAGGTACAAATCTTCTGTGTACAATTAAAGAGAGAGTATGTGTAGTTGGATCTTAGTAGTTAAAGTGATTAATATATGTGGTAGTGCCTCTCAAAATACCAACTATTTCTATAAAAAATAAATGAAGCGGATAATATACTTATCTCTCTCAATGTTTGAGCCAAAAAGGGGATGAGAAACCTGAAGGACTCGCAAAAAGTTAAGTGAAAAATCTCATATGGATTGGCACCAACATGAAACTGTGAAAAAGGAACTTTCCAACCTTTCACCTTTATGTTCACATGAAATCAAAGCCACCTACATTGAACTTGGGAGTACCCTATTGGCTAGACCTCAAAAGAAAAAAGAGAAAAAAAGTTTTCTTTCTAGCTCCAAATTCAATTGCTTATTTACTCCTAGAACAGTAACTTCAATTAAGAAATTCTGATTTTAATACCTACTTCTAGATACCCCTGAGGTACATACTACATACCCAAGAGAAAAATTTGGGGAAGCACCCCACAAGGTACATTCTATTAATCTCTCTATAATTACAACACTATAATGTACCTAATCATTAACTTGGAAGAACAATTAGAGACACAGCAACTTTTCCTACCCTATTAAAACCAACCATCCACCTACCAATTACAACAACAAAAATTAAAAAATTAAAAAAAAGAAGAGGAAAGAAAATATGGTAAATAAAAAATAAATAAATAAAAGAAGGAAAAGTACCATACCTCAAGATAGATGTCTAAAGCTCTATAGACCCCATCATAGCAATCTCTAGCAGAATCAGGCAAGCTCTCAGCTACTCCAAGAAACTTAGCCACTTTCAAGCTCTGATCAGGGGATATTTCCCCTAAATACTTGTCAATTAACCTACCAACTTTTTTCATCCTCTGTGAGGGAACTCCACTTTCCTCAGAACCCACAAACACCCTCACCAGTCTCAGAACCAGATTCACATCATACACACCATTCCCATCACTTCCTGAGACCAGCAGATCATCCAGTGTGGCTTGATCAAGCATGAGACCCATCAACCTCTCCAGCTTGTGCCTGCATTCTTTGCTGAGTCCAAGACCAGAAACCACTCCAAGAACCCAGAAAAGCCCCCTGCAGGAGAAAGCACTTCTCCCCATCAGGACCACACCATGAACTGCTGTATCTGCAAGCCCAGCATACTCTGTTCTGCACAAAGCAACTCCCCCATTGAAGCTTGGCCTTTGAACTGCTGCTTTGAGGTAGTGTAGTAGGAATCTGGTGAGAATGAGGTTCCTGTTGTTGTTCCCACAGGACCCAAGCATCTTCATCATCTTCTCTATGGTGGGTGGGGCCAAAATGGTCAGATCATCAAACCACCACTCTCTGCTGAAACAGGGCCTTATGGACTCTGGTGTTTTTGTGGATGAGGAGCACCTGAACCCAGCTGTGTCAGGGGATGAGGAACATGAAGAAGAAGAAGGTGGTGTGGTTGCTGCTGCTGCTGCTGCTGCTACAAGCTGAAGCTCTGAATTGGCTGAGATCTTGGAGAGGAGGGAGGAGAGGAGCTTTTCGAGCAAGCCCGAGGAGTCGGCGGCGGCGAAGAAGGGCTCACAGCTTTTGAGGGCAACAAGGATGTCACTCCAGGTCCAGTAGAAGAGCCCATCCATGAAGGTCTCGGTTTGGGTTATGAGGTTGCATGTGGAGAGCTCCTCACCCATCTCCAGGTAAACAGCAGAGCAATGGAGGAGGCAAACATTGGCGGGGGTGATCGGAATCCTCCCATTGCTGTAGCAGAATCTTGAGACCAATTCAAACCCATCTGGGCCCCCTGGGAAGTCCATGATCTTGATGACAGGGCACCACCTCACTTGGCTCCTCTTCTTCTCCTTCATCACCACCATCTTCCTCAACCTCCCTGAGAAGGAACAGAGGATCCCCTGCACCAGAAACAGGGGAACAAGAAAAAGAAAAACCCATTAAAGATCCAATGTGTGAGAGTTGAATCTTGAGATAATCTTTGCAAATGAATTGGATGGAGAATGAGCATTTGGTTTCAAGAACTAGTTAGTTAGTTAGTTAGTTAGTTAGTTACCTGGTGGATGAGGAAGGTGTGTTGGCCATTGATGTGCACCTTGAGGTCACAGAGCTCCTGCATGGCTTTTTGGAGCTGAATTATACCAAGGAAGATGAAGATAGAGATGGATATGAGAGAGAGAGAGAGAGAGAGAGAGAGAGAGAGAGAAAGAATGGAATGAGAGAAGAGGATTTGGTGCACCACACAGTTATTTAATACTACTATATATATATATATATATATATAGTTATATAGGAATATAAATGTTTTTATTTTTGTTAGTTTATATATCTATTTTTATTATAGAAGTAAAGAGTGGTTCAGCTAACTAGTTAAGGGTAAAGTGTACGGACACCCCTGTTTTATTCTTATATTGCAACTCCGTCCTTTGTACCTTTTTATTTCCACAATTTAATGTCTGGAATTTAGTGTACACCACACTTTAGTCCGTAAACATTAATTAGGGATTTTACAGAAGCGATGACACGATCATGTTATCAAAACATAAATAACTTTGTTGACTGTTGGGACTGAAAATATAATACATATGCAGATTTACGGACTAAATTATTTAAATAAAAAGTATATGGATCAAGTTGTGGTTTCCTGGAGGACTAACAGTTTTATTGAGTTATTTATTACTATTTTTCATCTTTTCTTTTTTGCTGTTAAAATTAAGTGGTTTTTTGTCTGGAGCTGGTGACAGCCACTGCAGGTCAAGAATCCACTCGGTTTAGTGATTTTGAATAGTTTTGTCACTTTTTTTAGGGTTTTAGACCACACATGCATGGGTTTTGGAGTTTGCTTGAGCCTACACTTTAGACCATGTGGGAGTTGATGGGGAAAGAGGAGTTCAAGGGTGAGAAATTATTGCCTGCACCTGGTGTATCAGAACATCTCATGCACTTCATATAATATTTAATAATTATCATCCAATATATCAATATCTTAAAATAAAAGACCATGTACGAAGACTTAAGAATCAAATAGTCACAAAAAATAATAGTATCATAAAACATACTGAATAAATGAAATTCTGATTTTTTAAAGTTTTTATGGTAAGAACTTTTAGAGGTGTGGTGTACTATGCACTGGGTGCATGCAATAATTTTTCTTCAGGTGCATGGAATTTTTAAGTAAATGGAGAGGGTTATCAAAAGGAGGGACCATTTCCTGGAAAAAAAAAACCATTAAGAAATCACACCCTATCCAAGAGGGAAAGAACAAACATGCAAAACAGTGGCATCTTCAAGTTTAGCTGGTTGATACTTAGAACTCTTCCTACCAAACATGGAAAGCTTTTTATATTTTTCAAAAAAAGAAAAGTTATGGAATGTTTTGGCTAAATGTTTAGTTTGAGGAATGGAATGAGGAAGTAAAGAGAAAGAAAGAGAACTTGTGAGGGGGGTATGAGGAGTGAGTGATTACACTTTTAGGCTTGTGTGTGTGTGTGTGTGTGTGTGTGTGTGTGTGTGTGTGTGTGTGTGTGTGTGAGAGAGAGAGAGAGAGAGAGAGAGAGAGAGAGAGAGAGAGAGAAAGAGAGAGGACAAGTTGGAGCCTTATCTTCTCCTTTGGCATGAAACATGAATTAGAAGAGTCCTAGATCACACAACAAGTCAATGAGAAATCCAAATAGATCTCCAGATTCCTAGACTTGCAATTTGCTACAGTTTCATATAGGATTTTTTTAAAAACAGTTTTTTTTTTTAATATTATAGAAAAACACTAAGTCTACACTCTACAGTCAAAAAGGGTTATGATTTCTACGGCCTTTATTTAAGGGTTGTTAAGAGTTCTCACTAACTCCATTTTAGTTTTAGTAGAAGACAAATTTCTATGACCTTTTTATTTCAGGGTGTTAAGAGTTTACTAACTCCATTTTAGTTTTTAGTAGAAAACAAATTATAAAACTGGTAATGAAAAGATAGTCGTTGCATTGAAATTGTTGTAAGATTACAACTCAAAATGGGTTGTGAACCTAACACACCTCTTTTTTATATGCAGTGATTACTGGTTAGACGCTTGATAAATGTGGGGATTGAACTTATTGCCGAGGGGAAACTTGAAATTAGTTTTCAAGCATAAAAATACAAGTTTCAATTATTAAAGACATTTTTCATAGAAGGAAAAAAAAAAAGATTCTGCTTGAACATCTCTATTGAAACACACTTCTTTAAAACTCCAGCTAAGTTAAATAGGCTTCAAATCAACATCACTAATGAATAATGATAGTGCTTAATTTCTATTATGGAAGCAAAATTAATGGGAGGATATGTTCACTAGACCCTTAAAAGCAGTAGATGCTATTGAAAAATCCATTCAAAAATGACAAAACCTATTTGATCTTGTTTTTCCACAATTAGGCAACACAGCTAAGATTTGCAAACTTAATAGCACAATAAATTACATCCAAGTGGTTATAATTATAAAGTGCCCACCTGGGGAATAGTTGCAACTTGGTCAGACAAAGCTTGGACCCAAATGAGCTCTGACTCTAGGAATTATAGCCCATCAAACCCAAATTAATTAATGGCCATGAAATTTAAATTATACTCTAAGCTATGTTTTAATTTTTTTCCCCCCTTGTAATGCTACAATCTAGGCCACATTGTTGTTAAAAAAAACTAGCTAATTTGGATTCATCTTTACAAATCGGTTTCATATTTTGTAGTGTACATGCCACATTCATAAGCAACTGAAGCTGTAATCATGCTCCTTTTTCACTGTTGAGTGAGTCTCCTCCTTATTTGAATTACCACTTTAAAATTATTAACTATGCCAGAAATTTTTCAAATTTTTTTTTATGTCCTTTCATTTTATGGGCATAATCTACAAAATGACTAGAGTACGAGCTGTTCCGTAGTACTTTGTATGAATCTCAAAGTAATTAAGATTAAGTGCTATTCGACAGTTCATATCTGTTGGCAGATAGGCCAGCATTCTATCTACACGACAAAAACTAAATTAAATCAAGTCACAATCGAGATTCTTAGGTGTTGTACCTACACGCTTCAAATGAATTGATTATTTTTTGTGTAACTGCTCGAGTTTTTAGAATTACAATTACCGCTGACAATCCAGCAATAACCTAATATTATATAAGATATATATTAAACTTTCCTCTCCCCTAAAATACAATATTACAAAGCCAATAACAATGAGAATTAGAGTGAACTACTCGAGCAATGCTACAATGCTACCTGTACACTGACCTCATAAGTATAAATTTTACATTTTTAGCCTTTAAAAAATTAGAATTTATTCGTCTGTCATGTCATTTTTTTTAATAGTAAAAATTCAAAAAAAAAATTACGAATTCTTACATTTAATAAATATAAAATGTACAACCCTATATAGATTGTACATACAGTATTTTCTTTTAGCTAACTCTCACAATGTAACAAATTCTTATCCAAATAGAAAATTCAATTGTTGCAAAATATATATATATATATATATATATATATAATATATATATATATATATATATATATATATATATATATATATATATATATATTTGCATGTATATTAATTAATGTTTTTTTTAATAAATGGTGACAAATATTCTCTTCAGATCACGAGAAACGGTACATTAGCCTGATAACGGGCGCGCGCAAATGAAGGGAATGTTTTCTCTCCTCAGTGTGAGTTCACGGGTGTTAAAAAGGACTTTTTTTTAATATAATTATTATTATTATTATTATGTCTCTCCTGTCCCAATGAGAACTGAGAAGCCACAGGAGCCCCCATTTGATTTTATTATTTTCTTTTATTCATCTTATTATACTGTTACTTTTTGAGTTTTTAATTAAGTTTTATTTTGATTAGACGTGTGATATTAAAAGTTTTTAAAAGTATTTCATCTTTATGTACTTCAAACTCATCTTCTCAATCTTATCTTATACTTTGATTTGTACTACTGGTAAATTTTTCTACTTAGAACTTAAGTTAATGGATTAAAAATACAAGTGGATGCATCAAACACGGACATTATATTTTTTTTCTACATCAACATACAGGATGGAAGATAAAAAATGATGTAATTCTGTAATATGAAGCATTAAATATCCAACTTAGAAGTTTATAAACTAAAATAGAATTTGATTAAAAGTTTCGGAACCTTTGGTGCAATTTGTCCACTTTATCTCTAACACATCATTGTTGTGCCATATTATAAATTAACAATTACAGTTTTGGGTTTTTTTTTTTTTTTTTTAAGGTAAGCACAGGTGTTCATCCTTATCTTGCTATACGCACACCACTTGGTGGTTGTTACTGTTTGTGCTCAGAGCTTCAAGGAGAACTCCTTGATGTGGCATCTCTCATGTTTGGCAATTTTGGATTTTTTGGGATATTGGTTTTATTGTGCGGCTTATTTGGCCATTGTCTCGAGCATGTTTGGCATTTAGTAATAGATTGGATAGAATATGACGAAAGCGGTGTTTCAGAAAAAAAAGGACTCATACAGGATTTGAGAACTCCGTCCCAACATATTTATGTGATCTGACTAAACTCGTTAATTTCAAACTTTTCACAATTTTCTATGCTTTCTGTTTCGCTAAATTCTCCTCTTTTTTTTTCTCTATCCAATCCAATTCTTATTACAAAATAGATTTTTTTTTTTGAGAGAGAGGGAAAGGGAGCAAACTACTGGCTTTATTTATTTATTTTCCAAGAACCAAATAGACTATGTTTCTATGCAGGAAAGTAAGTAAAATTCTAATTTTTTCCCCCTACAAAAACCAATTTTCTA
This sequence comes from Puya raimondii, assembly GCA_016920855.1. Classification (NCBI taxonomy): domain Eukaryota; kingdom Viridiplantae; phylum Streptophyta; class Magnoliopsida; order Poales; family Bromeliaceae; genus Puya; species Puya raimondii. The sequence continues at coordinate 75,045,044 of JABWPP010000049.1, forward strand.
TTTTTAAAAAGCCTAGCTTCTATTCTCTTTTTTTATACAAAAATTAAAATGAAAATCATAGAAATCATGCACCAAATACCCTAGGATTCAAACAAAAGCACGTGAAATGCAATGGAACGGCATATGGACTAGAGTCTGAAAAGATTGGGAACGAGGTTTTACACGGCAACATCATTTTAAAACTGTGGGACGTGAATACGATAACAACGAATCCTCTATTCTCAATAGAATCCATGAGGGAACAAGTGGTACTAAAATTTTGAGAGTCGTTGCTATCATAACAACGATGCAAGAATTCGAATCAAATAATTCGAATTCAAATTGATTTGAATTAAAATGGACAACATCATGGTTTTTTTTTTTTTTTTTTGTTTTTTCTTGACAACTTAATTCGTGCTCTTTGAAAATGACCCTGCTCCTTTGCCAATTCATTTAAACCTTCAATAGATTCTTTTCTCGCATTTTGCTGTTTCACAGTTTATCTCTATCCTTACACACAAATTATGTGTAGGTTTACTGAGCATTATCGTCAGGAAAAAAAAAATTAGCAAAAATCATCTATGGTGCTTTTTCAGTACAACTATTTGAAGAATTTCAAATCCTTTTAATTCACTAATAAGCCTTCAAAAGCTTTCTATTGAAGCCATCAAAATGGAGCTTCCACATTTTACAAATCCAGAAGCCCAATTTAGCTGGAAAAAAAGTTCTATCAGATATACTACTACCGTCAGATATCACAAACATTGCTTTGAGATTCGGACTGAACGATATTCAACGACGATAAGGAGTTCGTCTGAGCGAAATGCAAGATGCATTGATAGATTTTTTCCTTTTCTTAACCCCACTATAAAGCAAGGCCAAATGGCTTAGCTTGGTCTTTACAATTTTTCCGGCCCTGCCGGAGCCAAGGCCTTCATAATACTAGGGGTGGGTTTATGCCCAAATGGAGTGTTGCATTTTTCGCATCCCTATTCATTCATAGGATTATACTCGCAGAAAATTACAATCCTAACAATAAGAAGTTAAACGAAGTTATAACATCGAATCAAACCAATACGCGTAAAAATAATATGGTCCAATAATTTTTATCATTGAACCAATCAATGGCTCCACAAAATTCAGCATGTAAATCAAAGGAAATGTAATATTTTCCCTGCGACTTTGTTCCCTAACCATACAGATGCAAAACATCGAAAGAGAAAAAAGACATGTGAGTGGATTGCATGTAAACATTTCTTGTCCTAAAAAATACAGCATTAATATCGTAAAATTATTGTACAGTAACACTTCTATGTCTTTCGAATATTCCATGTTACAATGTCGAAGCATCTGAAAAGTTTATAAATTTAGAGGATTAAATGTACCTAACTGTTCCTTCTTAACAAGCGGCTTGTGATGCTGAACAACCAACAATAATTGGGAACATTCAAATCAAAACTTACTACTTCAATATACGACTGCTAATCTGAAATACCTAATGAAAATTAATAACAAAAAAAGCAGCCAGAATTACCTCACGAAGGCACCGGCACAATCTGAAGGCTTCTCTTTTTTGCATCAGGACAAGTGATTATCCCCCACTTTTTCCGCACTAACTCTAAATTTTCACCAAAGTGTTTCTCGTAGTACACACACATGAGATCTGTACACTGAAAACCAGCTCTTAGAGCCCACGGAAAGTAATGCTGGAAGAAGAGAGCCCTTTGATTCTCGCTAAACCTTGCCGAACCTCCGACCACCGATAATAGACACATGGGAAGAAGCATCTGTTCGAACTCGATCACCTTAAGGGCAGACTCCCCTATCAAATTTGTTGGGAGGCCGAATAGCACGTGCCAGAAATCATGCACCTCGCGGGCTCTGGTTGCCACATAAGCGAGTTCTTCTGTCTCCATGAATCGCACAGGGGGCCGATCGTCTGGTGAGAAATTTCTTGATCCCATGAACTTGGCATAAGCTGCACCAAATGTGTTCTCAGGTAGGTCCCACGCATGAGACACGTCTTTGGATATAACACGGGGACGATCGAGAAGAACGTCCTGAGCCAAAATGAATAAGTAGTTAGTTCCAAAGGACTTATGTTTCTGCTACAAATCAGAAGAATCTATTCATGCTTTGTACCTAATTATAAACGGGCCTTCCCTTGTTTGATAAAACATGGCTTTTCAATTTTCTACACCAGGAAGACTTCTTCCGTTTTAACCCATTTTACCATATGTCCGTTACATACAGTCCATAATGAACACCTATTCTATCTTCAGACATGCCTTTAGAAATGTCAAACAACGTATTGTACATATAAACCATATAATCAAATTTGCTACATTTAACTTGGGGACAATCATAATCAACTACGAACAAGAACTACATTCGCTAAATTGGACATTAATCTGACCTATACCCAAGAATTCCAACGACGCTGCATCAGCAATGAGTATGTTTCAACATTAGAAGCTTCTATCAAGGAAAAGAGCAAACTCTCAAGTTAGCTGTGTACCCACTCAATTTTGAAGATCCAAAGAAGTATACGTAATATATTTGGAGCTCCTACAGTTAATTGTGTTTATGCAGATCAAGAATCCAGAATTCCGATAAGTTTCTGATATGAGCGTCCAGCGTCTCTCTCTCATCATATCAACTCTTCACTTGTAATTCTTTTTCTGGCATTTACTTTGGGTATCCTTGGCAGGGTTGGTACTTTTGGTCTATGAAGTAAACCTTGATCAGTTCAGAATGTGGTGACTAAAAGAACTTAGCTCTGAGTCTTACTTGGTCAAACTGTGCTAAAAGTACATGACATAATTACCATGTAAAAAGCAGAGAAAGGATATATAATCACCACTACAAAAAACATTATGCTATGGAATGACATAACTACCTTCATTGAGCATTAGCTATGAAACAAAATTCACTAAAAAAAAGATTAATCGAGTTTGTAAAAGAACTTGATGGACTCACTCTTCCTTCAGGGCTGTTCTTCATTCGCTCAAGAACGCGCTGAAATGCCGGCTTTCCAGTAGTCTCTCCAAGAGCAGCTATTAAATCAGCCCTTCTAGGATCCATTAGGGCCCCAAGGGCAGAGCCAACAGCAACCGCTGCTTGTTGCCATCCCTTTAGACCAACCCGCGCTCCTTGCATAGTACTTCAGTATAAACGAAACCTATACGAAAAAGGAGTAATTTTAGAGCTAATAAAAAGCTTCAGCATATAAATTGTATAGGATTCAATATTACAGAATTCCTTATAAATGTCTTTTTGGCCTAGCTTTTGCAATAGCTTTTCCAGTTTTCAATAAAAAGCAAAAAGTTTGGAACTTCCGGTTGTTGTGGGAAGCCAAAATAAGCTTCTAGTGCTCTAAAACAGAAAGTTCAATTTGAAGCTTCTACTTCTAGCTTCCAAGATAAGTAGTTTAGAGGTTGGTTGATAACAAGGTTTACAGCTTCATTGAACAGCTCTACCAAAGAGCTGTTCTGCATAAGATCCGACCAGACCAAACAGATTTGATATATAGCAAAGCTTAACAACTGGTGTAATAGTTTAAACTTTTTAATAAGATTCAAAAATAAACATCAGATGAACTGGTCTGGTGATTCTTACTAATCAAGTCTCTTAAATTTTGCGTCACGTTTGTTCCAATCAAGTACAACATTTACAAAGATTCCTTTAAACTTCAACAGGCCTACTGTATCAAATTTATCACACATTGATACAATATAATTATGCAAATAATAACAAGTAACATAACCTAGACCTTAAGATGTGAATTGAGAACAATTAGTATCACATCACCCCATCAAAACTTCTCTTAGAAGCTCTTTTCTTCTCCACATGATCAAATCAAATATTTTTATAGTAAGAAAAAAGGAAAAAAACACAAGTAGAGGAAGGATTCAGCTAAGGATCAAAGGGGGGAGAAATCACACCGTGACGGATGTGCCACTAGCTGATTCGGATCGAAAAATGGCGGAGAGAAAGCGAAGACGACGATTAGCGTGTGCTTCCTCCTCCTCCTCCTCCCCCCTCCTCCTCCGCTACTACCTCTCCTATGTAGAACCGATCAGCTAAAGGGAATTGGAACAAAAAAAATTGGAGCATCGGCAATGGAGGTTGAGAGGATCGAATCAATGGATTTGTGGAAAAAAGAGGGGAGCTCGAATGCGAGGGCTTTGTAGCCACGTCGGGAGAGGGAAGGTGGGGAAGAGATTAATTGGGCCGGGCTTTTACTCTTTGATATAGGCCTCGTTATAAATAGTATGAACTATTGTGGGCCAGGCCCATCAATAGCCATTGTTACTGCTAATTTAATGGCCACTAGTTGGTAATACTGAGATGCTCAGATCTCCTGGAGACAACTTGATGAGTACCTTCCAGAAGGTCTAGTTTCTTTATTTAAAAAAAAAAAAAAAAAAAATTCTATGGAGTAGGATAGAGAGAAATGAAGCCATTGCATTTCTCATAAAATTCTACGGTATATACTGTAGGTAACCATTATACCAGTGTCTAAAGAGTAACGACTTTTATTATACCTTATCTTACCTATGTATATGTATGTTAGCATCCGTGATTAACGAATGATGGAGATGAGCTTACCCAACCACTGCTCGCTCCGAACCCCGTCATCACCCCACCATCGTCGTCCCCGCTCGCGGCGAGCGAGGCTCCGAACTCGGCGGAGTCCGCCGGGCCCAGCGGCGGCGACGGCGGCGGCGGCGGCGGAGGAGGAGGAGGCGGCGGTGGAGATTAGGGTTTGCGTGAACCGGACGTGCGCGCGGCAGGGCTCGCGCGGGGTGCTCGCGGCGCTCTCGGGGCTGGCCCCGGCGGGGGTGGGCGTGGCCGCGTGCGGGTGCCTCGGCCGCTGCGGCGCCGGGCCCAACCTCGCCGTGCTCCCGCGCGGCGCCCTCGTCGGCCACTGCGGCACCCCCGCGCGCGCCGCCCAGCTCCTCGCCGACCTCTGCGGGCCCCGCTTCGACCCCCGCGCGAATCTCGAGGCGCTCGCGCTGAGGAAGAAGGGGGAGGACGAGCTCGACCGGGGGAGCCCCGCCGAGGCCGAAACCCTCCTCTCCCAGGTCCTGAAATTTTTTTTTATTTTTTTTTAACATTCGATCGAATAACTCAGATTGCATACATGTAGCGCAAACAATTTTAGAAAAAATTTACTAATTTTTTGGGAGCTAAGTGATAAGATGATGGGGTTGTTTTCCATTTCAACTAATTAATTTAATAATTTTGGTTTCTGATTGTAGGCCATTGATCTAAATCCTTCTGGAGGCCTGCATTTTATGTACAGGAGCAGGTATGTCATGTATCCATCGCATAAGAATAAAAAGGATCTCTATACTTTGATTATCGTAGATGATTAATTAATTAATTAATTAATTAATAGTTTATTAGCATTTTTATCTTGAGAACATAGTTTCTGATTTGCTTTTTAGAGTATTGTTGGTATATTTTGTACAGTATTTTTTGCTGGGTGATTAAAGAAGGTTACTGTGTATCCAGATCTGCTGCGAAATTGGCAATAGGAAACATTGCTGGTGCTCTCGCAGATGCCACTGAAGCATCTAAAATCGCTCCTGATTATCCGCAGGTATTACCAAAATATAGTTGTTAATGTGGATGAATGTGAAAATGAAACTCAGTAACAACTTTCTATGAGTATGGGAATTGAGTTGCAATTGTTACCGATTATCTGACCCTGTTTCTGCCCTGATTGTCCAGCAAAAAACAATAACTGCAGAGAACTTAACTACTTTATAATGCTAACCGTAATGGAGTATTTCCATCGAATTTTACTTTTCTGGGTTGAGGATTTTATGTTCGAATTGCCTAGTAGATGGAAAAATGCAAATTATACGCCTCACGCTATGAACAATGTTGTAGGCTTATCTATCGCAAGGCGACGCATTCCTTGCTATGGAAGAGTGGGATGCTGCAGAGAAAGCATATTCAACTGCTTTGCATCTTGATCCTTCGCTTCGTCGTTCCAAATCATTCAAGGTTGCATCTACCCTGCTCTTTTGTAGTAGCAAAGAAGAATAATGAAATCATATCTCCAATGCACTTACGATTTATAAAAGCTGAGAATATGATGCTTACATGCTTCATTCTACAGGCTCGTGTCGCGAAGCTTCAAGAAAAACTCACTGCCGTGAGTGCTTCGTCGTGATTTCTAGCTGGAGCATACAATTCAAACACGGGAAATCCAGGCAGGGCCTTCAAGCTCTCAGGAACATCATAGGAGCACGTTTCTCATGTTACCTGCGGGTACCATTTCCTCTTGGGAAATATGATCATTACCAAGTTATATTTTCTCATCTGATGATTCACCTGGCAAATGCTGTGTATAAAATATTCAAATATATATATATATATAGAGAGAGAGAGAGAGAGAGAGAGAAGATAAATTGGGTGTCTCAATTTTTTCTCTTCTTAAATTTTTCTCTAATATCTCTTCTCTCTCATCCTAACCACTATATATATATATATATATATATATATATATATAGAGAGAGAGAGCAGGGCTACTGTACTATTAGGAGTACAACAGCTCCTGTGCTCCTAAGTTCCTAACCACCCAAAAGAAAGAGAAGAGAAATTGGGTGTCTCAATTTTTCCTCTTCTTAAATTTCTCTCCACTATTCAACCAACCACCCACTCAACTTTAGGGAACTACTATTATCCTAACCACATATCTCTTCATCCAAGGGCCGAAAACCTAATAGCATCAATAACTTGGTGTTATTAATAGTATAGTAGCTTAGTTCTATATATATATATATATTGAGACTATAAGCTTATGCCCTATCTGACGCTGATTTAATTGAACAGAATAAAAAAAAACTTCCCTTTATTGTGGTAATGCATGTAATAATCATTGCTACTGGACTAGACTATCCAATTTCTTCTTTTTTTCTGGTTCCAATTTTGTTAAGAATCTGAGGCCCAGCAAGGATTTGAAGCAACTTTGCATAAGAAACTACAAAATATAATACCTACATTCTTCAAGGATATATATTTTCATTGGGAAAATATAAGATATTATACCTTCATTTTAAACCTTCTTTAAATACATCTTTTGTATCAAGAAAATGTAGCTTATTTCTCTCCTGTTAGACTCATTTGCACTCACAGAGAGTGTGCGCTATCGCCTATCGGTGACTAACCACTACTCACAGAGAGTGTGCGCTATCGCCTATCGGTGACTAACCACTACTACTTAGTGCCTGTTTGGAAATTCCATTCTTGAGTCCAGTAATTTCAGGATTTTGTAGAACTCGACATGGTACTTGGGAGAGCGATGTAGAGTTCCATATAGCAATATCCGAATTTCAAAAATTACTCATCTAAACTAAAAATATAAGATTTTCACCTTCTTGGACTAGGGACTTCACTCTCCCACTACATCATAAACAAACAGGCTCTAATTAGGGAAAAATTCTAAAATGCAACGGGTGTATTGGTGACGTGGCGTTCCAAACCAATCAAATATTTTTTTTAGATATATATGTCCTATCATGATTATAAAAAAATAATTTTATTGTATTTTTTTTTGAAAAGAAAAGATGTGATTGGTTTAATATTGATCATGTGGTGTAAGCGTGACAATATAGACTTCCTCCTAATTAGGAGAGTATAGAAATTATTACTTGCACCTAGTGCATCTGTACTACCACACAACGGCCGATCTTATACTCTCCATCACATCTCATTGCTTCGAACGGACAATCCAAAATCCAAATTTTAAATTAAAACATGCAGGGGAAAAGAAAAAAGAAAATCTGTGAGACTGTGACTCATTCAAAAGACATTAAAAAATATAAAACAAGGATAAATCAGGATAGCAAAATGTGCGGTGCAAGAAAGTACGGACGCACCAGGTGTAGGCAATAATTCCCCACAATGCGAATAGGAAAGAAACACGAGGAAATTAACAAGCGTGTATTGTAAGTAGTGTGTGCATTACCTTTCGTGTGCTATTACATTTTCAATTTGGAAAACACCCGTATATCAAATCCTATACGAGGGGAGTTTTAAGAAAATATGAAGCGGGAAAAGGTAAAGCGGAGCAAACGCATGCATATAAGAGAGAGAAAGAGAGAACCTATGATATGAATGGCCACTCCTTAAACCCTAATTGCTATTTATATACATGAATTTGAAAACAAAAAAAAGATTAAATCAAAAAAAATTAAAGGAAATTTAGCGCGGGAAATATCAGTAAATTAGTTCTATGAGAATGAATAGAATTATACTCTGTTTAGCATACCGGTCCACGGTTATAGGCGGTAGACTCGGTCCACCCAATTTAAATAATCCGCGTACGCAACCAAAAATGAGAGCAAAGCGAATGGGTTACGAGTCGATGTCGCGAGCGTCTCCATGCGATCCCACCACCCCTGCTCCAAAGCCATTTCCCTCCACACCCAAAAGCTCCGCGAAGGTGCTTCTCCCACCAAGCACACGTACCCGCTTCTCCTAAAAGCAGTTTCCAACTCCGGCGCACGGAGCCCGACTCAGATCCACGCCCAAATCCTCAAATTCGGGTTCGACTCCGACGCCTTCGTCCACAACTCCCTGGTCTCGGCTTACGCCAAAAGCCGCGACTTGCGCTCCGCGCAGAAGCTGTTCGACGGATGTTCCAGGAGAGATTACATTACTTGGGACGCGATGATTCACGGGTACGTGGAGAACAACCGAGCAATGGAGGGTTTGACCCTTTTCAAACTCATGAGGTCAACGGGCGTCGACATTGATGGGGTGACCGTTGTGAGTGTTCTTAAGGGGAGTGGAGTGGTTGGGGACGTGTGGTATGGGAAATGCGTTCATGGGTTTTACGTAGCGTGTGGGAGGGTGAGGAGGGATGCGTTTATAGGTGCTGCTCTTGTTGATATGTATGCGAAATGCGGAGAAATTGACGAGGCTAAGAAGGTGTTTGACGAAATGCCTTACAGAGGTATCGTCTCTTGGGGCGCGTTGATCGCGGGGTACGAGCGGTGCGGGCTGTTCAAGGAAGCGCTTTTCGTGTTGCAGGCCATGCTCGCCGAAGGGGTGAAGCCAAATCAGGTTACGCTCACTAGCGCTCTCACAGCTTGCGCGCAACTCGGGGCGTTGGATCAAGGGAAGTGGATACACGTTTATGCTGAGAGGAACAGATTGGAGTTGAATTCGTTTGTCGGGACAGCTTTGATTGACTTGTACGCGAAATGCGGGTGTGTTGATGATGCTTTTGCCGTGTTTGAGAAATTGCCTCGAAAGGACGTGTACCCGTGGACCGCATTGATCAACGGGTTGGCGATGAATGGACGTGGATTGGAGTGCTTGGATCTCTTCGATCGGATGTTGAAGGAAAGGGTAGCACCGAACGAGGTAACGCTCGTAGCTATTCTTAGTGCGTGTTCTCACGGTGGATTAGTCGACCAAGGGCGAGTTTTCTTCGATAACATGTTCAAGGATTACGGGGTGAAACCGAAGTTGGAGCATTACGGTTGCATGGTCGACATGTTAGGGCGAGCGGGGCAGCTGGAGGAGGCATTGTGTGTGATAAAAAGCATGCCCATGGAGCCAAGCAGTGCTCTTTGGGGAGCTTTGCTAGGTGCTTGCTTAGTGCACAAGGATTATAAGTTGGGTGAGAGAATAGGGAAGCATCTTATTGATATGGAGCCATACGATAGTGGTAAATATGCTATGTTAGCTAACATGCACACTCTCTCTAGGAAGTGGGAGGAAGCTGCTAATGTTAGGAAGAGTATGAAGGGGAGAAAGGTAGAGAAGAGTAGTGGGTGCAGTTGGATAGAAGTGGGTGGTGTTGTGCATGAGTTTATTGCATTTGGTGGGTCACATTCCCAATCTAAGGATGTTTATGAAGTGTTAGATGGATTGATAGGGATTATGAAGATGGGAGGGGGGTTTGAGCCGAGTAGTTCTCTCTGGTTAGCTGCAGTGGATGTAATTTGAAATTTGGAGCATTCGCATGAATATTCTGTAAAAGAATGTGTTTATTCCTCTTTTAAGTTGATATTTGTGGGTACACTAAATTTGCTTCATCAGCAGAGAAGAGGTATCAAACACTTGAGACAAAACAGGAAATTGCAGCATACAAGTACACTAAACAAGAGAGGATTGAAAGATAACAAGACAAAATATGACACCATTAGGAGAAAACACTTAAGCTTCTACGCACCGCGATTTTAAGTGAAATGCTTATTTCTAATTCTTGATAGTAAGCCTCCTATAAATATTAGAAGAGGAAACTTATGAAAACAGAGCAATCTACATTAAAGTTTAATGGCCCAAGATATTGAATAGCAAACAACTATCCTCGCAATTGAACAAATCAATGTAAAATGTCACATTACGGTTGGCGCATGTGATGACAATGCATGCGATGACAATGAGAGCAGATATGCACATTCGTTCTTGTCAGAGGCCCAACAAACTAAAGAAACAGGTAGAGAGAACAATAGGAGTCAGAAAGAAAAAATAAAAACGGAAATGATAGAGCCAGCTTTGTTTTTTGGGCTTATGCATTGGGAGGCCAGAGTTTGGCATCCTGCGTCGTATCCACAACAGCAGGTGGCAACCATTGCCACATGGCGACACTGGGATATGCAGCAACCGGAGCGGCGGCTTTGTTTCCTGGGGCTTGACCATGCGGAGCAAACATAGGAGCAGCAGCAGCAGGATGGAAAGCCATTGGGTGCGGCACAAACCCTGTTGGAGGAGCACTCACGGCCTTTACCATTTGCTCTAATCTCTCCTTCTCGGCCTTTAACCTCGTCTTCTCGTCTCGAAGCTCATTTTTCTCCACCTATCATATCATGAAGATACAGATCAGTCAGCTTAGGACTAGCTTAATTCGTTTCATTCTATATGTGCGACAAAAGATTGGGGGGAAAAAAAATCAAGTGATAAGCAAATAATTTCACTTTTCTTTCCAACATGAACCTTCTTACTTATTTAAATTTATCCTAAAGTTTCAGTTTTTTTAATCTTTCAATGCTTTTCAAATATCTGAAACCTGGTTATGTATATTCCAGATAAATTGATCATAACCGAACTAGTTTTCCGAAACAGTAAACTAACCATGATGCATCAGTTTCGCAGAACATTAACGTATTAAACTTGGAAAGGCATAACTTTGCATAAGATCTGGCATTTATCTGAGTCTCAAAAGCAATAAGCATATAAAGAAAGCAATAGACCGATATAAATGAACAAAGAAAAGAAATCAACACATAATTTCGGTAAATCAGTCAGCTTTTTTTTATTGTACCCAAAGAAAAACAAATTACGAGATAAGTCATATGACAGAATAAGACCTTCAAATCTTTGATTGTTTCTTGAAGCTTTTCGTTTGATTCCTTAAGCTGTTGGGCTTCGTTTCTCAACTGTGCCACTACACGAGCTGCGTCACCCAAAATGCTTGCTTTATCAGACTTCGGCGGCCTACCAGGATCGAGGATTGAACTTAATTCCAGAAACCTACAGATCAACAACACTCAGTCGAAACATCACCATTTCAACAGTAGTTCATATGCATCTCATATTTTCCACTCTAATGGAAAAAATGAAAGTACCTATCATTAAGCCTATCCCGCCGTATTTTCTCACGGCAAGCCTTGGACTTGGGTCCTGTGCACGATTCATCCCTTGCCCTGCAAAATTTATTAGTGAAATAGCATGAGTTCTCCTACACTTTCTCCAAACTATAATAATCAAAATAGATAACATGATGTTATTCATGTTGAATATATCGACGCACGGTAAACTGAAAAATTAACAATTTTCACCTTTGCATGGTTTAAGCATTACTAGCAACCAAAATAAAGAAAGGAATTTATAAAAGCACTCCAATCATGTGATGTTCTAAAATGGTGCTTATTATTTAAAATTAAGTGGATAAGTGCATTAGCTTTGCAATAAAACTAGCAACATGTGCAGGTCAAAGTTCTCTCCTTCTTTGACCTCTATTATAAGAATAACTAATTATTAATTTAACAGTTTATTTTTTTTTGGGTTCCAATATTATGGGCAACAAAATTGGATACCAACCTCACAACCTTGATAAATATACATCATTATTTTTCTCTCAAAATAAAACCCATTTACACCTGTGAATTGGGTAAACTGAAACTATTTATTTCAGAGAGATTTGAAAAAACCTAATTCATCACAAACAACTAGTGATATTGAACAAAAAGAACAAATTTGTCCAAAGAGATTGAAAGATGTGATCAATTTTTTGAAAAAAAAGAAAATCAAATTAAAGTTTACACAAGTGCCACAAATTAATAAATTACTGTAAAATTACCATATCAAAAAACAATATACTGAAAAAAACAATTCTACCTTTTCCTCGAGCTCGTTTGGTCGAGACAACAACCACCTCCATACGACTCCTCCACCCCGATCCTGTCACAATTTTCGCATCAAACCCCATCAAATACCTATACGACTCACCAAAATTTAAACAAAAACCATCGAATTCAAATCTAAGCACCATAAAAACCCCATTCGAATCCCTCGAACCGATCGACCCCACAACACAAGCACGCTAATCAAAAGGACGGGGAGGATCGCCATACCCGGCGTGCGCGGAGGGCGCAGGCGCGGCCACGTCGCAGAAGCTCTCGAGGGCGCACTGGAGCTCCCCGTCCGATCCTCCCCCGTCGATCCAGTAATCGTCGATCGCGTCCGACGCCATGCTCGATCGAAGCGGCCCCCCTCCGAGCGCGAAGCGAGAAGGCGCAATCGCACCTCGATGGGGAGGAGAAAGGAGACGACGAAGAGGCCACGCGGTAGAGGGGATCCGAGAAAAAGCTAGGGTTAGGGTTAGGGTTAGGGTTAGGGTTCGAGGGATTTGGAAAGGGAAAAGGGAAAGGGAAAGAGGGGGTGGGGGGAGAGCGGTTTTGGAAATTGTGTTTCTTTTTTTTTATTATTTTTTTTCCTTTTTTTTGGGGGGTTTCTGTGGGCTGTTGTTTCCGGTGACGATAAAGCGGAAGCAGCGAGGAAACCTCCTTTCGCGGCAGCGTAACATGAACACGCGAGGAAAAATTATGTAATGGACCCGGTGCACTGGTGCACATTGGAATAAAATTCTATTTTAAGAATTTTAAAAATTAAAAAATAAGGAGGTTTCAGTGTTTCACTGGTATTATTGTCCTTACTTCTTCTGTTTTATAAATAAAAAAATTTAGTTAGATGTGTCATCTACTAAAAGTTGTATTTCTATTAATATTGGGTAGTTTGTAATATCGTTCTGCTTAAATATTAAAAAATTATTTACTTTAAACAAATCCATCTCTACCGGACACTTTATCAAAAAAGACGTGATTAACAAAAAGAATAAAATTTCAATTTGTACCATTATGATTAATTTAGTTTTTTTTTTTGTCATTCTGTGATTCAAAAATTATACTTAATTATTTTGTAATTTAGTTTGTTCTTATTTTATCATTCTTCGGTTCAAAAAGTTATACTTAACTATCTTGCATTTATCAAGAAATTTTACTTTGGCGTCGTATTTAATAGTAGATTTTTTAGATAATGCAGATGAAGCCACAGAATAGTTAAGTGTAGTTTTTTGAACCACAAGATAAAAGAGTAAAAGTTAGTTAAATTATAAAATGACAAAGTGAAATAAGCTAAACCACACGATGGTAAAGTGAAAATAAGTTAAACCACGAGAGAACAAATTTATCGTAAATGTACAAACAGAAAATAGTTTATTATTCGTACATTATATCCTATGTAGTTCACATTTAAAATATAAAAAATATTATAATAATACCAAATGAGAACTAATGTGTTAGACGCGATTACAACGTTATGTAGCAAAAACAATAATTTGAATGTACTACTTTCATAATATAATATTATCTTTTTTTCCGCCATTATTTTTTAATGACTACAAACTATATAAATAGCAGATTTTTAAAATTTAGTGCATTGAAAATTTAATTTTAATTTAAAAATATTAAATATTTATTGTAAGTGCGTTAGTGCTGAGATGCAATGCACCGGGTGCAGGCAAATAATTTCTCTACGCGGGGAAGCGAAACTTATTAGACGGTGTAAGTCGTACAGATGGGGACGTACGCGTGTATAGACTAAGGTTGGACCGTTGATTTGTTGAATCGACGGTGATGTGGACTCGAGCCCACTTATATGGGCAGTGGGCCCGGGCATTGAGTGCACGGCACAGTGACCAAAGTGACATCAATCTCATGCACGGCGCTTTAAGATTCGGTGAAAATGTACAGGGAGCCCCTTTAACTATATAATATTTTGGAATTCCCTCCTCAACTTTATTCTTTTATTAATATTTTTTAAAAAATTTCAATTGTCAGTATTTTGTGATTTTAATTAAATAAATTTAAAATAAAGACAGCAATTAAATAAAATTATTTAAAAAATTAGTTTCATTTAATCAACTGAAATAACTCAGATCATTAGTTTTTTTAGTTACAAAAGGATCAATTACAAAGAGATAATGGTATATTAAACTAACAATAAATAATTAAATTCTTTTATTTTCAGTAGTTTTATTTGATTGATGAATTTAAATAGCTCTATAAATTTTTACTTGCATACAATGTGTTAGTACAATCATGAATGTACTTTTATTTATTCTTTATCAGATATAATAGTTTAACCTTCTCTGCTAGATAAGCTTTACATTGTTCTACTTAATAACTAGGTGATCAAATCAGAATTATAAAATATGTTAAAAAAAAAATGCAGCTCTATGCACAAATAACCATATGCACTAAATATAGGCAACTATTTTTTAAAATACAAATAATATAAGAGATTAAATAGCAAAATTAAAATTTTAAAATATCATATTATTATTTTCAAGTAACTCATAGTTCAGCTGACGGCGTGTTTGGTTAATACAAACTATACCCCAATGAACTCCTGAGTTCCATCCATATAGTGGAGCTCGACTTCGCGGTCGTTGCAGACGAAGACACAAGTTCGCACTTTATGCAAAACTCGCCACCCTGTGAGACTGCGTAGGCCCCACGAAAGTTGAGGGCCGCGATTGCGTCCAAATGCCAGCGAACTCTGGTTACGAAAACTCAGCGATTTCAACTCCGACTTCTGTCAAATAAACGCGCCCTAATTTCAAATACTTTTTTTTAGAAGATAAAAGTTGAGAGGGACTACTTTAAAAGAACAAATAAGTGAGGGGGTCTTCTTACAATTTTTTTTTTTGCTTAATGAAGATTTTGTTTTGAGAGGTTCGAGTGGCCACCTCGTGTGCTGAGGTCAGCCACCGAAAAATGGTTGCAAATGGGCCCCACTTTTTAGGCAATCATTGGAATCCACTATGCTCTAATGAATAAGGTTCGTCCACCCAACGTGTACCATCCCCACCTCCTGCGGTTTATCGCGAGAACCCAAAAAAAAACTTTTCTCTTTTTTTTTCGGTGAAAAAATATATATTGACAAACCACATACACAAATCAATTAAAAAGAATATTTTATAAATATTTTTTTATACAATAATGTTAAAATGATTTATGTATTAAATTTGTATGCACCAAAATAATTACTGCATATATTGAGCCCAGTTTATTTTTAAAAAATAAATAAAATTCAACATTTCAAATTCTTGTAGTAGTAGTTTTTTTAAAAAAATTCACTGAATCAATTAATCTATTGTGCTGGTACTGCTACGTGTGCCGTGTGCTCACTACTCTATACACATGCCTTGATAATGGTGTATTTTTTTTGGATTAGTTTTGCACCCTTAAGTCTAATTTTTCTCCTGATTTTTATTTTTTTATCTTAGTATTTTTGTTTAAAATTTTAACTTATTAAACATCAATTAATTGCCATACAGCAAAGTTTGACGTGATGCGGAGAAAATTATATATGTGTTTTTTGGTAAATTAATAAGGTCCAAATATGTTTAGCCAGTTCGGATTCCACCCGACTTGAAAAAATATTTACTATTTTAAGGACCGAACTTGGTTCAAAATAATTGGGTCGGGTCAGATTAGTCACTCAAACACCCGCTTGATCGACTCAATCCAAGAAAAGGAAGCTCAACACGGCACAGTTATTTTTCCACGTCTAATTCGGTATACCATACTGAACCAAACCCCACTCAGAAAACATGGGACCGAATTGGGGAGGTTGGGCTGATTTTGTTTGCGCCTTATCGCAGCCCATTATATAGATCTAGCAGCATCTGATTGATTCAATGTTATAGCGTCAAATTGGGCTCAATCAAATCAGATAGTAACAAAAGTTATCAACTTTGATCGAGCGAAAATGGTTTGCTAATAAGCATATTGTAAATAATGCAATATAGCAAATTGTTACTTACCCAACATAATCTAGAAGACCAGATCAGTTGGCAAGAGAGTGTGCATCAACCGAACTACCGACAAATGGCGCATATTACTATACGGACCGTCCCTAGCGCAAATGGCAAAGGACTCAATGATTAGTATCCGAGGTCTCAAGTACGAAGCCTAGTTACTTAATTCACATTTTCAACTAAGTTTATTTTTTTTAAAAATAAACGAAGCAGATAGCATGCTATCTTTCTCTCTAAAAAAAAAAATCTATACTGGACAGAGGTTTCTTGCACTCCATATCTTAAAATTTTTCTATGTAGAGGCGGTCCTGTCCACGACACGGATTTACTATAAATAAGTCAATAGCATATATAACTATATATATTGGGCACTCTTTTAAGAGTATACTAAAATTCCTGCATACAAAGGTGATTCTACCGACAGCACGGATTAGCTTTACTGCCAATAAGCAGCGGGATCACTCTTGTGCGTAAAAATTCCTAAGCATGGTAAGAAAATGAAAGATTTTATGCATAGACTACTGTAATTTTATAGATTACCGGTCGACGTCATATATTACCATATTGGGCACAGATTTCTTACGTTCTCTGTTCTAAAAATTCCTACATATAGAGCTATATATAAAGGTGATCCTACTGACAACACAGATTAACTCAGCTGCCAATAAGCAGTGGGATCACTCTTGTGCGTACAAATTCCTAAGCGTGATATTAAAAAGAAAGTTTTTATACACTACATTACTGTAACTTTGTAGACTACCGGTCGACCGCGTATAAAATTATACTGCGCACAAATTCCTTATAATCTCTGTTCTAAAAATTCTATGTACAAAGGTGATCCTACCAACGACACGGATTAGTTTTGCTACCAATAAGCAGCAGAATCACTCTTGTGCGTAAAAATTTCTAAGCACGATGTTAAAAAAATATATATATATATACATAGATTACTATAATTATATAGACTACCGGTCCGAAACGTATATTACCATATTGGGCATAGATTCCTTACACTCTCTATTCTAAAATTCCTACGTACAGAGTTTATCCTACCGACGACACGGATTAACTCTGCTTCTAAGCAGTAATATCACTATTGTGCTTAAAAACATCCTAAGCATAGCATTATAAGATAGATTTTTATGGATAGAAATAGAAGGAATATATAAAAAAAACAAATTTTAGCAATGGGCGGCTCACGGATGACGTGGTGGACCAGGTCCATTAGGTAATTTCTACCGTTGAGTCTCACTCCACGTTCCGAAGCTCACATAACAAACTTAGAAACATAGACCGAGTCTAAGTAAAGATCCTCCTCCGAGCCCATAAACCGCTCTCCCACGCCCACCATTATCTCCACTATTCTCTCCAACTAACTCCACTTCCCCCACTCTACAACATTGTTATATATATTTATATATTTCTCATTGTTCTCCTCTTATTCCTATAGTACAAAAATTTAAACGCTTAATGCATTATTAATCTAAGCTCAAAATTAATTAAGATGGTTTATAAGAGTTCTACTGCTAAGAGCCTACTCCTACTCTTCATTCTCCTTTTCTCTATGAGCCTGTTTGATCATGTTCGCGCTTTCGATTTCGAGGTCGGCGGCGACGATGGGTGGGCCGTCCCGCCCGCGAAGGATCCCGACATGTACAATGACTGGGCCTCGAAAAACCGGTTTCAGGTCGACGACACGATTCGTAAGTCGATATATATATAGTCTCTCTTATATTAATTCATGGTGTTTCATGTCAAGGTTGTTGAACATAATATATTAAAATATTATTCTGTAACAGTTTAAGGTTTTAAAGACCGGTGAATTATGGCTGAATTATTTTACAACATTTTTTTTCCCTACATATTGATTTTCCTTAGTGTATAGTTCTTATACTTGGCATGAGCAAAACCTGCAATGAGATATAAATAAATCTATTTTATCACAAAAAAAAAGAAGAGGAATTTGAAGATCACGTTTACGATGCAAATATTATCTTCTTCATTGTTTGTTTTTTGTGCGATTGATGAGTCAGATTTTAAGTACAAGAAGGACTCGGTGATGGTGGTGAGGGAGGAGGACTACAAGAAGTGCCGGTCGACGCACCCGATATTCTTCTCGAACAACGGCGCGACGGTGGTGAAGCTTGACCGGTCGGACTTGTTCTACTTCATCAGCGGCGTCGCGGGCCACTGCGAGAGGGGCCAGAAGATGATCATCAAGGTGATGGGCCACTCCGATGGCCCGGGCGCGTCGCCTGGCGGGAACCAAACCGGAACTCCTCCCCCGCCGGGCGCCCCCGACTCGGGTGTCGCCGGTCCCGACATGGCTAGGGTTCTTGCAATGGCTTCTGTTCAGCTGGTTTTGGTCTTGGTTGGTTCCATCTTTTTCTAGGGTTTTAGTATGTTGTTTGGGTGGTAAGAGTGTGGGAGCTAGGGTTTTTAGGTGTTTCACTTTGTGTTCTCTTTTACGAGTCATGTGTTAGTTTTTTTTTTTGTTTTTTTTATTGTAATATTTAATTATTTGGAAGACATTAATAGTGTGTTTTGGTATTTTTGGTATTTTTAGTTTTTTTATCAAGCTTTTTGTGGGATGGTGGTAATTAGTAACTTGGTAATTTTATTGTAATTTATATCATGAGTAAGTTGCAATGCGGTTAACGTTCTAGTTCATTGATAGAAAATAAGACATAGCATATATTAAAAATGTGAGATGCGGACAATTTTACTTAGCAATGCAATTTCAACTTATCAATGTGTTTCCAAAATTATTCTTTTCGAAGTAAAAAGTAAGGGGGAAAAAAAAAAACCTTTGGAACATTCGTGATTAAATAGAATAAAAAATCATTGTCAACATTGGATAGGATTAGAAGTTAAAATTGGCCGAAAAATACGACACCAAAAATTGAAGGGCGACTTAAATTAAATTACATGCACTTCACCACTAACCTTTCGTCTTTCAACCCATCTAATGGCCTGTTTGGCTCGAATTCAAACATAGAGCTTCATACGTTCGTACCTAAAATATTTTTCTCTGTAAAAAAAAAAAATTTTGTTCTGATACTCCAAAATAGCCGAGCAGAGCTAGATTTGACCAAGTCAAGCACAAAAAAAAAAAATTAATCAACTAAATAATAAGAAACTTAAAGGAATCTCAAATTTTATCAAGCCAAATTTATTTATTTTTTGAAAGAAAAGTAGCACGCTACCCGCTTCGTTTATTTCGTATAGAAATAAATTAGGCTGGAAATGTGAATCAATTAGGATTCGAACTCGAAACCTCGGGTACCAATCATCAAGTCCTTTGCCACCTGCGCTAGGGACGGTCGGTATTGAAAGAAGGGCAAAAGAGCATACCCTCTTGGGTTGAATTGATGAGAATATATAGTACAAGAGATAGGTCTACTATAGTAACATTGCCTACTATAGTAATACTACAACTAGGATTACATACCATATAATCCTACTCTATATATGATAATAATATACAGTATCCTAATATACCATAAGATACTAAATATATCATAACATATACTAAATATATCGTAACATCCCCCCGCAAGCTAAGCATCCACTGGCCGGATGCGAAGATTGAGCCGCATAGCCGCAAACCGAGAAGGTGACAAAGGCTTTGTGAAAATATCAGCAAGTTGCTTATCAGAAGAGATGTGAACCAATTCTAAATCACCAGACTGGACTTTTTCGCGCAAGAACTGATGGTCAAGCTCAATGTGCTTCGTTCGAGCATGGAGAACAGGATTAGCCGCAAGATAAGTCGTGCTGAGATTATCACAATAGATGCTGATGGAGCGCCATAAGAACACACCAAGGTCACGAAGTAAACGTCGGATCCATACTGTCTCAGCAAGCGCGTAAGCCACAGCACGATACTCCGCTTCAGAACTGGAACGAGAAATAGTGGGTTGTTTCTTAGCGGACCAAGAGATAAGATTGGGCCCTAGAAAGATACAATACCCTGAAGTAGAGCGACGGGTATCAGGACAACCAGCCCAATCAGCATCTGCGAATGCCACGAGGGAAGGATTGATACAGCGGGAGATAGGAATGCCATAAGACAGCGTCCCGCGAATATAACGCAGAATGCGCTTGACCGCTTGCATGTGGGGTTCACGAGGTGCATGTAAATACTGGGCAACAGAGTTGACGGCATACGAGATATCTGGTCTCGTGAATGTGAGATACTGGAGAGCACCAACGATCTGACGATAAATGTAGGGATCCTCAAGAAAGCGCCCCTCATGAGAAGAGAGACGAGAAGTCGGAGAGAGAGGACTAGAGACGGGCTTACTATCAAGAAAACCATGGCGCTGAAGTAGTTGATGCGCATATTTCTGCTGAGTCAAATGAAGACCAGAAGACGAACGATTAACCTCAATGCCCAAGAAATAATGTAGCGGCCCGAGATCTTTCATAGCAAATTCTCATTGTAAGGTGACAATAAGTGCCTCTAAAAGAGAGGAGGAGCTTCCGGTGACAATAATATCATCAACATATAATAGAAGAATAAGAGTGCCAGAAGAGGAATGACAAACAAACATCGAGGGATCAGCAGTACTGCCAACAAAACCAAGTTCAAAAAGAAAAGAAGTAAACCGCTGAAACCAAGCCCGAGGTGCCTGTTTGAGACCATAGATTGCTTTTCGGAGACGACAAACGTGATGAGGAAGAGAAGGATGCACAAAGCCAGGCGGTTGCTTCATATAAACTTCTTCAGAGAGAGTACCATGAAGAAAGGCGTTCTTTACATCAAGTTGTCGAAGAGACCACCCAGAGGAGAAAGCCACTGAAAGAACAGTACGAATAGGTCGACTTGACAACCGGAGAAAAGGTCTCATCAAAATCAATACCTTGTTGTTGTTTGTAACCCTGAGCCACAAGCCGAGCCTTGAGACGCTCAAGAGAACCATCCGCCTTCTGCTTCACTTTATATACCCACTTGCAGCCAATAAGATTAACAGAAGAGGGAGGAGGAACAAGATCCCAAGTAGCATTGGTCAGTAATGCATCAAATTCTTCAGCCATGGCAGCACGCCAACCTACATCCTGAGAAGCTTCATGAAAAGAGGTAGGCTCAACAGGAAGAATGTAACGCGCAGAAGCGAGGAAGGAGGAAGACGCAGCGGAACCCTTAGCCATGGATCGAGTGAGCATAGAGTGTGTTCTTGCAGGCAACGGAGGCGCAGAAGGAGAAGGAGAGGAGACTGCAGCAGGCGGAGGGGAAGGTGAATGATCAGAGGTGGAAGGTGCCAGATCAATAGACGAAGGTGAAGCAGCAGCAGGCCGGCTGGTGTGTCGTCTGGTATAGACCCGGAGTTCAGTTTGGCCAGCAGGAGCGGCAGCATTCTCATTACTAACCTGTGGGGCATCATGATTCACAATGGAAGAAAAAAAACTGATAACTGCTCAGACGGTGAAACAGGCGTATGTGAACCAACGTCAGTAGAGGGGCGTGCGAAGGAGAAGCCAGAGATTGCATCAATAGTGGATGGACTCTCACCCAGCAGGGGAGGATTAGAAAGAAAATTTTGAAACATTTGAAAGTTTGAAATAGAAGAGGAATGAGAAGAAGAGAATTTAGAAAGACAAGAGTAAGGAAAAACATGTTCAACAAAAGTAACATGGCGAGAAATAAAAACTTTACCAGTGCTTGGATAGAGACAGCGAAAACCTTTATGTTTGTCAGAAAGTCCCAAGAAGACACAAGGAAGAGAACGGGGAGAGAGCTTGTGAGCTGCAATGTCCTGAACATCGGGATAACACAAACATCCAAAAACTCTAACAAGTTGCAAGTTAGGGGAAACACAACCATGCAGAATTTCATATGGCGATTGTCCTTTCAAAACAGTAAGAGAAGGAATTTGATTCACAAGAAAGACGGCAGTTTGAATGGCCTCAGCCCAGAATCGAGGAGGTAAGCAAGCTTGAAACAACAGGCTCCTAACAATGTTAGATAAATGCCTATGCTTCCTCTCAGCAAGGCCATTTTGTTGAGGAGTATAAGGACAAGAGAATCTATGAATAATTCCACTTTGTGAACAAAGAGTAGAAAATTTGGCATTTACAAATTCAGTACCATTGTCAGATTGAAAAATTTTGATTGAACTATGAAATATGTTTTCAACCATTGTCTTAAACTCGAGAAATTTATCAAAAACTTCATGTTTAAATTTTAAAAGGTAAAGCCAAGAAAACCGAGAGTAATCATCAATAAAAATAACATAATATTTGTACCCAGAAACAGAGGGAACAGGTGATTGCCATACATCAGAATGAACAATATGAAAAGGAAAAGCAGATTGAGATTCTGAATCATGAAACGAGAGTTTAACATGTTTTCCCATATTACAAGCATTGCAAACAGATAATTTCAATGCAGAATCAGAAATAATTTTATTGTTTTTAATAAATGTAGAAAGAACAGGAAAACTTGGATGACCTAACCGTCTATGCCATATATCGCCGCTAAACCTAGATGCAACTAGAGCTAGCTGTTCCTTAGTTCCTACACTTGCAACTTTAGAGGAAAGTGGATAGAGTGATGTTCCCGAACTAGGGCATCGAAGAAGCTCCGTCCCGGTTTCCTTGTCCTTCACAGAAAAACCAGAAGAGTCAAATTCAAAAAGAGAATTATTATCATGACAGAACTGACGCACTGAAAGTAAATTTCTCTTAATAGAAGGAACAACAAGGACGTTTTTAAGAGCAAAAGAGTTAGAGGACGTATTCAAGTGAGTTTCACCTGTCTGAGTAATATCAAGTAAATTTCCATTACCAACAAGAATTTTTTCGTGCCCACTATAGGTTTAGAAGAGGAGAGAATACCAGAATGTGCGGTCATATGATTAGATGCTCCGGTGTCTGGATACCATACTTCCTCACCGGGTTCATGAAGGTTCATAGCAGCAAAAGTTTGAGGAACATAATCTGTAATAAAGGAATGATTGAAGCGTTGTCTGCACTGGAGGGCAGAATGATTGAACTTGCCACAGATCTGACATTGTGTGCCAGACTTTGGAATGTAAGGTTGATGATTCGGAGTATAAGGTTGTTGAGGATTATTAGGTTGAGGGTGTGAGTAGGTTCCAGGAGATCCACGACCTGAGTTGTGTCTACCATGCTGTCCTCGGCCTCCACGATATCTACCTCCACGGCCTCTATGATTACCTCGTCCACGATTGGCATAAAGAGCTTCACTGTCAATAGTGGGAATAGCAGAGGATGTCGTCATACTAGTACGACGTTGAACTTCCGTTTCTTCTTGCATCAAGAGTGGACGAAGCTGTTCAAAAGTGGGCTTATTTCTGTGTGTGTTTAGAGCACTAACAAAACCTCGATATTCTTCTGGTAGCCCTAGAAGAACAGTCATGACCAAATTATGGTCTGACTCGGTTTCACCAATCGCCTGAAGAGCATCACCAATCGATTTGATCTTTTGCATGTAATCACACATGCTCATTGAGCCTTTCTTGATGCTCCGCAATTCAGACTTTAGAGAAAAAGCCGTAGAAGCAGTCTTATCAAGAAAATATGCCTCAATGATTCTCCAAGCATCATATGCAGTTTTAGGTGAGCTAGAAATGACCATTCGTAATATGCTAGGGGATAAAGTGGCATTAATCCATGAAAGTATAGTGGTATCTTCCCTTTTCCAACTTAAATATTCGGGATTTATAACCACCTTCTTATCAGCAGTATCGATAGCCTGAGAAGGCACAACACCAGTTCCGTCTACATGTGATGTAACACCAAAACTTTCTAGAACATTAAGAAAGACTTGTTTCCACACAAGATATGTGGAATCAGTGAGTTCTAGTGGTATGAGAGTTTTGATGTTAACAACTGGCAAATTTGAGGTAGAAGAAGACATATTTGTCACCTAAAGAGAAGGATCCACCACTAGATATGAAAGAAAGATAAATCGGAATTAGAAAAAGGAAGAACCTGGTTTCTACCAAACTAGCTGTACCCAGCGCACAAGAGAGGAACCACTTAGCACCAAATAAGAACGGCCGCACCAGGGAAAGGACCGAGCGACACAAGCAACCAGCGAGCGGTACGATGATAGTCCGAGCGGCACCCGAAGAGCAAAGATGAATCACAAAGAGGCTGAAATTACTGTAGCAGCAGCACTGTAGAATACTGTAGCACCGCACTGTAGCGCCGGTACTGTAGCACCGCACTGTAGCGCCGGTACTGTAGCACCGCACTGTAGCGCCGGACTGTAGCACCGCACTGTAGCACAAAGAGGCTGAAATTCTGCAGCAGAATTGTAGCAATACTGTAGCACCGCACTGTAGTGCGGGTACTGTAGCACCGTACAGTAGCAGGGAGATAGAAGTCCAAGGATAAGAGGAGATAGAACACCAAAGGGAAAAGAACACCTATGGAAAAAGGTGAGACTTGTGGTGGATGATCTGTGGATCGATATCCCTAAATTAGGGTTCCCGCTCTGATACCATGAAAGAAGGGCAAAAGAGCATACCCTCTTGGGTTGAATTGATGAGAATATATAGTACAAGAGATAGGTCTACTATAGTAACATTGCCTACTATAGTAATACTACAACTAGGATTACATACCATATAATCCTACTCTATATATGATAATAATATACAGTATCCTAATATACCATAAGATACTAAATATATCATAACATATACTAAATATATCGTAACAGGTATCAAGCCAAATTTGTTATGGTCTTAATTTCGAATCTTCATTCAAAACCATGAGCCAGGAGGGTATTTGAGTCATTTCGTACTCCCGCCAAAAACCGTTGTGGGAAACCCCGTCACTCTCACTCCCTTTATATATAACCCGACCCTTTCACGGCCCCGTTTTTACCCCAAAATCGAAAGAGAGAGAGAGAGAGAGAGAGAGAGAGAGAGAGAGAGAGCAATGGCGTCGTCGTCCAAAACCCTAGTAGAGATCCTCCGCCCCGCGAAGCGCCTCCGATCCCTCTCCCCCTCCCCCGAAACCCTAACGCCCAAATCCTCCATCTCGGCCCTCTCCAAACCCTTGTCCTCCGACGCCGGCGCCGGCGCCGGGGAGGTCCCGCCGGAATCCGCCTCCCCCCTCACCCCGGAGCAGAGGAAGCGGATCGAGCTCAACAAAGCCCTAGCGAGGTCGCGGCGGAACCTGAGGCTCTGCACCGAGCGGATCGAGAGAGCAAAAGGTACGGTCTCGTGATCCCTAGGGTTTTCCGCACGTCCTTCGTTTTGGTTGGAGTTGTGAATGGGGAGTGTTGGATTGGTGGTGAAATGTAGCTGAAGGGGTGGATTACGTGAAGCTGGAGGAGCTTCTGGTGGAGGAGACGTGGCTCGAAGCGCTTCCTGGGGAGCTTCAGAAGCCGTATGCGAAGAATCTGTGCAGGTTCGTGGAACGGGAGGTTCGGGGAAGCGTCCCGGTGTATCCTCCGCCACAACTCATCTTCAACGCCCTTCATTCCACGCCGTTTGATCAAGTGAAGGCGGTGATCATCGGACAAGTATCTTCTCTTTATACCTTCTTGTTGATCATGGTCGTTTCTTTGCTGGCGAAGTATTAGTTCTGTTACGGTTGGGTGATTATTTATCGACGTTGGTTCTATTATTGTTCATTAACTAGCAATGACAATCACATGATTAGATAGCAAATTCTTTTGCTACATTGCTGCTGAGATGCTGTAATTCTATCGGCATGGTCCATTTATTCTTTTACTTCCATCGTCTTCTACACCGATAGTGTGGTAGTTGGATGCCAAACCGATTGGGTGTATAGTGTTGCAGCATCCAAAATGTGCAGCTCTTTCTTATTCTTCGTTAGCTCAAGAAATTTGTTGGTTGGCTGATAACGTGTATTTTTTATCTTTCTACGTTAATTTTTCTTCTGAATCAGTTGGTTGAAGATGTGGGCTTCATTTGCTTATACTTATGTTAAAACAATGAACTTTTTTTACATCAAGGTGTAGAACATGGATATATTATTAGCTTTATTCTCAGGATCCTTATCATGGCCCTGGTCAGGCCATGGGCCTTGCCTTCTCGGTACCAGAGGGGATCAAGATTCCTTCTAGCCTAATCAATATATTTAGGGAACTTGAGAAGGATGTTGGTTGTTCTGTGCCCGCACATGGAAATCTTGAGAAATGGGCTGTGCAGGTAAACTCTCAAACTAGGTGTCTATATGATGCTTTTGCATCGATAATTGCTCCTTTCTTCTGTCTATAATTTGAATTGTTTAGTGTTTTGCTAGTGATCTCAGCACATACACATTTTATGTTATTATGTACTAGTCGTAATTCATTCGTTTCACTTCTTTCGGTGCACCAAGTGCTATTTTCTGACAAGAAGAAAGCTTAAACTGCAACCTTCATGGATGAAGAATTGGCTTGCTATTTCACTGGGTATTATAATTGC
Organism: Puya raimondii; assembly: GCA_016920855.1. NCBI lineage: Eukaryota > Viridiplantae > Streptophyta > Magnoliopsida > Poales > Bromeliaceae > Puya > Puya raimondii. The sequence continues at coordinate 75,071,792 of JABWPP010000049.1, forward strand.
TTAAATAGGAACACTAAAGTTTCTAGCTTAAGAGTTTCCTCAAGAGGGAACACAATATGCTACAGGGCTTTTACTTTGAAAGAAGCAGCTTAAGGAACTATAAAATTATCAATTCTGTTATAGGAGGCGAAACACAGTATTGAATGTTACCATTCATACCAGTTTTCCCTTTCCTAGCTGTTGCAATAGAAGATAGCGGGGCAAATAGACTTATGTTGCTATAGGAGTTGAACACATAGTATTAAGTGTTGTATTTCTTTGTTAATTCTGATGCTATCACTTCAAAATATAAAATCTTCTCTTGCTGTTATATTGCCATCTTATCATGTGTGAGGTTGTAGTGCATTTTTCTGTCAGTGTTATTTTTGATCCTAACATATATAATTGTCACTACTGCAACAGTGGGTTGATATGTATTGCGGCTGAACTGAAAAGTTGATGCTCTATACCAATTCTTTTAACAGTCTATAATCCTGGATATTTTTTTTTTGGTTAATATGCTTGTAGCTAATTGATATTCTGTTGCTTCTTCTAGAAAACTGATTTAAAATTTTTGTATAGGGTGTTCTTCTGCTCAATACTGTGCTCACTGGTATGTCTTCTACTTCCTTTCAGGGATATTATGATTCATCCTTTTAGCCTCTATTCTTACTCAGCAGTCATTGATTTTGTATCCGACTGTTCATTAATCAAATTATTGTGTAGCTGCACTGCCTAGTATTATTATTGTTATTATTATTTTTGGATCAACCGTCCATGTGGGAAATATATACTCTTATATATCATGTTAGCCTTATTGTTACAGGGGATCACCCTATAATATATTGACTTCAAAGAAAAATCACTTTAGCTCTTGTCAGAACAAAGTACCGAAAGTTATAGGTGCAAGTGATAGCTCTGGGAGTGAGATGGGAAGAACTTTTGCTGGGTATAGAGGACAAGAGATAAGGGTTGAGAGGGAGTACTAGTAAACTTCTACAGCTCTTTTTTAATGACGATGGTATACTAAAAAAGCTAATAGAGTATGCTATACATAAAACGACAAGTAAAGCCTTGATATGGTAATGACCTTTTAGTCAAACAGGCTGGAGGGGATTTATTGGCTACAGTTTTCGCATCTCTTACTCTGTTCTCTTAGTCAAGTCTGCATTGCTCTTCATAAGAGCCATCAGCCTATTAGTTCTTCTACAAGTATAGGATGTGCTATGTGTAATGCTGAGGCTTAATGATAAGATGCCCATGCAAGTTTGAATTTATTACTATTATTATTATTATTATTATTATTATTATTATTATTATTATACTCTGTGATGAGCTATTTTCTTATCATCTTTGTTTCATCAGTGAGGAAACATCAAGCTAATTCTCATGCTAAGAAAGGATGGGAGCCATTTACTGATGCTGTGATTAGAACAATATCGCAGAAGAAATCAGGGGTCGTCTTTCTTCTTTGGGGAAACTCTGCTCAAGAAAAGACAAGGTAATTCTTCTGCCCATTTAATTTGCTTCCTGAAGAGTAGAACATCCCACTAAAATTAGAAAAAATTAGAATGGAACAAGCCCTTCCTGAAACAACAGGTTACTCATCAATGTTTACAATATTTTAGGGTTTATGCTGGACCCTTGTTTATGTTGTCCTTCCTAATCATGTTAACTTTATGGCTCCACTATTAGTTTGTTGGAATTTCATTTCTGATTTCCTTTGCAGATTACCGATATTAATTTGTGTGCTTTTGCTTTCTGCAGACTGATTGACGAGTCAAAGCATCTCATTCTCAAGGCCGCCCATCCATCAGGCCTATCTGCTAACAGAGGCTTCTTTGGATGCAGGTTAGCTTTTCTTCTCATTACTACAGTGAACTTCTTTCTTTCCGGCAATTAAAGATGATGAACTATTTGGAACTACTAACAGCTAATATTCTGGGTTTAATTGGCTACCTTAGATTGTTCAGATAAATATCTTTACCAAAGCGAACCATGCGCTATGTAAATATGAATAATAATGGTAAACATTATATGCATAAATTAATCAGTTCCTTTTGATAACCAAAAATATAATTTCGTGATTAATAACTGCTCAATGCTCATTGGAATTTATACACGGAGTTTTGCTACGCACATTTAGATGTGCATAAAATCAAGCTATTTGTGCAACTTAAGGGGTTGCCCTACTACATGCATATAAGAATAAACAGTAGTATATGGGTACCACGTTCCTTTATTTCGGGAGGTATAGCATTTTCGTTTATACTCCAATGTTGTACTTAATTACTCAGCGATTCTGTTCTGCATGCCATCATGAATCCTATTTTGAAATTCTTTGATTTTTGGGGGTAGCGTATCTTCGTCAAGTATTTATCTCATAAAAAATGCTTTGCTTACAAACAAATTTCACAATATTTACAAACTATATAACTCATTGGTTGGATTTCAACTTTGAAATTATAAATCATGTTTATTATTTTGCGATTTATACTATTTCATCAATTAAATATCGCCACCTATGTTAGTTGGTATAAATTTGTTTGTAAGAATAATTTTGCTCTTATCTCATTATGTTGCCACTATTACAGGCATTTTTCCCAGACAAATAAGAAACTGGAAAAGCTCGGGATTTCTCCCATTGATTGGCAGCTTTGAATCATTTCGTAAGCACCTCCGCAGACCTTTCGTTGTGCGTGCTTGATTAATTAATTAATCATGATGCTCGCTATCTCTTGAGGAAAAGGGGACCATATTATTTGGCCAAATTTTGGACTAACGTATATGATGTATATGCTTAATGTTATTCCTGTAGTTGTAACTACAGCAGGTTATTCTCACCTGCTGAGTTTTGTCTATATAACCATAACTAGTGTCTTTAGTTGAAAGTTGGAGATAATTCTCATGTACTAGCTACCTGATGTACTATTAAGTTTCTCATATATGTTGCAGTTAAATTTTTATTAAATACAACAGCTAAACAACATGACCTGCATTAAGCACCCTCCAAAAAAATGAAATCCCCAACTGAATTCTAAAAAAAATTCATGCAAAATACTCTTTCCAAAAAAAAAAAACATGCAAAATGGAAAAAAAAAAGAGCTCATAAAACGTTTTTGCCAATTTAAATCAAACTGAACAAAATACGACGACTAGCGTACTACCACCACAAGTGCAACATAGGTTGAATCTTAGATTAAACCACTTGATAATTATCTGCGACCAACTGAACCCTTTGCGAGAATTTGGAAGCGTTGCCACCTCTCAGCGGAGTCACGTTAACAACCTGAAACGAGTCTGCATCTATTAGTAAACACTAACAAAAAGCTTTTCTCACGCTGCAGTTTGTACGGCAACTCATCAGGACATTCAAAGGCACCAATTTAACTTAAAGAAGAACTCCGAAAAAAAGATGTCGCGGGTTCGCACCTTGACGTCGCTAAAAGTGCTGGGAGCAGTAAATCTGATGTTGATGGGGAAAAACACAGATGGATCGGCGGGAGGAACAACAAACTCCATTGATCCACTGTAAAGAAGCAATGTGAAAATAAATAACAAAAAAAAAAAAATGCTGATTAGAAGTGCTCATCCAAGGCAGAAGAAAACGATAAAAATGATTATGCAGATGTTTTATGCACCTGCGGTTTGATTGGTCGACGAGAAGAATAGACCACTCAAGTGTGGAATTCCTCGTGTCATACCTAAAATGGGTTGGACAAATTTTAAAAAGTTAAGAAACTCAACAAAAAATAAAAAAAAAATCCAGGAACTAAAAAAATGCTAGCGTAACCAATGGTTGAACTGAGAGTGATTTTATTGTATTTATAACATAGCAAAAATACGATTTGCTATCACTTTCCATGGATGTTGCCTATCTAGAGAGAGAGTATAGAGAGGAGGAATGCAGGAAATACAATTATGAAGATCTTCAGCCACCCTAGCATACAAGCATTTCAATTGCTCACAGTCTAAGAGGTTATTTTTTTCTGCCTCAACAAAAAGTTAAAAACTAGAAGAGACATAAGCAGATCAAATAGAAAAACAAACTTAAAAACTTACCTCCATTCCCCATCAATCTGCCGTACACTTGGGGCCTCTCGCAGAGCCGGAAGAGGTATTGAAATCAAAACATTTTGCAAGTCAAACAAATCCGAAGCTTCATACTCGATGTTCACAAAAGTTTCGTTTCCAGATACCGTCGGCCAGCAATTGACTGCAAAAAAAAAAAGAAAAAAAAACATTAAATATGAAATCATAATTATACCGAATAATTGATGAAAATTCGAAAAATTCAACAGACAACACACCAGTCAAAGGCAAAGAGGCTTCATTCATGCCCTGGATTCTCCATTTCATGAGACCAACATCATTTTGACCAGTGGGAAACGGCCTGTTTGGATCTTTTAACCCAATAACATGCTGGCTGTTGAACAGTTCTTTGTTGATATTAGGGTGCGTCTTGAAGCTAAGGCCTGGTAGATCCCGGTTTTCAATCTGTTAACAATATAGTTAATTACCAAAATAATTAGAATCAGCTTTACTATCTATAAGTGACATTGTATTCATTTCGAGCTTTCATTCAACATAAATTGGAAAAAGAAAAAAAAAAGATTCCAATCTTCTGAGAGAGATAAATCAGCGAGTGAAGAACATGCGTCATTCCACAGAGAGGGGGAAAAAACCTGAAATTGGATGAATCCATCCTCCTGATTAAGAATTTGAAGAGAAAGAGTCCCCTGAAGATCAAAGTTACTGACACCCCCGTCTCTCTTAATCGCTACATTAAGCCTCTCTTCGATGGTCAATGTGATAGGATCACTGGGTGGAAGAGATGACTTTGATGGAACAGCACTCGGTTGCACATCCTCAAGAATCACTTCTCCTTCGGCTTTTAGAGATTCCAAAAACTGATTAGTCTTTTTTGTTTTGCCTAGTTGCATTCCGAGGCCTTTAGAAGGAGCTGTAGCAGCTGCGGATGGTCGACCTCCTGATCCATATTAGGTAACCGATAAATCGTGAACGGTTCTAAGTTCAACAATTTGGGGGAGTAATCGACCAAAATACAAAGTTCAGTATACTTAATTGAAATTAAGTGTTTTTACATTATTGCAGTACATTATACCAGCTGCAAAATTTGGGATGCAAGCTTATAAGTTGGCCTTTATAGTAAAAATATCATAAACAACCCAATAAATTTTAAGTTGGTTGGAAAGAAAAAATGCGACATCATGTGAAATTTGGATAAACTGAAATGTACATCTTTCTAGAGTTTACAATGTTTACAAGTTCTTGGAATTTTTGGCATTCTACATCAAGCATTGAACAAGTTTTGCTTCATTCATGCATAGAGTGCCTGGACACGTTACCTTAAGAAATGCACCTCGCCACTCGCATTAATTTTGAAAATATTCATTTAGCAGTTATTTTCATGCCAAAACTCAAAGGACAGGTCGGAGCCTTTCTATAGAAAAGATAAGAATTCACATCACTAACAGCTTAAGTGTCACGGCTCAGTGAGATAAATGGTTTCCAACTTGAGCTATTTTAATAAAGCCTGACCACACAAGTGGGTCGAACCATACATACCTTTTGGCTTGCTGGAGGCTTCCAAATCAGTGCTTAATCCATATCCAGATCCACTTCCAAAACCAGTTCCAGTGCAGGAAATACTCATATCACTAAAATTGCTTTCAATTCTTTGAGGACCAGACAGAGACATAAATCCTCCTTTGTCTCCTCTGCCCCTTTCAATCTGCAAATATTTGAAAAATTCCTTAGTACAGCTAACAACATGGAGAAGAAACACTACTATTTATATAATTGCTACGACTACTCTGGACGTTCTAAGAGAACATTGATAATGAGATATAGCGGTGAATCTTGTGAGCCATGGAAGTTGATAGTTCAAAGCTTGGATATAAAAACAGGTTTGGTGCTCGGAATTGTCTTCCAGAAAGCAATCTATCTTCTGTTGGATTAAAAATGATACGTCCTAAGATACAAGAAAAAAAAAGAAAAAAAAATCTCACACTGTTTTAATCTATAATTGTAGTTCAAAAACACCACTCTATAATAGTAAAGTAGGTGGGGTAAACTTAAGCACAGATGAAAATTGCTATGCAGAATTGCTGAAGTCAAGTTCCTGGCTCTTTCCTACACAGCCAAACTGTCTAGTGTTGACCATAGATTCTCTCCCTTCAGAAAGCACTTTCTCAGTGCAACATATTTTCAAGTATTCTGTAGTTAGTAATGACCAGTTTTTAATAAAGTGCTAGCCCATTTCTCTTACATAAACCTTCAAATATGTGCAAAAGTGAAGAGTAATGAAGTGTCAATGGTTTGTGAACTCAAATGAATGCCTGCATATGTCCAGCAACTCATCCTAAATGAGAACATATTGGAAGCTATATTTTGAGGAAAATTGTATTTCGAGTACATAAATCACCCGCTTTAACTAATGAGACAATAGCCACAACTTTTTTCAGATTGAAACTATAAGTTCTCTCATAAATAAATAACAAAACAATTGCAAACTATGCATACCTTGCTTTTGTCGATTTCACTAGCTTTTCGCTTCATAACATCCTTAGTGTCATTAATTTTGCTTTGCATGACCAGCTTGTGCAGTCTTTCTTCATGACTCTCCATCTCACAGTATTGTTTAACTTGCGCAATAGTCACATTCTCTTTATGACCCAGAGAGATGGTCTCATCAAAAGCGAAAATCAGCTCAAAAGCTGTACTGCCGATGCCCTCTTCATCCAAAGAGGGTGAGTATTCAGGTACCTTTATTGAATGTAAGGGAACCATTACTATGAAACTTTAAAAAGTTAAAAAGTTTCAATATGTACTGAAAGTTCCAGAAGAAATTAATGACACTGTTTTCAAAAATGGAACCAGATTATCTGCTCAATTATTTCTCCCATTTCCAGAAGGAAAAATGAAAACCAAAAAAGTATGAGCTGTTTAACACATCTGCTCTTTACCATGTAAAATTTTGGACTCACTATCAATAAGACCAAAAAACCACCATAATTTTGATAAAACACTTAAACTAAGTAGAAAACAAAAATATATGTGTAAACCATATAGGGTGATGATATCTGAACTACAATCTATAAAATTAGTAGGCAAATATTAAAGAGATTCGATAGAGGAGAGGATACAAGTTTTGACAGAAGTCTCAGCGTCTCCAGATCTTCAAGGATGTTACTTTGTTTATTTGTAACAAGGAGCAGATACAGAGCCTCTATTGGTTGATATACATAGCGCACATTTTCTGTCTCAATGTAAGTGTGCTGTTTTCCGATTCCAACCAACTTTGGGAATGCTGCTAGCAGTCCTTCTATCCTTATTCGAGACATATCAACAAACTGTCGTGAAACAAGTACTGCAATAAAGTCCAAACAAAAGATAGTCATAAACCACCATTTTCAAGTATCACAAGAAAACACCCAGTATGTAGGTATGTGGAAAGACCTAAAATAATTGATTCAGGTACATGTCTTTCTAAAGTAACTGGTCCATGTACATGCCAAGTGCAAACGTATTCTATCTCAAACATGGCACGGCGGGCCCAGGCTACTTGTTACAGCTATTATAATTAAGTCGAATTAACTGAAGCTTTCACAGCTATAAAGCTCTCCGTTGGTTTAAAGAAGCCAAAGATACTAGAAGTAAAGAGATCACTCAAAGTATGCTAGTAGTATCATGCTTCAAAGCTGAAAAAACAAGTATCATGGTCTTTATGCCGTCTCTGAAGAAAATTTTAATCCATCATAATTCTAAAGAGAGTAGACATTGAGTAAATTACCAAATTCAAGCAATAAGATGACATTAAAGATGATAAAGTTGCAAGATAGGATAGGATAAAATATGTCCACTAATGGTCTCTGCCCTATAGTGATGTGGAGACTAATTTATCAGAGAGCACTTACGTGTACATGACCAGAAAACACAAAGTCCACGACAAAAGTAGATGAATGACTAGTTTCACAAATACAGATAACCACCACATACAATCGGCAGAAATCATGTAATTATACTTCCAATGCCAAATCTAATCCAGATAAAGCTACTGGAATAATAACAGAAGACTCATAAGAGCTCCAACAAAGAAACAGCCAACTTAATAACTTTTAGTTAATTTTATATCACAAAATCCAGATGATAATAATATGCAGGCATCATCAATGCAAAAGGCAAAAAATGGGCAAAAACATGCACAACTGCCTGAGCTTACTGCTTTCTATGAAGTAAATTTTTTTAATATTGAATATAGACCACAATACTTCTTACTATTTACCTCAAATACGAAATCTCATAGTCACTCAAGTATTCATATCTCTATAATTTAACATTGATTCTTAGCAACCATTTAGCAGAAGACAGGAATTGGCATCTTTTACCAGGCTGTACAAATTTAAGAAAAATGTAACTGCATATATAAAATTCTCACCTTTGCCAGACTTTGTTATGATAGAAGCTGCAAGAACCACCTGTTAACACAAGCGAACATTTAGTCAAATACTTTTGAAATCTGACCTGAGAACATCTAAAATTACAAGATGAAGTACACTCTCAAAAAGCTTTACATAATTTATCCATGAGCGAGATCCTTGTCATTTGATCGCCAAAATACTTGCAAAAGCACCTCAACTTCATTTGTATCAGACAAAAATAATGCAGAGTTTCTACCAATTATGTAAGCATTTTGCAGATATGCTCTATGTTTTGAACAAGTAACAAGACGTGGAGAAAAATGATGTGTTTGAAACATCTATCTTCAACTAAGATTTCTGCTGCCCTTGTTCACTGCACATTCGATTATAAGGTTTGACACAAATGATATCAATCCTCAAATCTTTTAATCTTACGTCTACGGTGTGCTCTTAAACACATATTACAGCCAATATAATAGCATAATGACTTTAAATTGCTATGCATACAAAAACCATGGAGAAAATACAAATTCTTATTTTACAGCATAAATATACATGGAAAATGACCACTTCACAAACAGCAAAGAAGGCGGGAAAAGAATAGGGTCTTTCTTTTACCATTTTGAAGAATTTGGCACCCAGAGAGCGATTAACTCTAATTCCAGGATATGTTGCTCACCAGATTCTCAGCAATCCTGCCACGCAGAAAATTCCCGCTTATTAACTAAACCTTATCAAATGCAAGCTCCTGTTAACTTTCCATATCAAGGTAGTAGATAATATTCACATGTGTAACTACATCAAATCACCAAAAATCATGCATGAGAATAACATAATCAACAATTTCGATCTCACAGAAACAAAATAAACAGCGATTCTGCTAGACAATTATACTAATCTACCAACAGTTCTCTTAGATCTACAAGCAGATTAGGAAACTAACACGTATTCCTCCAATTTAAACGCGAATTACAAAATCTAACATTCTACAGAGCGATTCATCAACAGATCCGAGTATCAAATCTACAACAAGCAGATCTAACGATTCGAAACGAGACAGAGTCAAACACAGATCGATCCAGAGAGAATGAATCGAAGAGAAGAGATCGAGAGAGAGACGCTTGCCTGTGAGATCTAGGGTTTTTCCAAGATCCGCAGTTGACGAGTGGGGAGGGGATCGGGGATTGGGGGTTCGGAGTTTGGGAGTTTCAACCGCGAGAAATGGGGGGTTCGCGTTCGAGCCCTCGAGGACGAGCGAAAATAATACGGTGTAACGCTTATATAGTGAAGCGCGGTTGTGTCACCGAAATGTGGTCCCCACAATCAATTTCCCTCGTCATGTATAACCGTTACACTATCATTTTGGGCTTCACGTTGGGAATTTTAGCCCATTTTAAAAACTAATCGGATCGTTAGTTCATTGGGCCACAAAAGAGCTAATGGGCCTCTGAAAGGCCCAAGAAAATAAGCTACGGATTTGCCAATAACTTTTTTTTTTAGAAAAAGGTAGCATGCTACCCGCTTCGTTTATTTCTTAAAAAAAAAAAATTTAACTGAAAATGTCAAGTAACTATACTTCGAACTTGGGACCTCGGATACAACCACCAAACCCTTTGCCACTTACACTATGGACGGTCAGTAATTGCCAGTAACTTTAAAATGTTCAATTTGTTTTATAGAGATGTTGAATAAAAACCACAGTTTACTGTAGTGGTTTTTATTGAGAGGGTTTTCTACGGGACGAGTTCAACTCCACACATGCATATTTACGGAGTTAGGTTCCCGTCCTTCTCAAGTACAACTAATAAATTAATTTTGAGTAGCAAGCGTTCAGAGCCTGCACATGCATATTTACAGGATTAAATTCTCCGTCCTTCTCAAGTACAATTAATAAATTAGTTTTCAGTAGCAAGCGTTTGGAGCCACAGCCAATAATAAAAAGAAAAAAAGAAAAAAAGAAAAAAACACTCACCCTTTTAGATTGGGACGTCGTATTACAAACCATTTTGGATTGTAAACCTACGAGCCACGAGCTTTTTTGACGGCTCTAAAGTTGATCGAGATATGACTTAATTCTCGCATTCACGCCAACGCCAATTTAATTGGGGTAACTAATGCTAACCATTATAGCAGAAAACACAAAAAATTCATAGCGAGAGAGAGAAACAGGAAAATCTATTTTTTCAACTAATTTTAAAAAAAATACTAATTTTTATCTCATCATATAAGTCCCTTGAAAAAGACATAAAATTGCTGCACGAAGATTAAAGCACCTGCTTCAGTAGCTTTTCCGCCGCAATCTACTCTTTCAATTTCGCATTTATTATTTATTCACATCATACATTTTTTTTTTTATGCTCTACCACTTCCTCCTTACTCATGAGCATCACATACACTAGTGAACAACGATGTATTTGTTTAGTTGTATTATTTATAGGAATAATTACATATATATATTTTTGTAAAGTGGAGATATTGCATATTTACTCGTCTAAATTTTAAAATATCTTATATATTTCTACAACATTTAAAAATTTATAAATAGATATCTGGACCGGTCAAAACTTACTATATTTAATAATATGACAATTTTGCCTTTACCGTGATTGATAATGGTGACCAATTGAGATGATGAGATGTATCTGACTTGTTTTGGTTTTTTTAGGATATCTTCGATTGCTAATTTTATAGGAGCGATAACGTGAATAAGAGCAAATTAAATAGTGTTTTAAAGTAAAATACGGTGCCTTTTAACTAGTCAAAAAATATGTTTGCAATTTTTTGTTTTTTTGAGTTTGCGAGGATGTATATGATGTTCCAAAGTTTGAAAGGATAAATATGCAATATTCCAACTCTGTAGGAATATATTTTTAATTTCCTCTTATTTGTAAATCCGTAACGCATCAACCGTATCTCTACTTTCTAGTAGTTGCATTCAAAAATTCAGAAATACGTTAAGCATAATATAAAATGTGAATTTAGATCGCAAGAAAAAATTTTATGGGTTAAAATTTATTGATAAGTTTTTTTTTTTAACAATTTACTCTTGCAATTATGCCGAAAATCAAAAAAGACCCCACCAAAAGAAACTTTATTTATCTCCAAATAATAATTTTTTAATATATACTCTTATTAGCATTGTATGTAAAAAATAAATAAAATATTTGGTGGTACGTGGTGCAAATGTCAAAGTGTTTGATAATTGGAGTCTGAGATTTCAAGCTCGAAACTTAATTTTTTATATTTTTAGTTAAGTTTATTTCTAAAAAATATAAAGAAAGTGAATACATGTTATCTTTCTCATCTAAATAAATAAATAAATAAAATATTTGGCGGGATTTACAAAATATTCATGTAATTTGGCATATTAAGAGATATACGTACCAAAAAAATAAATTAAAAAAACCTATATTGATGTGACACAAATCTCCCATTTTATTGTTAACAATATTTAGTGCGTAGCATGGGGCCAAAAACAGTTTTGCTTTTTGAACAAAAATGGCGTTCCAAGGTTTTTCATTCATTCACTCTCTCCTTTGGAGTAAATGTTTTGAGATTTTTTTGGTTTTCCCTTCTTCTTTGCTGCAATCTTTTACCCAAAAATCCGATATGGAAATAGCAACAGATCACCGTCAAAGTTTTCAAATTGCACGCAAAATACAGATTGAAGTAGAGTTTCAGATGAACTAGAGTTAAGGTAAAAGCTCCTTTTCTTCTGCAATTTGTTTTTATATATAGCAGCATAATTAAAGTTCATAGTTATGTTACTTGTTTAACAGAAAGTAAGCAATATAAATGCTGAAATTTTCGTAATCAACTTTGCTCCGGAATAGGGCGATTTTGAAAAGTTTGAATTTCACCCAAAAGAAAAGTTATGTTAAATCAAATAGCGAAGAAAGACATTTACATCAAAAATTACTTCGTTCTTTACCGTTTTGATAAAACAAACATACTCTATCTGACATGGCACGATATAATTGATTTGCGTTACATTATATATGGTAAACTATAATAAAAAACTACACAGAAGGATTGAGCTTTACTTTTTTAAAACATACAAGTGGGAGGTTAAGACCCCAGCCTAAAAAGATTTTGTTTACTAAAATATATCTTTTTTATGTCTCACTTTTTAAAAATTGAAAAAGAGAGCTAAAAATCAACAACCTTAAAAGAACCAAAAGTGCGCTGTCAAAAATTCGGCCCCACCAAAAGCCGGGCCCACGGGTCGGGCCCCACAAAGGACGAGCTTGCCTGCTTCGGCGAGATCTTCCTCGATTCGCCCATCAAATCCAACGGCGCCGTGACAAATTACACCACCTTCTGGCTTCTAGTAGAGATGAACGTTACATCCCTAATAAAGACATTTTTCTGAAAAATGTCTTTGAAAAAAATAAAATAAAAATACACATCACAATTCTCTTCTTCCTTAGCCCATCACATTTTACTCATGATTCAAAGCAATATATATATATATATATATATATATATATATAGTGGGTCTTGTGTGCTCTCAGGAGCACGGAGGCCTTCGTGCTCCTGAGCCGTTTTCGATGATGAGACTTTCGAATCGACGATCGGTTCCGTTAGACTTGATCTAGCATATTTGAAATATGTAAAAAATAAATTTTACAATTTTTCGATATCATTTACATAGCAATCTAAAGGGTTCAAAATCAACAACTTTTAATGGTTGATATCTACCGTTTCAAGTTTAACGGTGTAAAAGTATTCAAATCATATAAAATTTTGATATAAAATTTTTTATACTATCTACAGCAAATTCAATATCTCTGATCAAAAATTTGAGTAATATATCACTAATTTTTATGAAATTTTTATTCTCAGCCGTTGATTTTGAACCTTTTTTATCACTAAGTAAACGATATCGAAAAAATCACAAAATTTATTTTCTAGATACCGTTAGATACTATTCAACCAACCACCCACTCAACCCTAAGGGCCCACATCATCCTAACCGCATATTTCTCAATTCAAGAGTTAAAAAACTAATAGCACCAATAACTTGATGCTTTGATAGTATTCCAACATTGTTCATATATATATATATATATATATATATATATAGAGAGAGAGAGAGAGAGAGAGAGATAGAGTCCGGATGGGATACTATCGATAGCACCAAGAGCTTGGTGCTATCGAATTTTTCACCGTTAGATTTAACCATTTGATTATTTTTACCCATTAGATTATACTATTCAACCAACCACCTACTCAACCCTAGAGAACCCACATCATCCTAACCGCACATTTTTCAATCTAAGTACTAAAAAACTAATAGCACCAATAACTTGGTGCTATTAATAGTATTCTAGCCTAGTTATATATATATATATATATTTCTTTCACACAAGTTCCAGCCTAGTTATATATATATATATATATATATATATATATATTTCTTTCACACAAGTGGCATTGTTTATTCAGTTTTTTTTGTAAATTTCTTGCACGAAAGAAATTTAAATGAGACGTATGGTATTCTATCTTAATGAATAATTGGTTTTTGTTATATTTGCCGTCTAATATTGAATGATGTTGAAATTCAAAGAAAAAAATTTCTATTTGACTTTTTTATTAAACATATGGTATTCTATCTTAATGAATGATTGTGTTCTTGTTATATTCGCCGTTCAATAAGCATTCTATTTTAATAAATGATTTGGATCCTTCATCCTTGTTACATTTGCCGTCAAATATTAAATTCAAAGAAAAAAATTTGTATCTGACTGTTTAAATAAATGATTTGGATCCTTCATCCTTGTTACATTTGCCGTCAAATATTGAAATTCAAAGGAAAATTTGTTGTATCTGACTTTTCCATTAAACGTATAGTATTCTATCTTAATGAATAATTGAGTTTTTGTTATATTCGCATATTGAAATTCAAAGGAAAATATTTTCTATCTCACTCTTCCATTAACACGAGTAAAATAAGCCTGAATAAATTCGCTCGAATGATATAAAAAATCAAAGGAAAAAAACAAAGCAAATCTTTGAAATTCAGAAGCCCCTAAATCTCTTTAAGAATCTTCCCAAAAGACAAACAAAATTAGTCCTCCATGATAACAACCCTAAACAACTACATATCATTTTTGGAATAAATCCTCCAATTCCTTGTTTTGGTTGACACTTCTTTGTTTGTATTATTCTAATTTTCAAATTTTTTTACCAATTATATTAAAATATTTACTAAAAATAGCAACAATTCTGTTCAATTTACTTATTTTGAACATTTTTTAGTTAGTTACTAATGATAATTATCTAGAAATTTAATTTAATTTAAGTACACCCTTGCACAAACATGTCACATGTTGCACTCCACACCATATTTTACACATGATGCGAAAAAAGAAAAGAAAAACTAATTCTCCTTTCCATAGAAAATTGTTTCAAAACTATCTCATCATTCCTACAAACCTGTACAAGGTTTCACCAAACCCTCCCAAAAAAAGGCCCCAAAAAAAAAAAAAAAGGGAGAAAATTTGAAAGGCTTTATGCGTCGGTAGAGCAGAACCGTTAGGACTTGATCAGACGGCTGTGCTTGTTAATGGTGGATCTACACACATCGGAGAACTCCTTGGCATTAACGGGCTTGATCAGAAACGCTTCCGCGCCCTCGCTGAGACACGTGTCGATTCGATCGCGCACTCTCTCCGAGGAGACGATCACCACCGGAATATTACTCAGCTTCGACGACCCCTGCAACACGGAAGTGGAAAATTTCATAAAAACCCACTATTTTTCAATAATTACATTAACAAATTGGGTTTTGAATTATTATTCAGGGCTTTACCTTGACTGTTTTGAGGAGATCGTACCCCGTCATCTCCGGCATGGAGTAATCCGTAATTATCATGCTAACATTGGGCTCCTGTAAAAAAAAATTGAAAAAGAACCCCAAATTTTAAAGTTTTAGAAATTGGTACAAAATTTTTTTAAAAAAAAATTAGACAAATTCAAAAATGAGATATAAACTTACCAAGCTTAGAAGCTCCAATGCCCTCTGGGCGCTATCGACCGTTGTCACTGCAAAAATTTAAAACAACAAATTTAAATTCAAGTTTCCAATTACAACAAGAGAATTAAAAAAAAAAGCATAAAAAAACCACCCAAATAAATTGAAGAAACCATCAAATCCATCAATAATCCCATCAAAATTTGACCAAGCAAGATCAATTTTCACCTCTATATTTGGAGCTCCTGAGAAGCCGAGCGATAATGGCGCGCTCGATGGAGCTATCATCGACGGCGAGGACGTGGAGCTCGCAATCGGAGTCCCCACCGTTGTATTTAGCGACGATCCTCGACGACAACGACGACGACGACGACGACGACGACATTGCGAATGAGGGGATTTGTAATTTTATCTCCTAATATAATCTCTGATTCGAAAGAAACAAGAAGCGGAGAGAACGAGGATGAGGATTACAATGGGATGAGATGGGGAGGGGGGAGGAGATTATAAAAGGAGCAGTGAATCTCCGAAATCTGAGAATGGGGGTGGGGCGCGGGGACCGAGGCAGGGGGGAGGGCAAATCTACCCTGGCTGATTCGGGTTCGGATCCCCACGGAAGCGCCCGGAGTTATTGCGTGGGCCGCGGTCTATGCACCGGTTCGCAACAAGCTCGTGGAACTGGCTCGCCACGTCAGTCAGCCGTGGACTACAATTTATATTATGACGATTTTCCAATCAACTAAATTTGTCTTTAAAATTTAATCTATCTATAATAGTTTTTCAATAAAATTTAGAGATAACTTTAAATACCACCCCTGTGGTTTCGTGCTTTCTCACTTTAGTACCCTGTGGTTTGAAACGTATCACTTTAGTACCCTGTGGTTTGGTTATTCTCTTTTTTTGTTAACTTTTCGTTAATTTTTTCGTTAAATTATACAGAAAAACTTCAAATTCCCACCTATGGTTTATCGAATATTCACATTACTATCCTGTAGTTTAACTTTCTCATTAATTTAACAAAAAAATTAACGAAAAGATAATAAAAAGAGAATAACCAAACCACAGGGTACTAAAGTGATACGTTTTAAACCACAGGACACTAAAGTGAGAAAGCACGAAACCACAGGGGTGGTATTTGAAGTTATCCCTAAAATTTATTGTCTTTTCTTCTAAAAAAAATAAAAATAATTATTAACTTGATATATTATAACGTGATGCTACTGCTGATGGAAGACCACCTCCCGTTCTGCAGAGCAGTTGCTATATTAACATATTTTATAAGAATAAATATTACTAATGCATAAGGACACCCGCGTTACATCTTGATCGTATACATTAATAAAATAAATTTTTTTATAATATAAAAGTCTTTGACGAATTTGTAGCAATATTGTGAACAACTAAAAAAGTAGCATTTTAACGGATTTGTAGCAATATTGTGAAAGAAAGTCTTTGAACAGACCTCATGCACAACAATTGTTGCTCCTTTTGACATTCAAATGGAGTGAAAAGAATCTAATGAAATGATAAGACGTAGAATAAGTCATTAAGATTATCCGGACCTTGGCAATAATTTTTGTAATTAAAAATTTTATTATTTTATTTTGATTGCTCGCATATACGATATATTAATTTTACATTATTTACGTCCAATAATTATATATTTTAAATACTTATTATTCAAAAAATAAATAGTTGTAAAAATTAATTGGTTTAATAAATTTAGGCATATATCCTTTCTTCTTAAATTATTTTTTATGTTAGAGGAAAATTAAGAGGAGAGAGACATCACATAACGGTGTAAATATTTTCCGGTCCACAGATGACGTGGTGAACTGGGCCCATTCAACAATTTGGTCTCAACTGCCCTTCCACTTTCTCGTGGGGCCCTCCGGGGGATTCGCTTCGGATTTTCTCGCCTTTTCTTTCACTTTCTCTCCGTATCTTCTCACACGGAATCGGACCGACCGGGCCAAGATTTGGCTCATTAATATTTCGCCTCCTTTTTATCCCTTTTATTTTCCTTTTATTTTATTTAATTTAATTTAAGCTATTGATAGGGACCAAACAGTAAAAGTCCACGCTTTGACTGATAATTTTATGATATAAGAAAATCTCCCGTCACGAGTCGTCGCACATTTTATTATGAGCCCAAAAAAAAATAATAAATTAAAAAAAATAATTAGTCTCTAGTTCTGTTTGAATGTAAAAATTTTTGTTTTAAAAAATTAAAATTCAAAATATTATTCAAATCGTAGATTATTTTAAAATAATTGTCCAATTCTTCTAAATTTTAGTGTTATTATCCAATCTTTTAGTTATTAGTTTGAGTTAGTTAACAGGACTTTGATTTCAAATTTTGAATGCCTCATTTATTTTTTCACATATTTAGTTACTATATTTTATACAATTCTAGCAACTATAAATTTATTAAAGTAAGTAATTAGCTTAAATTTTGAAGTCAAAGAATCGTTGACTGATTCAAATCAAATAAATTAAAAAAATTTATAGTAAAATCAAACTTTTGAAAGGTCGGATAGTCATTTCAAAATGATCTATGGTTCAGATAAATTTTATATATCTTTACCTTTTTTTTACTGTTGATTGATAATTTTGATAAACTAAATTAACAAATTACCTATGTTATTAGTGAATAAATTAGATTGCTATTCAAACCAAGACTAAATATTAAAAAGAAAAATCAAACCTTTTTTATATTGAACAGCTATTTTGTCCTTCAATTATAAATAATTATCTTATTTTAATTTTTTTAATGTAAATTTAAATATTATTATTTAATAAGAGTTTAATTTTTTAGTATTCTAGAAGAAAAGGTTCAGTACATGGGCCACCTATGCATTTTAACCTTTTAATACTCCCTTATACAATAATACGATCATTGTTTAATAACGTTACCGTATCTATTGGGATACACTCATACATCAAGTATATTTTGATACTTGCAACATAATCTTCGAAAATATTTATTTTAAATTTTGACCTAACAAAGAAATATTTATAAATAGAATACATATAATGTTGAGGATCAATAAATGATTCTGCAAATAGACTTAAGTGGAAAGATAGGCAAAGTTGAATTGGCATGAATATATATTTTTAGATTATTCATTAATAAACATTATTTTTATCCCCCAAATTATTAACATAAATAATAAATAATAAATATAAATAATAAATCATTAAGGTTGGTAAAATGAGAGGATCCTTAAATTTATGGAATAGTTGGGGGTAGGAACGGAAGGTGGGAAGAGATCTTTAAATAGTACCAAGAAAGATATCCGTCCCCCTCAGTCCCACACTCCAACAAAATATTCACTATATTATTTTTAGAGGACAATAATATATTATTTTTACTGTTTTTGTTTTTTTATAAACAGTTGTAATTGAATAGAATAGTAAAATTTTATCAATTTAACCGGTACAGTGGCTCAATATACTATTTTACTATCTTATATTTGTGAATAACATATTATACTGTTGTGTTTAACCGCAGTCGTTATACACTTTAATATATTATTAACAAGAGTCCGACCAAAGTGTTTCTAATAGCATCAAACACTAAATATTATAAGTACCAATAACTTAGTACTATTCGAGTCATTTCAGTCCAGTTCTATTTAACAATATGTTTTTACCGAAGCAATGAAGCCTATTCTTGTTGGTTAATGGTATAATTATCATTTCATAGCTACACGTTTCGGCATAAATACAAGAACGAATCTGGAAGGATCAATGTATATATATTTTTTACAAAAAATATAATAGTAAAAAAAACATACTTCGAATTGTGAAGCATTATACTGTATTATATGTTTATGTGGGTCATTTTGAACTTTTACCTATATTATTTAATAGTAATGCTAGATTTGCAATCCACTTTAGATTGTAGATCTTACAGCTAGCGTATTCAAAAACAAGTTTTTCCTCATTTGTCCCATCGTATTAATTTTTTATTAATACTAAAACTTATCTGTGGTTTTTAAACCATGAGAGGAGGAATTGCAACTCTTAGATGCGGTTGTAATCTCTACCATCCTTATTGGGTTTTAGACTTAGTATTTCTCATCTTTTTTAAGAGGTAATTTTACAACTACTCTAAAACTTCAAACTATTATAAATACTCCTCCAAAATCTAAACTATCAATCGATCGTCCCTAGCGCAAGTGGCAAAAGGCTTGGCGGTTGGTACCCGAGGTCCTAAGCTCGAAGCCTAGTTACTTCAAATTTTTAGCTAAGTTTATTTCTAAAAAATATTAACGAAGCGGGTAGTATACTACCTTTCTCTCTCAAAATAAATCTAAACTATCACCAATATCCTACTAATTACCTAAAACTATCACAAATATGCTTGTAAGCTTATAAAACTACGCTATTGGGACATCCGATTCGGCGATCACAAATATCATACTAATTACCTAAAACTATAACAAATATCCTACTAATTACCTAAAACTATCACAAATATCCCTACTAATTACCTAAAACTATCACAAATATCATGCCTCCGTGCTTGTAAGTTGTTTTCAATGATGAGACATTCGATTCGGCAATCGGTTCCGTTAGACATGATCTACGCTATTGGAGCTATCTAGAAAACAAATTTCATAATTTTTTGACTTCATTTGCTTAGTGAACGAGTAGCCTCAAAATAAACGGCCGAAAATAAAATTCTCATAAAAAATAGTGACAAAAGACTCAAATTTTAAATCAGGAGTATTGATCTTGTTACTGATGTTAAGTATAATTTTCTATTAAAATTTCATGTAATTTGGATTGTTCTACACTGTTGAACTTGAAAACATGTCATATCGACTGTTAAAATAGTCATTTTTGAGACCTTTTAACCACTTGGTAAATGATGTCAAAAAATTATAAAATTTAATTTCTAGATAGTTCCAATAGTGTACGTAGATTATGCCTAACAGAGCCGATCGTCGAATCGAATGTCCTATCATCGAAAATAACTTACAAGTACGAAGATCTTCATATTTTCGAAAGCACAGAAGACGTACTCTATCTATCTATATATATATATATATATATATATATATATATATATATATATATATATATATATATAGATATATATACATATATATATAAACATATATACATATATAAACATATATACATATATAGAATGAGGCTAC
Source organism: Puya raimondii (assembly GCA_016920855.1). Classification (NCBI taxonomy): domain Eukaryota; kingdom Viridiplantae; phylum Streptophyta; class Magnoliopsida; order Poales; family Bromeliaceae; genus Puya; species Puya raimondii. Next base: position 75,092,362 of record JABWPP010000049.1, read on the forward strand.
TATACTATCTATAGTACCGGGGCTCCGGTACTATAGTTGCTTTTTCGATTTTAGGGTGTTCAAATCAATGATCCACACCGTTGAAACTGATTTAGGGTATGTGAAGTTCTTAGGAATAAAATTTTAGTTTTTTTCGATATCGTTTACTTAGTAAATAAATCATGTCAAATTGAACGGTGGAAATTGAATAATTCTTAAAATTTGAGTATAGGAGTTTCGAATTCAAGATCAAGGATGTTGACTTTCATCTATGCAGTTTAAAGTATTTTCTATCAAAATTTGAATAAATTTAGATTCTTCTCCACCGTTAAACTACAAACTCGCCATAATAACTATTGAAATTTGACAATTTTGAAACGGTTTGATCACAAAGTAAACTACGTCGAAAAATTATAAAATTTTATTTCTAAGAACTTCAAATATCCTAGATCGGTTTCAACGGTGTGGATCGTTGATTTGAACACCCTAAGATCGAAAAAGCGACTATAGTACCGAAGCCCCGGTACTATAGATAGTATAGGAGACTAGCTCTATATATATATATATATATATATATAAAGAGACTAATGATAATGAGTAATATTGCCCATGCATCTTAAAAAAGGTATACATCATATACCTTACTAATTTGATAGTTAGGGCCTTTTCGCTAGTCATTATCAGGAGACAAGTGATGAACGCCCTTCCCTTTGATGGTGAGTATGTATCATACACTTCAAAATAAAATGTAAGGGTAACTCTTTTTTTTTTTAAATTACCTTATGTTATTTTTTTATACTTAACCTTTTAAATGGATAATAATTGTTATTCCTAGGTGATAGGGAATAAACGTATCTCTTTGGAGCATGCATCATCGGTCGGTGACAGAGATATAGATTTTATTTAAACAAACAAGAAAAGATTCTTCTTAAAAGAAGATCAAATGTTTCCCATAAAATATTAAAAAAAAAGGGGGGGGAAGTATCAGGGAATAACAATAGAATTTTAGTAGCATCGTTGGTGTGCTGGAATTGACCCGAGATTTATTTACTGCGTGTTTCACGATGTTGCTTCGGAGGGAGTGGTTGAATCTTAAGTGTAACCGTTACATACCACGAGGGGACAATGACATCTTGGGACCACACCGAGTGTATATCTCCAACTCATGCACCGCCTTCAATATTTAATTATTATTGAGATAATTGCCTCTATACCTATCAAAGCTTTAAAAATATCTCATTTATTTATACTTTTTTCTTTCTAATATACTCCTCATATATTCCTCCGTTATTTAAAAATACTTCTACAGTTACCATCCGTTAAGTTAACTTGGATTAAACGTGAGTTAAATATCTACCAGAGTTAAAACAAATCAAAATACCTCTTTTGTCCTCAACTTAAGGGCAAATAAGAAATGTTGGTGATGGTAGAAGGGTATATTTCAAAAGACCAAAAAATAAAATACTTATTGTGCCCTAACTTAAGGGCAAATAAGAAAAGTCGGTGATGGTATTTGAAAGGGCAAAATAGTAATTTCACAGAGATAATAACTATTGCTAACAGTTTATTAACAGAATTTAACTCTAGGGGTATATTTGAAATATATTAGAACGTAAAAAAAATATTTTCAATATTAGCCTTCTCAGAGTGGTAAATAAGAAAGTCGGAAACTTTTCAATGGTATATAAGCAATTGCCCTTTAATTATTTATACGAGTTTAGCTGGAATGCTATCGGTAGCAAATGGGCTCCATTGCCACTCATTTATTTTCGATGATGGAACCTCCAAATTGACGATCGGCACCGTTGAACATAATATATAACACTTGAATCATCTAGAAACCAAATTTTATACTTTTTCGATATTGTTCTCTTGTCCATCAAGTGGACACAAAAATAAACGACTGAAAATGAATATCTTTTAAAGAGTAATGATAGGAGTCTTGTAATCAAAATCAAGAGTATAGATTTTGTTTTAAATAATTTTAAAAAAAATTTAATCAAAATTCAATTGATTTAGATATCTTCACGCCGTTAAGCGAGAAAACATCTCATATGGACCATTAAAATTATAAATTTTGAAACCCTTTGATTATTAGGCCAATGATGTCGAAAAGATTTGAAACTTTGTTTCTAAATACTTCAAATGGTATAAATCATGTTCAACGGTGCCGATCGCCGATTTGGAGGCTCCATCATCGAAACAAATGGATGACAGCGGAGCCCGTTTGCTACCGATAGCATTCAATCCCAACTCTTATTTATACCTTAAAGCTAAAACTAATTTGATGGCAGTACATAAAAAGCCTATGGATAATAAGTCATATATTCTAGTAATTAATTAAGTAGACATTAAATATTATCAGCTACTAATAGTATACAGAAGAATATGTAGAATTCATAAAAAAATCGATATTCAAAAATGCATCAAATAAAATAAATTCTCATATTTAAGATTAAATTTTTGAAATTTTTTGTGGTATTGAGAGCGACGTAATATATCACACATAGAGTTTACACTCTTATTATTTTATAGGGGACAGTTTTCTATATACCCTTATAAAGTTTTTTCTTTTCATATATACCCCTTATAAAATTACTTTTTCAAAATATTTTGAAAAAAATTTAAATTTTTTTCAATTCGCCCTCAAAATAGGGATATATAAGAAAGAAACAAAAACTTTTTAAGGATATATTAAAAATTAAAGAGTAAAAAAAAAATCACAAGTTTCTAAGGGTAAAAAAATAATTATCTCATTTTATAGTGTGACGGTAGTAATCAAATCTTAACTTAGCTGTAATTTTTTCAAAGAGTTAATTGATGAAATATTCTTTTATCGTACATTTTAATATTTTGCGGTGCACGGTGGACCAAGTGTATGCAGTAATTTCTTCTGGCCAAGCAAACTTGTACGGGATCACCGAAAGATATGGCCGAGATCCTTTGAATTCCGCCGCTAGGATTCGATGCGAGTTCGGCCGTACGAAGGTCCGTACGTCCAGTCGCCATCTACGTGTCGACAGATAAGCAAAAGAACCAAATTGGCGAAAATGTCTAAAATGTGGCAGCCATACGCAGTCACATGATATCTCCAACTAATTAAATTTTTTTAATTTTTTTATTTGATCATATTTATTAGAAATATATATTTATTATTTTTAAAAAAAAACGTAATTAACTGAATATATATAATATGATGTATCTGCTATATAATATACTTCCTTGTAAAGTGGTACAGGTCAGTGCTACTATGTGTTTCTTTACTATATGGGTGGTGATAATCCGGCCGATAGTTTCGGCTGTAAATTTTTACTTTTGTTGCTTGGTTTAATATTATTTTATCGTTAGTCGAGTTTCAAATTCTAAAAAATAATGCAATCGATTTTGGTCCATCCCGAACTGAAGCCAATTACGAAAAAAAAAATTTATTTCTCATACCTTCAATCTTTACACTATTTTTTCTTGCAAAATGAGCAATAAAACGGGAAGAACATTAGATCCACAATAATAGAAATAAATAGTAGAAAAAATAATTACCATTTAAATTCTACTTCAGCTAAAAAATTATCAATTTAAACTTCATTTTCGATGAAATAAACATGTCTACGGGCTGTAGAACGAGCGTCATGAGCATAATTACCACCATAATTATATATGTAGGCAACTGATATTTCTAAAAATAATGATAGGTGGGCTTATTTTCTATACGAGATGATTCTATTCCATTTTTGCAATGACTTAGATTAATTTTGCCAACAATATGCCATGGCTCGTCAAATTGTTAAAAATGATTTTTTTTCTTTTTTTTAATCGGCCGAGCAAATTTGGCATTACTTAATTTGCCATATTTCATAGAGAATTAATATTATGAAAGCTAAATTAATATTTTGATGCTTTTTTTTTAAAACTTTCACAATAGCAACTTGAGTATTTAAAATTGGAACTGTAATTTCCGCGTATTACCTGTATACTAGTCCATATGTTTACCTTTATACCTAATAATAAAACAAATAATTCATGTTTGTCAAAATAATGCCACATGCATGGAATGCCACAAAATTCTATTCTCCCTTTAACTGTACTACATTATGGTACCTCTTCATACTATATATATATATATATGTATATACACTAAATATATATATATATATTCTTTTATTTGAATAACCATTTACTTATTCTCATTGACATTTTCCCGTGGCACATCTCATTGAGATCACATTGTTTACACCAAATAAAAGATATGGGTATCTCATTTTTTGAATGTAAAAAGATACGGATATCTAAATGACACCAATGAAGTTAATGTCAACTACAAGAAATGTATATACTAACTTGATTCTTCATTTTCGCTGTAATAAATATATATACATATCCATGCTCATGCTTGAGTGCTTATATTTTATTATTACAGGGAATGTCAACTACATCACCTCAAAGAAAAGGCATTTGATTAATAAATTCAATTGAATTCAGAATCCAAATATTCAGGAATTTTTTTGAGTTCAGGATTTGAATAGGACAAATTTAGACTTTGACTCTGACTCAATGTTTAAATATATAATAGATTAATTAAGGGGTTGACATTATATCTGAGTAAGGATCTCACTGGCATTTGACTTGCTTTAAAACGGGTTATTGGGGGAATTAATGTTATACTTGTAGTAATCCTGTGCGATACGACAAGTAAATAATTAGCGAAAAAATAGAAAACGGCGACAAAAGAAGAGGATACAGCGATAGAAGAAGCGACGATGAGGGGTGAGATTCATTTTGCCGATGAAAAAAGATAACAGCCGAAAAAAGTGGAAGAGGAACAGTTCGGCCCAATGTAGAGGTGTGATTCTGTTTGGTTCAAACAAAAAAAGAGAAAAATTTGATTTGATTCAAACAAAGAAAAAGAAAAATATATGAAAGACTTGAGCCGGTTCGGGGGAGCCCACACTCAACAATGATTGATTCGGTTCAAGCAAATAAAGAAAAAATCTGGTTCAATTCCAGCAAAGAAAGAAAAAAAAATATGTGGAGGACTTGAGCTCATTCGGGGTAGAGTCCATACCCAACAATGAAAAAATATTATAAATTTAGGAAGAATAATGTATAAGTATAGATAGATGGTGAATTTAATTGATTTTTTAAAGTTTGAAAAAAAAGTATAACTTAAATGGGAGTAGTTATAAAAATATTGACAACTATAAAAGCCAGGGGTATGTATTTACTGCAACCTCTCATTTATTTAGTCCAAGTACCAGATGTTCATCATACATTTTTGTATACCGTGTATATCTCACTGTCCTTCAATGTTACATTAGCTGTGCACGCTTCTCAAGTGCCTTCTTAAACCCAGCTAGGCTTCTCAAGTACCAAACAATTAGCCGTTTGATTTGCAAGATCTCTGATGGAAGGGAGTCTACTGTCACGACCTTAGCGATTTCGCTCGCAAAGCCCGTGCGGCGCCCGGCTTCCTGCTCGAAGATGGGCAAGCCTAGCTTCTTGATGCTCGTCGGGACCTCCGCGCCCTACGACTAAGTATGCAAGAAGGAGAAAAGAGAGAGATAGAGGTTTAACCCAAAAAACTAAGTACTCCACTACTTAGAAAAATAGGATTACAACACACACATACACATTCTCTCCCTCTCTACAATGGCCTTAGCCACACCCCTATTTATAAACTTAGAGATACAATGAACCTAGTCACCATAACTCACCCATTAACTCACCCATTAACTACACTTAATGAGCCCTCATCAATGTCAAGCCCAAGGGTCTCTCCACCTCTTGGCTGTTATTTTCTAAGGGATAATGAGGCTTTATGGCAGCGGTTACACAACCCTTCATTCGCCCAAAGCGGGTCGGGTTCGGGTCTCACCGTCAACCCGTTTCGACCTGTTTTCAGCTTGCGGAGTTGGGCCAGGGACCGGGCTGCGCAGAATTTTTCTAAGTCCCTGACATTCTCCCCCACCTAACGCGCAGACGCCCTCGTCGCGCGCCGTCCGCTCGCAGTCCGCGTAGCCTTCCGCGCAGTCCGCCGTGCCTTCGCGCTCGAACGGCCCTGAGCCTCGCTACCGCAGTCCGCATTTGCCTCCGCATCAGCCCCTAGTGCCTTGCTCCTCTGAGCACAAGCACCAGCGAGCTCGCTGCGCGAAGAATTCGCCGAGTGTGCATGTCCTCCGCGACACGCACGCGCACTCCGCCAAGTCGCAGGATGCTCCTTGGTCCCTGCGGAATCAGCCGAGGGTGCATGTCCTCCGCGACACGCAGGCGCACTCCGCCAAGTCGCAGAACGCCTCATGGTCCCTGCAGAATCAGCCGAGGGTGCATGTCCTCCGCGACACGCACGCGCACTCCGCAAAGTCGCAGAACGCGCCATGGTCCCTGCGGGCTTCTTGACAGAATGACTTACACAGTGTTTCGACGCTGGCTGCTTCAGCGCCGCAGGAGACTCGACAGCCTCGCCACTGCTCGGGTCCTCCTCCTCGATGTCCTCAGCCGTCCCGCGCTTCACCTCCTCGTAAAGCTGCAGAGCAGTGAGGGATTGGTTCTTCGTCGGCTCGCCCCGACGCACCGGAACCATGCAAGGTGCTGACTCGCCCAAGAAGCTCAGCACCCCCAAGTGTGGCATTGGCACCACCTTCGACGAAATGAGGAAGTCCATCCCAAGGATCATTCCAAAGTCGTCAAGTGACCCAACGGTGAGATCAGCCTTGCCCCTCCACGGGCCGATGGCTATCTCCACGCCTTTGGCAACTCCCGCGATAGGACGTGCCTCGGAGTTGACCGCCTTGATGCGGCTCGCATCCTTCTCAAGTGTGAGGCCCAAACGCTTGGCCTCCGCCTCAGCGACAAAGTTGTGCGTCGCGCCGGTGTCGATCATCGCCCGCGTGGTCCTCCCATTGAGGATCACATCGACGAACATAAGCCCCCTCCCGCGGAGCTCGTCGCCGCTAGGCTGACCGCAAACTGCGTTGACGAGCCTAAGCGCGCCCATCCTCGGCAGTTCCACCACGTCCTCGTCCTCCTCGACTTGGACCGCAGCAACCCGCTTGCCCTTGTGGTTGCTCCTGGTTGGGCAGTACCGCGCCCAATGGTTTTCGCCGCAAACATAGCAAGAGATATTTGCCGGCGATGGGTCGGAATTCTGCCGATGCCTCCTCGCATCCCGGTTTGGCTTGTGCCCCGTCGCGCCCCCTGGATCGTGGTGCCCTCCCCCACCATTGGCCTCGCTCGCCGTCGGTGGTTCACCTCGATCACCCTCGGTTCGCTCCCGCTCAGGCAACTTCTCCGCCAAAGCGATCGCGGAGTTCAGGTCCTTCACGTCTCGCGCCACGAGCTCCTTGTTAGCCCACGGCTGAAGACCGTCAAGAAAAAAGAACAAGCGATCCTCGTCAGCCATGTTGGAAATCGCCAACATTAGCCGCGAGTACTCTTGGACATACTCCCTGAGTGTGCCCCGATGTTTGAGCCGTCGAACTTGCCTCCGCGCAAAGTACTCGACATGCTCTGGGTAGAACTGCGCCTTGAGCTCGCGCACAAAGTCCTCCCAAGTCGCAAGTTGGCAGCGACCCTGCTCGGCCTCCGCCGACCGTCGACGCCACCACAGCATGGCATCGTCGGTGAGGTACATGGATGCGATGTGGACCTTGTCCTCCTCGACCTCCAATCGCAACGCCCTCGTATAGCGCTCCATGTGCCAAAGGAAATTGTCGATTTCCTTCTCGTCTCGCGATCCCTTGAAGTGTTGTGGTTCAGGGACACGGATCTTTGGGGTAGACTCCTTTCGCGTCTCGACGCCGCGAGTCACCGCCCTCTCGACCATGGTCACCCGCAGTTTGAGGTCCTCGACCTCGTCAACCCGGGTGACAAGATCCTCCACCAGCACCTTCCGCTGATCCTCGCGACGGCCAAGGTCGTTGCGGAACTCCTCGAGCTGATGACGGAAAGTCGCCATGGCAGCCGCGACGCTGTCCTCCATGGCCTGCAGCCCCTCCTCGATCACAGCCACCTGCTGCGATAGAAGGGTGCTGCGCTCCTCCGCTCTCGCCGCAGAGTCCTCCAGCACGCACATGCGGTCCTCGAGCGAGGCGGACTCTCTCCTCAGAGTCCGCGGCTCCTTGCTCTTGCCGCGCTTGGGCGCCCTGGGTTCGGGCTCGACGTCGACGATGGCAGCGTCCGAAGTCGACATGCTCCCAGCAATGAACTCGCTCTGATACCAACTGTCACGGCCTTAGCGATTTCGCTCGCAAAGCCCGTGCGGCGCCCGGCTTCCTGCTCGAAGATGGGCAAGCCTAGCTCCTTGATGCTCGTCGGGACCTCCGCGCCCTACGACTAAGTATGCAAGAAGGAGAAAAGAGAGAGATAGAGGTTTAACCCAAAAAACTAAGTACTCCACTACTTAGAAAAATAGGATTACAACACACACATACACATTCTCTCCCTCTCTACAATGGCCTTAGCCACACCCCTATTTATAAGCTTAGAGATACAATGAACCTAGTCACCATAACTCACCCATTAACTCACCCATTAACTACACTTAATGAGCCCTCATCAATGCCAAGCCCAAGGGTCTCTCCACCTCTTGGCTGTTATTTTCTAAGGGATAATGAGGCGTTATGGCAGCGGTTACACAACCCTTCATTCGCCCAAAGCGGGTCGGGTTCGGGTCTCACCGTCAACCCGTTTCGACCCGTTTTCAGCTTGCGGAGTTGGGCCAGGGACCGGGCTGCGCAGAATTTTTCTAAGTCCCTGACATTACTGTATCATATTTACACCATATCATTAATAATCAGTTATTTATATTATTTTTGAGAAAAAAATATAATAAAAATATGTTTCTAATAATCATGATGGGTGGATGAACGTAAGAAAAAGATTTGATCTGTTGGGAACACCACGTCAGTAATACAACTGATGCATTCTGAACTTTTTCCTTTGATCGTTGTCTTATGCTAAGGTCTGGGTGGGGGTTTGAACCTCTAGTTGCACATTAATTTGAGGTTTGAGTCCCGACTTTCAAGTTCAAGATATATAGATCCTTACAGCGTTTTGAGGTACGAAGCTTCAATTTTTAGGCCTCGAAATCATATTTCAACTCCAGATCACTATTATGAAAAGTTTTTAGACTTATTTTGATCGTCAAACGCTCTGTTATAGATTCTGCAATTGAAAATAGAGAAAAATACGGAGCCAAACCAATGCTTAGCCTAAAATTGAAATGGCTCCCATTGCTCACACTGCAGATCTGCTTTGCAAGGACAAGCTACAAACTCCGAGACCACAACAGCCTCTGCAGTACTGCTAATTAATATTTTTGCCATATCTGCAAAGCCACATGAAACCTTTATTGGGTGCACTAATTATGCATCTGATACACCCACACACACACACACCCCTTTAGATCGAAAAATTCTTAAATGCAACGGGTGCATATGCTGACGTGTCGTTCTAAATTAATCAATTTTTTTCTTTTAGATATATATGTCCCATCATAATTATAAAAAAAATATTTTTATTATACTTTTTTTTTAAAAAAAGAGATGTAATTGGCTTGTTATTGATGACGTGGTGCAAGCGTGACACAGTAGACTTCCTCCTTTAGATCACACACAGTGACACAGCTCAACCTGAGCTTCAATAAATAGTGCAAAAGCAGTACACAACCACTAAATTGATCCTCATATATTCTCTTCATTGAATTTGTCCTAAAAAATAAATTATATTTATTGCTGGGCTGTGAAGTAAGTGATTCTCATTAGTACAGCAGAGCTCAGATTTGCAAGCCTGCATAAAGAGCTTTTATTGGTTTCGAGAGGAGAGAGAAGCATCTCCTGCTGCAGGAATAATTAAGCTGGTTCAGAAAAGATATGTTAGCAGATCTTATTGTACCAGTAGAGATATTTGTGCTGGATTATCTTGCTGTAGCACTGTAAAATTATTGGGGTGCGTGTTTGCAAATAATGGACAAACAAAAGGGTCAAAGTTAATAATAAAAAAAAATTAATTGCATACGACTTTCTGTAAACATATCGAATAGTAAATATATATTTACAAAGTTCAATTTTTTATTTTTATTCGTGCAAAAATTCTAACGTTTTCAAATATACCTCTACTGTTAGAATCCGTTATAAAAATATAGTTAACCCGACGTAAAATGCATAACCCTGAATTAAATTGACTTTTTATCCCTCTTATATTATTGATAAAATACTTTCTTGAAAGGACATTTCTATATAATTCTAACAGTTAAAATTTTTGAAAAGATATATTTGTAAAAGACAAAAATGTCATTTCACTTATCTACTGTTAAAAAATAAATAATGCTCTAACGGTAACAAACCAGAAGAACAAATGACTTTTGCAGGGATAAAAATTAAAAGTTGAACTTTGTACATATATATTTGCTATTCGATATGTTTACAGAGAGAGCTGTATGTAATTAACCCTAAAAAAATGCTAATTTAATGGATTTGTGAGTATGCTCCTGTAAGAAGCACAGTGAGAGTACTTTTGAAGGGAAGGCATGTAAGGACTAATTTGGAAATGCATTTGCCTAATTACACACATTTTAATATTTTAGAAAGTTCACCCTTAAAAATTATTTATATATTATTTACTGAGTTCAAACAACTTCTAAGATGTGGGCCTTTTGCTCTAAAATCACTTATAAATATTAGGAAAAGGTGTTAAAAGCATTCATACGGAGACAATAGAGTTGTTGATCTCGATTGTAATTTGGCCCAATATTTCTGCTGCCGCATTAGTCGGGTGCTCGCTTACCCGCTATATATTGCGGTAACTATCTAGTGTTAAATTTCAATGAAAAAAAGTTAGAGAAATTGAAATTTGTTAGAATTTTAGACACGTAAAAGATACAGAATATTCAACTGGGTCTTAAAGTTTTGGGTTGGATTTGGGGCCCACATTATACTAAAAAATTATGGGCTAAAGTCCAAAAAAAAGCCCAAATGTTCTTTTTTGGGCTGGAGTTGGGCCATTTCTGAGTGACTAAACACTCTATTTTCTCCAATATCGCTCTCTACTTAGTCGTGTGGGGTCAAAATGCAGTGTAGTGTTTTTTTTTGAGAAAAAGGTAGCGTGCTACCCGCTTCATTCATTGGAATGATGAATTAGGCTACAGGGGTGAGACAGCGGAGGTCTCTCAAGGAGCGTGGGAAAAAAAAAATCAAAAATCAAAAATCTAAAATCTAAAATCAATCGGCGGCAGCGGCGATGAATTGGTCCCAGAGGTTCACCTCTTCTTTAATCTTAATAACTGCGCTGAATGGGTCAGCCTGTGTCTTTCTAAAGATCACTCCGTTCCTGACCTTCCAGATGATCCACCAGCAAGTGTAGTGTCTAATGAGGTTAAATGTTATTTATTGGATATATTCCAAGTGCAACAAAGTTTTTTTTTTTTTTTTTTTTTTTTTTTTTTTTTTTTTTTTTTTTTTTTTTTTTCTTTCTTTCTCTCTTCTAATTTACTCTTATGTCCTATTAATTCTTCATACAATCTCTCAAAAGAATCTACTATATTAAACCCGAGGCAGGGTTTAAATCTCCAATCTCTTCGTCAGCTTCGTAATACCTAACTATCGAATTATTTATTGATGGTTTGATCGCTGATGCAATCTCTTGATTGTTTAAGCTAGATCTGAAGTGATGTTCCCGTCCACAACGACGGAATTAGGTTTTCTAGAAAGAAATTTTAAAAAAAGGAAGAGAAAAGTTGATACTGTAAGAGCACTTTATTAGGATCAATTGTTTATTAATGGGTTCCAAAATATACACCAAATTATAACTAGATCTCCTTTTGCATCTGATGTTATTCTATTAGCACAAATGTAGAATGCCTCCAAAGAGAAAGGCAACTTTTCCAACTAAACCTAGTCATCACTTTTGCTATTTGTTCATCTTTTTCCAGCACTTTTGCTACTTTATTTTTGTACCAACAACACTTTAGCTTAATAGAGCCTTCTCTTTTGAGAACTTCTTAACTACAATTTTTTTTTTTTTTTTTTTTTTTTTTTTTTCTGTCCTTTCCCTTATGTTAAAGGTATAATGATACACAACATAACCATTAACCATATTGAAAAAAATTAAATTAAATTAAATTTCTGAGAAGTGGACTGTGTGGAGGTACTAGCCCTCAGTGTGTACTCTCTCTGTTTTTTAACCAAATTTATAAAATATAGTCTCTTATTAGTTATTACACAGTTCCAACCAAAAAAAAAAAGTATTTTTATTAAGAGAAAATAATCTAAAAAAGGAATAAATGGAAAGAAAAGAGAATAAGAGATATAAGTAAAAAGAAGAAGAAGAAGAAGAGTTGGTGGCGTAACAGCGAATGCCACCGACTTGAGGTGCATTATAATATTGGGTGTTTATAAATTTCGGCGATGAATTGTTCACCTTTGAGGACTTTGGTGCGAGTCGGCATTGACATGTTCTTTTTTTTTTTTTTTTTGAGAGAGAAAGGTAGCACGCTACCCGCTTCGTTTATTTCTTTTAGAAATAAACTTAGCTGGAAATGTGAATCAACTAGGATTCGAACTCGGGATCTCGGGTACCAACTATCAAGCCCTTTGCCACTTGTGCTAGGGACGGTCGGTGTCGGCATTGAAATGTTAGTGAACGCTGACTTGTGTGGCAATGTGAGTTTATGACACGATCGATAGCAATTGGGCTCGCGCCCACCTTACCACTATCGAGCTTAGTTCTCAGTGTCTCTACACCATTCCAAAATGCTAGATTTATCAAGTGCTGAGCCATTTTCGTAATATATGTTGAATTGGACCTCAATTTAGTGATAAGTTTAGATCCAAGTTTTCCTAACTTATGTAAGATCACAGTTTGTGTCTTCCTTTTATTGTTCTTTAAGTGTCCCTTCTCGTCGAACCAAGTTGGACTCCGGTTCGACCCAACCAAATTGGGTGATGAATCGGATTGGTTAGCAAATGTGGGAGTTGTAGATAGAACAGTTTGATCAGTTAATCTGCTTGATAAGTCAAACAGAGCAATCTGACCGACCGATCGTACCGTGTCGGAAGTTTTAGTCTGAGTAAGATACGAATTCAAACTTCTGGAGCCTATATATATATATATGGAACTTAATTTCTATAGCTTCGAGAGATATCTAAACAACAGTGGAATTTATAACTTAGGACTTAGAACCATCGAAGAGGGAGAAGAAGAGAAGGGAGACTTGAAAAGCGCTCCGACCAGGAGGACGAGATTGGAGAACATCGGTTGAATCAAGACCAACCGCAACAACAACAAAAAAAAAAACCTATATATATATATATATATATATATATATATATATAGAGAGAGAGAGAGAGAGAGAGATATGAGCTCCTGTGCTTTTAAAAGAACATGAGCATTTGTGTTTGTGACCTTTCAGCCATCAAATTGTTTCAAAATTCATACAGCACTATTAATAATATATCCTGTTAAATCTTCTTTTCTAGCACTGCACGAATCTTGGGACTATCCGACGGCTAAAAAATCATTAGCATGTTGAGCTCCTGTAATCAATCCCTTTGATCATTTCTAACCATTGGATTAAATATTATAACCTAGTGGAGACCACTCAACCTTAAGGAACTACTATCATCCTAATCATTCAATTTTTCATCCAACAGCTAGAAACTTGATAGCAAAAGAGGCCAAATATTATCAATAGTATTCTAGCCCAATTCTATATGTATATATATATATATATATATATGTATATATGTATGTATGTATGTATGTATGTATGTATGTATGTATGTATGTATGTATGTATGTATGTATGTATGTATGTATGTATGTATGTATGTATGTATGTATGTATGTATGTATGTATGTATGTATGTATATATATATATATAACAGGGCTACTGTGCTATTAGGAGCACAGCAGCCCATGTGCTCCTAAATTTCTAACCACCCATCAAGTTTGATGAGTGGTTAGGAAGAGAGAAAAGAGAAATTTGGTGTCTCAATTTCTCATCTTCTTAAATTTCTCTCCAATATCTCTTCTCTCTCTCATCCTAACCACCCATCAAACTTGATGGGTGATTAAAAACTTAGGAGCATAAGAACTGTTGTACTCTTAATAGTACAGTAGTCCTGCTCTCTCTATATATATATATGTATGTATGTATGTATATATATGTATGTATGTATGTATATATATGTATGTATGTATGTATATATATGTATGTATGTATGTATGTATATATATATATATGTATGTATATATAGAATGAGGCTACTATACTATCTATAATACCGGGGCTCCGGTACTATAGTCGCTTTTTCAATCTTAGGGTGTTCAAATCAACGATCCACACCGTTGAAACTGATCTAGGATATATGAAGTTCTTAGGAATAAAATTTTAGTTTTTTTCGATATCGTTTATTTAGTAAATAAATCATGTCAAAATGAACGGTGAAAATTGAATAATCCTTAAAATTTGAGTATAGGAGTTTCGAATTCAAGATCAAGGATGTTGACCTTCATCTATATAGTTTAAAGTATTTTCTATCAAAATTTGAATAAATTTAGATTCTTCTCCACCGTTAAACTACAAACTCGCTATAATAACCATTGAAATTTGACAATTTTGAAACGGTTTGATCACAAAGTAAACCACGTCGAAAAAATATAAAATTTTATTCCTAAGAATTTCAAATATCCTAGATGAGTTTCAACGGTGTGGATCGTTGATTTGAACACCCTAAGATCGAAAAAGCAACTATAGTACCAGAGCCCCGGTACTATAGATAGTATAGGAGACTAGCTCTGTATATATATATATATATATATATGTATGTATATATATATATAGAGTTGAGCTAGAATACTTTTAGAAGCACCACCCACTTGGTGCTTCTAACTTTCTAGCCCTTGGATCTACTTCTTAATTATTAATAGCCTTTAGATTAAACACTATTCCACCTACCACCACCTACCACCATCATCCCAACCCTCCAAATCTCCATCCAAGAGCTATAAACCCACAAGCACCATCTCCATGGTGCTTGTGGAAGTATTCTAGCTCAACTATATATATATATATATATATATATATATATATATATATATATATATGTATGTATATGTATGTACATATATATAGGGTCCGGCTACTATACTCTTATGAGTATGATCGCATTCGTACTCATAAGTTTTTCTCGATGATGGAGCTTTCGAATCGACGATCCATACCGTTAAATATTATCTAGAGCATTTAAAACTTATAGAAATTAAATTTCATAATTTTTTGACATCATTTGACCTATGATCAAAAGATCTCAAAGTAGACAATTTTTAACGGTCGGTATGGGATACTTGCTCGTTTAACGGTGTAAAAGAATCGGAATCTGTTGAATTTTTGATAGAAAATTCTATTTACTATGTAGATAAAGATCAATAACTCGGATCTTAAATTGAAGAATCCGATCATCCATTTTTAGGACGTCGTTCAATTTTGACCGTTCATTTTATGCCCACTTGATGGACTTTATAACGATTTCGAAAAATTACGAAATTTATTTTCTAGAAGTTTTAAATATTCTAGATCATATTTAACGGTGTGGATCGTCGATTCGGAAGCTCCATCATCGAAAACGACTTATGAGTACGAAGGGTCCTATACTCATAAGAGTATAGTAGCCCTACCCATATATATATATATGAGCTAGTCTTCTATACTATCTATAGTAACGGGGCTCCGGTACTATAGTCACTTTTTCGATCTTAGGGTGTTCAAATCAACGATCCATACCGTTGAAACTGATCTAAGATATTTGAAGTTCTTAGGAATAAAATTTTATAATTTTTAGACGTAGTTTACTTTGTGATCAAACCGTTTCAAAATTGTCAAATTTCAATGGTTATTATGGCGAGTTTGTAGTTTAACGGTGGAGAAGAATCTAAATTTATTCAAATTTTGATAGAAAATACTTTAAACTACATAGATGAAGGTCAACATCCTTGATCTTGAATTCGAAACTCCTATACTCAAATTTTAAGGATTATTCAATTTTCACCGTTCATTTTGACATGATTTATTTACTAAGTAAACGATATCGAAAAAAACTAAAATTTTATTCCTAAGAACTTCACATACCCTAGATCAGTTTCAACGGTGTGGATCGTTGATTTGAACAACCTAAGATCGAAAAAGCAACTATAGTACCGGAGCCCCGGTACTATAGATAGAATAGTAGCCTCATTCTATATATATATATATATATATATATATATATATATATATATATATTCAAGCAGGGTTCTCTCTTTTTCATTATTTTTACTACTTAAATTGTTGCTTTCTCCTAGTGGTCCTCCACAGGTTGGAATTTAGGTCAGTGTGTCTCCTTGTCATTGTATTAAGCTTTAAGCACTATAAATAAGAGCTTAGGTCACCATCCCTAATTGCTTTGTTCAATTGCTATTGTTATATATGCAAATAAAGTAGAGGAGGATTTAGTTAATGTTTGGTATATGTATAGTGTCCCTTGAGAGTGTGTTGAGACCATAGTATTCTGGATTTAGTGGTGTGGAGCTTTTGCTGACCTCTAAAGAATCGAATTTTAGTTGTGGTGCATCCTTTGGACTTGGGGGAATCACTTGTGATGCAATACTTTGTAGGATTCCATTTGGTTGGGAGGCTTTGAACTTTTCCGCCACTACTTTTGATGATCGGTGGACATTTTTTAAGCTTCTTTTGATCTTATTAATTGGATCTTCTGCAAAAGTATTGTTGGAGTAGAGCTGCTCGAAGAAGTAATAATAGCTTTTCTCTAGAATATTCATTTAGAAGCCCTAGCTATATTAGAATTTTACATTTGAAGCTTAATGATTACTTGGTTTTTTTCACTAGAGCGTAGCCTCTAGGCCTTTTATTTGTCAAAGATTAGACATTTACTTTTCGATGTAAAACAGTTGTTTTGGAAACCAAGCGAACTGATATTATCGTAAGATGAGAAAATATGAGATCTAGTTCAAAGGTGGAGTTTTATTTGAATCCTTAAGATGCTGTTGCTGATGGAAATATATGATGAATATTTTGCCTTTTCTTTTGGACTTTCTTTTTTTAATTTTCTTTCTTGTGGGCACAAATTTATTCTTTGCTTAGATGCCTCATGATGAAAATACTCTCTGTTGATACTTTTTTCTGCATCAAAGATTCAGAATAGATATTCTCATGCAATTGCGCTCTTATTAGATTCTATTGCAATTGGTTAATCCAAAATTTACATTCTATTAAAGCTAAGGTTGATTTATTATCTCCTTGTTTATAGATCATCCACTTGTATTTACCTTTTTCCTTTTTTGAATAAAATATACAATCATGCATAGTGGAGAGTGACAAACATACCTGTTTCCTTTTGAATCTCTAAAAAAATCGTTTCATATCTCGCATGTCATTCAATTGAGAAAATTTTCTGTTTGTTTATATTGAAGTAATATGGTCACGATAGACGAAACAAGTACGGGTTGGGTTTGGGCTCAGGAGACAGGTGTAGGTTTCGACCTGAACGTACTATTAGCCCTATTGGAAACTCGGTTCACTACAAAAAAAATTCAATATAAGGACGCTTTTTAGACGACGCTTGGAGTAAGCGTCCCCAAACATTTCTATAATTTAGCAAATAACGATGCTTCAAAAAGCGTTGTCAAATGAACCATATATTGTAATAAACTAATTTATTAAATGTTAAATTTTACTATTATTTTTAATTTTCTGACGCTTAAAATTCTGACGCTTTAAAGCGTCAAAATATATTTTACCGACGCTTGGCATAAGTGTTGGCATAAGCGTCGGTATATACCTAACGACTTTTCATTTACCGACGCTTTTAAATACGACATTAGATTATATTGGGACGCTTTTAAACATCTTTAACTATAGAAAAAAACGTCCTTAAATGTAATCTTTTTCGTAGTGGTTCCAAGCTCGGGGCCTGAGCTTTGCACTTGAATTTGGATTTGAAATCAATTTGAACCATATTGAATGGTGGAAGTTGAATAGTTTTTTAGCATATTGGTTCAAAAATTACTGCTTTGAGATTAAAATTGAGTAGTATCTGATGGTGCTAAGGTTATATGAGAATCACTTTCCATCTAAAAAGTGATTGTGTTTAAGTCGTGAATTTCAACTTTTGCCACAAAATGTTGTTTTCACTTTTATAGAAATATAAAATGGCTGCATCGCGCACGCCATACTTTAGTAACCCTTACACTTTTGCAATGGACTTCTCCATTTTGGTGAAGCATTTTCAAATCAGATCATGATAGACATTAATGGACTTCCAAAGAGCTATATATATATATATATATATATATATATATATATATATATATATATATATATATATATATATATATATATATATATATATATATATATATATATATATATATATATATATATATAATGAGGCTACTATACTATCTATAGTACCGGGGCTCCGGTACTATAGTTACTTTTTCGATCTTAGGGTGTTCAAATCAACGATCCACACCGTTGAAACTGATCTAGGGTATGTGAAGTTCTTAGGAATAAAATTTTAGTTTTTTTCGATATCGTTTACTTAGTAAATAAATCATGTCAAAATGAACGGTGTAAATTGAATAATTCTTAAAATTTGAGTATAGGAGTTTCGAATTCAAGATCAAGGATGTTGACCTTCATCTATGTAGTTTAAAGTATTTTCTATCAAAATTTGAATAAATTTAGATTCTTCTCCACCGTTAAACTACAAACTCGCCATAATAACCATTGAAATTTGACAATTTTGAAACGGTTTGATCACAAAGTAAACTACATCGAAAAATTATAAAATTTTATTTCTAAGAACTTCAAATATCCTAGATCAGTTTCAACGGTGTGGATCGCTGATTTGAACACCCTAAGATCGAAAAAGCGACTATAGTACCGGAGCCCCGGTACTATAGATAGTATAGGAGACTAGCTCTATATATATATATATATATATATATAGAGAGAGAGAGAGAGAGAGAGAGAGAGAGAGTCCGGAGCTATGGTGCTTTTAAAAGCACACAGCACTTGGTGCTTATAAATTTTCCACCGTTAGATCTATCATATTGATCATTTTCACCCGTTAGATCATACTATATATTCAACCAATCACGCACTCAACCTTAGGGGATTACTATCATCATAACCGCACATTCCTTAATCCAAAGACCGAAAATCTACAAGCATTAATGACTTGGTACTTTTAAAAGCATAGAACCTCAATTATATATATATATATATATATATATATATATATATATATATATATATATATATATATATATATATATATATATATATATATATATATATATATATATATATATATATAATTTAGCTTCTATACTATTAATAGTATTTAGGATTTTTTGCTATACAGCTTTTAACTCTTAAATGAAAAATTGTAGGGTTATGATGATAGTGATCCCCTAGTAGTAGCCGGACTCTCTCTCTCTCTCTCTCTCTCTCTCTTCTCTCTCTCTCTTTCTCTCTCTCTCTATATATATACACATACATACATATAACATGCAGAATTTGTTTGAACAATGAATTATTTTGAATTGATTATTCAACCTTTCAAAATTTTAATTTTACGATCCAATTTTTTACTTTGTTTGATTTGAACTAGTTAGTTAATGACACTTTGACTTTAAATTTTAAATTCGTCATTTTTCTTTACAGATTTAGCTAGTATACTTCATCCAATTCTTGCAACTATAAATTAATTAAAATAAGTAATTAGCTTAAAATTTAAAGTAAAGGCACCATTGATTGACTTAAATAAAAGAAATTGAAAGATTCTTAAATATTGAATATTTGACTCAAAATGATTCACAATTCATATAACTTCTCTGTATTCTCTCTCTCTCTCTCTCTCTCTATATATATATATATATATAATGAGTCCCGCTATGGTGTTTTTAAAAGCACTGGGCACTTGGTGCTTTTAAATTTTCTACCGTTAGATCTACCGCTTTGATCAATTTAAACCTCAAATTATGCTATTCTACCAACCACCTACTCATCCCTAAGGGACCATTTATCATAACCTTACAAATCTTCATTTAAAAGCTAAAAATTTATAAATATCAATGACTTATTATTTAAAAAAGCATAGAAACTTAATTTTATATATAACTCTACGTAGATATTTATATATAGAGAGAGAAAGTGAGAGAGAGAGAGAAAGCTGTACTTGCAAATTACTTTATTTGGAAGGCTAAAAGTGCCAGAGACGTGTAGAGAGAGAGAGACACACACAGAGAGGTCAACCACTGCTAATCATTGTGTCCATAGAAGATAAACTTGGGGACGCACCGGATTGGCGCCGCGTGGCACCCGGACATCACGGATGGGCGCCGCGTAACACCCACACCCCTGCGGGGCCCATGGCCCCAGCTGCTCTCCATTTTGGAAGAGCATGAGGTTTTTTCTGGTGCACCGAGTGCACCGTTTTTGATTTAAACTTTTATTTTTTATTTTTTAATTATAATTTAATATAATAGAGGTATATATTATGATATTTAAAAATATGTAAAAAAATTTTAAACTCTAAACTCTAATTTTTTTACATATATTTCTAAAATATCATAATATATATATGTTATATTTAATTATAATTAAAAAGTAAAAAATAAAATTTTAAAGTTAAAAATGGTGCACCGGGTGCACCATAAAAATCCAGCTGCTCCCTTGAAGCGCAGGTGCCACGCGGCGGCCATCCGGGGCGTCCCCGAATTTCTTTCTATGGACACCGTGTCCATAAAATTTTTGCCGGGTTCCAGTGGGAAAAGCTTAGGTGGGAATCAAGACAAATATTTGGTGGGCACCAGCATGGTGCCGATGAGTGCCGTATGTCACATTCTACGGCGTCCATCCCCTTTCTTCTGCTATTTTTTTTCTCTCTCTAAAATGCAGGGACATACATTTTTTTTTCTTTGGTGGGATGGGCGTCGTGGGATGTGCCACACGGCGCCCATCGACACCATCCCCAAACTAATAGTTTGGAAATAGTGCCCACCAAATTTTTGTCCGGAAATCAACAACAAACCAAATAATGATGTCCTCCGTTCTCTCAAATAGTAAGTACATGTAAGGAGGAAGTTAAGTTTGCTTCTAAAATACTATTGCTAGCTCATCCAAACATTCATAAAACTATGAGGAGAGGGGAATCCATCATGACAAGTGCTCGAGAATGGTAGCGTACTACAGTTTCGTTCATTTTTTTTAATTAATTAAAAAAATATGAGATAATTAGGTTTCAAATTTAAAATTCATGTACCAGCTATCAAGCTCTTTGCTACTTACATTAGGAATAATCTGTCTGGTACTCGAATATTTAAGCACCGTAAAAAATAGATTAGACTGTCCCGTCACTGAAAGGAATAATATGATTAAGATACTTTTTAATTCATCGTGCAGAGTGAATGAGCCATCCATTGTGACCAACATTTTGAAATGTTAAAGTCCAAAGCAGCGCGAAAGATAGATTCAACCATCTTGTAATTAGGATGGTCCAATATTAAAGCGTTCGAATGCTAATGCAGTATAAATAATAGATTAGATCCTCATATTATCGTGGTGGTCCCTATATAGTTCTTGTTCGCGTGTTCTTATAAACATATATGTTTCAAATTTAATACATAGTTTTGAAAGCGTCTAAACGACGCGTGGAGCTACGTCTTAATTGTCCGTACAGGTCTTAATATTGTTAATTACTAAAAAATGTTAGAAAAATGCAGTTGAACAATGTTATTAATTGGATGGGAGTCGGTGTTTAATTAATATGAGCTCAGTTTTAAATTGCATTAGTGTGGAATCTTAACCAAGTCCTTGTTCTTTTATTCTCTCTTTTTGATCCTATCTCCTTTTAAAGTTGTTGGGGAGGTTGTGTGGTAAGTTATTTTACAAGTGAAGTGAGAAAATACAAAGTTCTTTTCCACTGTGTGTGGACAAATTATTGCGTGGACTATGTTCATCGCATCGGTTATGGACCGATTAATAATTTTCATCCTTCAAAACGTAAAAAGCACTACCACAGATATTCGATAATATTATTTTTATATAAAAATAATGTGTTAATAATTTTATATGAAGGAATTTAATTGATTATGTACACACTTTAAGAGTCTCAAATGAAATTGTTAAACATCAATACTGCATAAGAATAATATTTTAAAAATATTAAAATAGTTTTTTAAAAATTAACTAAAAAGTGTATTTCTTAAGCTGTGTGGATAAAGATAAAAATGGAATGGATATAAGACCGACTTGTCCTACAAGTGAAGTAACCTATTTGAATCTATGGTAGCGTAGAATACTGATTGCACCGCTAGATCTTTTTGAGATATCTGCTTTTTAACGATGCCATGAATCTGTTTCGTTAATCTTTTTTTCAATCTATTAAAAAAAACACTCTCGAAATATATTTAGCAAGTAATATCTAGAATTCAAATTTGTGCGAAAAGACAAAAAAAAAAGACATCAGTAAACTTTGCATATTTATTCAGACAATTTTGGGATGATCATATCTTGAATTCACTTCAAATAATAAAAATAACCTTACTTACCATCACTAATTTATTTACTATCTCTTATTATTATTATTTGAACAAATTTGTAGGTCCTTATTCCAAAATTTTTCTATACTATTCACTTATTTTATTTTCTAAAAAACTCAGAGATTTAACGACCTTATTTTTAAACGCTCATGCAAGGAATCGAATCCTCCGACCTATTAATTGACAATCAGAAAATTTCTATCTTTCACTTTAAAAGACAAGCACAGAAGGAGATACGCAGGTTGAAAGAATGTTTCGGAATATTGACTTCTTCTCCCATTAAGAGCTGAAGTTGAGATGCGGACTCGTACATAAATTCTATGCTTCCCCTTATATTCTGAATTGATGATTGAATAAATTTTAATCTTTCTTGTACGATTCAAACAAATGTTCGGACGGATTTTGATGTAAGGCGTCGTCTACAATTTTCGAAAGGGAGGAGGAAGTCTACTGTGTCACGCGTGCACCACGTCATCAATAACAAGCCAATCACATATCTTCTTTTAAAAAAAAATACAATAAAAATATTTTTTTATAATCATGATGGGACATATATTCCGAAAAAGAGAAATTTGATTGGTTTGGGACGCCATGTCACCGATATACCCGGTGCATTTTAGAATTTTTCAAAAGGGTAGAAGGAGAGACGGCCGACCGTTCTGTGCGGACGTGGTGAACCAGGTCCAGGCAAAGGCAGCTGTGGGCCCGAAGATTCACATGCAAAGTATAGTTGGTGGTGGGCTTGCTTTGGGAGGCGCGCCCCGTTCCCGTCCCCACGTCGAATATAATGTCGCTGTCACAAGTTGTTTTTTTTTCCTTTTCTTTTAATTGGTGCTGTCCCCGCCCTTTCTGCCGCCATCTACAGCCAACCACCTCCCTACACGTGTTAATTACTCCTCCATTGGCTCGTCAAAGCTAATCAATTTTTTTTTTAACTTGGCCATTCTTAAATAATAATAATAATAATAATAATAATAATAATAATAACAGCAATAATAGTGAAGCTACAATAACATTATTAATGGTACGTGAATAATATTTACTATTAAATTTGTAATATTTGAATTCTAGATTGATTGCAATACTATTATGAATCCTAAAGATAAAAATTTAACAGTACATATATATATTATAGGTGGGCTCTCATAATAATAATAATAATAATAATAGTAATAGTAATATCGGCGAAAAACTATACACTCAAACTCAGATATGAAGCAACGTTGATGAATTAATATGAGAATCAGATAAAATTACCGACAATAAGTCAAACAAGAAGTACATAAAATCAGATAAAATAGATTTGAAACAAAATTAAATAAAAAAATTTGAGTGGTCAATAAAATAAGTTGTGAACCATGTTGAAATGTTGCAATCCAATCCAAAAATTAATATACAAGCGAATCATTCAAACTCTATGTGAATATTATATTAAAAGTTTCTCAAATTAGAGCAGTAACACACTTTGGCACTCAATTTATTTCTTCTATTAAGAGAGGTGATGGTAGAATTTATACAAAGTATTGAATAAAAAGCCAATTCAAAAGAGCGATACTACTAGCATTGTTGATTTTGATATTAATAGCAAATTTATTAAATTTAGTCATGATTATTTGGTTAAAATTATAGATTCATCGAGAGTAATAATAAATAGCAATGCTACAACAAAATATTGTAGTTATGTACTAAGAAACATGATTAATATATATATACAATTATTATTTTTTTCAAATGCTTACGTAAAATGATATTTTAAATTTATATATTTAACCCTCCTCCCCTCACATTGAGGCTAGAGATTTTAGTAGGCCTTAACTGTTGACTTGAATTAAAGAGAAAATTAAATGAATCTAGAAGCTAGGCGGTACTAGAATGCAGAATATCTTGCTTTAATATCATGTTAAAGAATGTAAGATAATTATTTTTTTTCCTTTAAAGCTTAAAAGAAAAAATAATTATAAAACACTAGTTGAAATTAGTAGAGCATATAATTTGATCTGCTTTGACGGAAAATGAAATAAAAAAATGCATAAAATAGACGAAAAAATAATTAAAAAATAACTTGAAAAAAGATTTTAGTGAATCTACACTGAAGACTCATTTTGCATTTTTCTTATTATCAAATTTTGTGTCTTTTAATAAAATTGTTAGGTTTTGTGTAAAACATTTGTTAATAACAATATAGAAATTCATGAAAAAAGATAGTTTAGTCATATTTATGAATTAAAATAGTATAATATTGAATATGAAATAGATTTGAAATATAGCGTAACTACTAATAATAATAATAATAAATAGTATAATACAATAAAAGTCCGTTTGGTTTAATATATATATTTTTCTAACAAACATACTGAAATTATTATCATTCAACTCAAGTTGAATGGTTATAAAATAGGTTGGTGAAGTAATAGAATCCTTGTGGATACAAAGCTATTAAAAATTCATTACCATATTACTTGATGGGAACCAATAATGGTCCATTAATAAGAATACATAAGTTCCTGACCACTTCTCAACCCAAGTGGCATGATAAATTACTTACGAATTTATCATTCCATAATAAAAATAAAAGTAAAACTATATAAAACTTGCTTGAACTATAGAGCATTTTGATATGATTATCTAATTTTTTTAAAATTTTAATTTTAGTAACCAACCTTTCAATTTATTCGAATACAAAACTTAAACTAATTGCTTATTTCAATAAATTTATAGTTACATAAATTATATAAAAATACTAACTAAATTCGTAAAAATAAACGATACATCTATATTTTGAAGTGAAAGAATTACTAATTAGCCCAGTACAGTAGGGTACAGTATAGTAGGGTGTTGGGATGTAACAAAACCTACCCTTTATATATTACTTAAAAAACGTAAAAAGAGAAGAGAATCTAAGCACAGTAAAAAAAAACGACCCCAAATAGATTCAGGAAAAGATTCCCTGGTCATCCAAGATTCCAATCCCACGAGGTGATCTAAAACACCACCACCCCGCTCCGGGTTTTGCCGAACCGAAATCTCGGCCGTCCAATCCCACTTAAAAGTGACACCCACGTGGCCGCGATCCGTCGCATCAGAGCCCCTCCGATGCGCTTCGTTGCTCGACAACTCGCCGCCAATGGCATTTCCGTAATTAATACCAAGATTGGAGGGCACTCTCCTTAGCCGCCAACTAAAATAGGGGAAAAATGTATAAAGACCCCTAAACTATGGACGGGTGCGAAATGGCTCCCTCAACTTTATTTCTTTAATTATTTTTTTTTAACTTTTGTTTTTTCTAAAATGAGTAATGCTAGCTAAGTAAATAATAATTTTATTAAATTCACAAAATTTCAGCTGAATTTTTTAGCAAATAATAATTAGCTGATAAAATCATTAAATATTGTAAAAATGTTTAATTTAACTAACTAAAGAAAATTAATAAAAAAAAAGTTTAGGGGCTTCTTTCAAGATAATCTATAGCCGATAGGGCTCCGTGCAATTTTTACTTTAACTTAAAAAATTGTAGGCGGGGTGAGAGTGTGAACGCGACGGGCACTGAGAGAGAGGAGAGAAGGGAGCGAGTAAAACTCGCGTAAAAGCCTTAAAAAGGGATCGCGACGAAAACAGTAACAATGAAAAAGATATTAGGGTTATAAAGATCGGAGAAAAATAGGAGAAAATACGTGAAAAATATCGATTAAATTATGTCGCCGAGCATCTAATGCTGTTATTGGGACTCGCACCCATCCATCCCCCCCTCCTCCTTGTGCTACAATTCATTAGGTCGGAGTTTTATTTTATTCTCTCTCTCTCTCTCTCTCTCTCTCCCTCCCCTCGGAGAAAGGTGAGGCCTCTCGGTGCGCTCCTATTGGAGGGAATTGGGAGTAAAAGGGGGGGGCGAAACCCTAATTGGGTTTTGTCATCTGTGTTCTCGAGTTTGAGGAGAGCGAAAGAGCCACGCAAGCCTCCGAAAGGTGCGATCATTTTCTCTCTCTCTTGCTCTGTTGGTGATTGGATTTGGGAAGGGTTTTGATCGGTGTTTGCCCTTGCGAGGAGGGAAAAAGATGCGTTTTTGGGGTTCCGGGTGTTTGTGGGAACGCAAATTTTGGGAGGGTGATATCTATCGAGGTTGGATTCTAAGGTTTCGGGATTGATCGGCTTTTTCTCAAATCCGATTGGTTGTTGTGATAAATTCTATGTTGTTGATGTGAAATTTGTTCGCTTTGGCTTTTTGCAGGGTTCCCTAATTTAACGTACAAGGAATGGTTGCAATATTGGTTTTGCTGCTTTTGAGTAATTCTTTTGATGGATTGATGTAGGTCTCCAACAAGATCAAGGACAATAAAGAGATAAGATCAGCTAAAGATTCCCAACTTTTTGTAACATCTGAGGTTCATGGTTGTAAAGTGGTTCTTGGATCAAAATAAAGATATGGCAGCTGATTCCAACATGGGTTTTCACCAGGGTTTCATCCCCGCATCCTACTGTAATTTTAGCCCTCACATGGTTTCATTCCAAACAGAGGCAATAAATAGTGGCGCAGGAATGATATCTAGGGCTATGAGCATGAACACCTTAGTTGGTACTAGCAGCAGTTCTGGGATGTTCATTCCTGCGAGGCCCAGCTTAGTTAGCAACATGCCGTCGGTGAGCCCATCCGCTAGTTCTTCGACCGATGCTTCGCTTGGATCGATGCCCAAGTACAAGTTCGTTACCGGATCCCCTGCCGATTGGACTCTTAGTGAATTGGCCATACTGAAGGAAGGCCTTGTAAGGTATTTTGATTTAGTTCCTGACTCTTTTCTCTTTGCTTTGATTGTTTTCTACTTCGTTATGTTTTGTGGATGTGTATTCTCAATTAATACTCTTTTGGCCTGGCCTCTACTTCTATTTTTAGCTGTATCTAGCTTTAATGGAGTCTCGGCAAACAGTAAATCTGAAGCTTTTGTGGCTAGGGAAGCTAAAACGTGATTTTAAGCTTCAAAAGTGTGGAAGTTCCACGTTGGTGCTTCTACTTTTGCTGTAGAGAGTTGTTGTTGAAAATTCAGGGGATTTTTCGGTAGTGCTTTAGCACTATTTAAATGGTACTTGATTGAACAGTCCTACACCTGACAACACGACCAAACAAGCCCTTAGTGGCTTTTGATTTCTTATTTTTGATTCTAGAAGGATTTTTGCATGGCATAATTTCTAATTTTACTCGTGTCAGTGTAAAGTAGGCAAATTATTCAGTGACGGGATTGTTTGCTATAACTATATGTGTAGATCTTTATCTTCCTTCGAGATAATTACCGACTTATAGAAATTTGAAGCTTATTCATTCAGACAATTGTAAACGTTAGTCCTAGGACTTGGTAAGTGTTTCTTTTGTGGATGGCGGCAGCAGCAACCTGATTTATTTGAGCTTATAGGCAGATTTAAGTATTCAAATTTTGCAGCAGTATTCGTTCCTAAATGACCAAATTGAACTAATTGTCGACTGTAATTTTATGAATTCTGCTTTTAACTTATAAAGCTTGTACATAAACAAATTTCAATAAGCTGTTTCTCTGTGCTTTTTTTCACAAATCTTCATCTCCCTTTTGAGTAGTTTCAGATCCTATCCCCTTATTTACTGCTTTTCTTCTTCTATAATTCTTGATTCCTGTATTACTAATTCAATTGACTGTTACAGATATGCTCATGAACCTAATATAATGAAGTACATCAAAATAGCTGCCATGCTTCCTACAAGGACAATTAGGGATGTTGCTTTGAGGTGCCGATGGAACACTGTAAGCTCTTTATATATTGTTCTGATGTTTGTGGTTCTTCTTAAGTCAAATACTTAATTCTTGCTATTCTGCTAATTGACTTGTCTAACATATCATATTCGTGTTTAGTACATAAGTAAAGGTTGTTATTGTTGGGCTTCGAATAATCCTCTTACTGCTCTTGATAAAATTTCTTTATTTTACTTGTGATTGGTTTGTGCAGATACCCGTACTCGTCAGTAAATCAGTTTGTGTCTTTCTAGAGGATAGGTGAATGAACTTTATGATTAGTTTTCGATTTCTTGATAAGCACATTATTTCACGTGTACGAGATAAACAGTAAAACCATATCTATTTTAGCGCCTCATGCATATTAGATAGACATTTCTTTAAAGAGATTTTTGTATTTATTTTTGCACCACCAAACCCATGGAAAGCTGCTTTGCCCGGTGATCTTTTTAAGTTTTGGGGATAAGAATCCAGTAAAATAGTTACTATACTGATAATTCATCGTATGATCATTTTAAGGCATAGGGTTGTTTACATAATTTTATGGAACTGTTTCTTTTGTCAGAGTAAGTAACACTTCATAGTTATTGGTGCTAGGAAATTTCTATTTACATATTGTTTTCTTAATCTTTGCTCTAATAATTATTCACTCGATGTTCTTGATATGTTCATGTGCATAGAGAAGATGCAGTACCTATTTTGGTCTATTCATGCCTGTTAGACTGATATATTTTATTGTTACAGAGCAAGGAAAGCGGTAAAAGGCGGAAGCCTGAAGAACATAGTACAGGAAAAAAGATGAAGGACTTGAAGGTATTTTTTTTGTTCTATTGGACACATAATTACTGGTACTCACATATTTATCTTAGATACCAGGGGGTTGAATATAACGCATGCCTGTTTTTTAGATGAAATTTCATGCAAATGGTGAATATGGAAATACCATTAGTTTTTAGATGCCTCCTCAGTATTTTATGTTGTTTTTCTTAGAATAATTTAACTTATTAAAATTTTTGTGGGATCGACAGAATCGTCCTATCTTTTATGCTTTGCCCAATTAATGTGCCTTTTAGTTTAATTGTTATATCTTCTTTGTTGCTTTACCTCATCTGTTATGCCGTATTATGTATTGATGAATTAAGTTTCTTTATGATGACGTCAGGGTTTCATGGTTTCTTCTACCTCAACAGTCAACATTCACCCGGTTCCCTCAAATAATGTAGCTCCTTACTCATTCATGATGCATCAGCCAAATCAAAGTTGTCTTGAAGGTTAGTGGATTTTTACACCATTCTGATGTTACATTAGCGATGGCATAACAGTTTTCACTGTTGATTTTTTCAATGATTTGAATTCCTTGATCTTATGTTGCTAAGTGATCCTTCAAATACCTATAATGACGAGTACATAGAAATATGATGTTTTTTTTTAATCTCGAGTACCTGATTCAGATTTCAAAATTTCTTCAGATGAAACCATCTGCAAGTGGTGTAATGAAGTAAGGGTAGTGAAAAAATGTTGTATGAAATTATTTGACAGGTTTTGTGATTTCTCACGATGCAATGCCAGCTTGTTAAATTGTAATTTGATTTATTATGTTTCTCTCACAGCGAGTTAAAACTATGTTCTCTAGTTTGTGATGCAAATTTATTTCCTTTTACCTCTTGTTTAGTTCAGAGTATTACTACTGGTGGTGCTTATGCTATGTGGGCAATAATGTTTTGTCGGCAACTCTTTAGATACTATTTCCATAGCCAGTTTCATGCTAAATAAGCTGTTTTTTTCTTAGGTACAAATACTTTTCTCTTGTGTGGGAATTTACATATACATGTTTTGTTGGTTATATAATCTTGGAATTACTTGCTATTATTTTCTACCTGTCATTTTCCCCCCCTCTGATCAAGTGAATGTATCTTTTCTTCTCTAAACAGCCCCTGCTATAGATAGCGCAACACTGCAACTTTTGGAGGAAAATGATCGATTTCTCAACCAGATTTCAGGAAGTATTGCAACATTCAAGGTCTATATTATACTATCTTGGCCTTCAGTAAACCAAGTTAGTTGTTATTGCAAGTGATCATTGGCTATAACTTTTTCCATCATGGAAGAACATATCATACATTAACTGACCCTCAAAATAGTCTATATCCTAAACTATTGTGCATCTATACTTCTCGTGTAATGAATATTTTCATATGTGAGACCCGACCAGTTTCTGATGATTGCGCATGTTTAATTCTCAAAATTCTTGAAGTATGTGAATTTCCTGCACATAGTCTGGAAATTGTGTGAATAGCTACCTTAAACATTCATATTTACATTATTGGTGCCTTTACAATCAGATGACATCATATTTATGGAAAGGGCATATTTATGTTTTTATTGTTAAGACAGTGCATATCAATAAGCATATTTTGAGGGGTAAATGTGTTAAAATCCAAAACGATGTAATTGAATATCTATAGCAGTCTGACCAAGTGTTTGATGTTCAAGAAAACTTATTATTTTAATCAACAGGTGAAGGAAAACCCAGATCTATTTCTTCACACAGGTAACAACATCACAGCAATTCTAGACAGGTATGATGTCAATCCATTATGAAACTTACTACTTGAAGAGACAGCTGTTAGCTTATACGCATGCGCTTATGCTCCCTTCAATGCAGGATGAGTAGGATGCCTGGGATTATGAGTCAAATGCCGCCTCTACCAGTATCTGTAGACGAGCAACACCTCAGTTCTATTCTTCTACTTAGCAGAATGGTAAGATTTTGGGTGCGCCTTAATCTAGGCAAATGGTCGTCGGAAATAAACCATACCATTTCTTCCATTCTTCTTTACATCGGATGCCTGTCTTTTAGCCATTTAATTTGTCCGTTGTTAATTAGTGTGTCCTTACTTGAAGGGTGTTTCTTACGGTGCTCCCATTGGCCCTCACCTGAAGCAAGAACCCCGATGCTGAACGGTCTTATCTTGAGGTCAAGTTGGGTTCATGTAATTAGCAAATATTCTTCTGTAAATTGCAGCTTGATGGCGAGAGTTTCCGCAGCTTATGTACAAAGATTCTCCAAGGAAGATCTTGTTGCGGAACCAGAATATATAACTTACACTGACCAAGCACCAGGTGATAGAAAGGTTCTCCCTTGTATGTTCGATCTGATTCTTTTGAGTGTAAGATGAGGCTTAACATGCTCTTCTTCTGTATGGTCCTTTGTATTCAAGTCGTTGATAGATCCAAGTTACCGAAGTTTTGGTGCTTGTGGGGGGGGGGGTATTGATTTTTTCACTGTGTTTATGTTGTTCAGCTAAATATCCTATCAATTCCGATGCAGAACTAACCAGGATTAATGTAAATGAATATATCCTTAAGATTACAATTAGTAGAGAAGCAGCTTTGCTTCATAGCTGGTTATGCCATTCTCGTCATCGTTATGTCCAACCCAAGCTGATCGGTGGCCGGGCTTTTGTTTGTTATACCTTGCAAGTTGTGGTGCAGAATATTCGCCTTTTAATGTTGCACCAGTAGGAGGGTTCGGTAATGTAGTCCGAGATAAGTTTGCGTCCTTACTGAGTGGCTGCATAATCCAGTGAAGTGATAGGCTGGGTGTCCCACTGGTATGCTATTGAGTATTAATGATTTGGCTGTTTTGAATGGTACGCAATGTCGTACTTGAATGGAACATATGATCATGCCCACTGAGTTAGAATAATAAGGTACTAATGGTCTTATGGTGCGTGTGGATTTCCTTTTATCAATGTGTTCGGTTGAGATAGTGACATAACTGACTATTTTTTATATTGGTATTTTATTAGGTTCTACCCTTTCACGCAAAGTTTGTGCAATAGCTAGATAGCATTAAATTGCTCATCTCCAGGTGCGCTTAATCCACATGCTATTCCGGAAGCTTCATCCGCTCTTACCTCGTATTCCTCTGCTTGCCACTAAACACTGCAAATACATTATCAAACTAGCCTTCCGTGTTCAAGGAAAACGTAACCCTCTGTATACATCAGAATACACGAATACAATTGCTTAACATCGCCTTGAATGTTCTCTATATCCGAAATAAAAAGAAGCAACAACAAAAGAAGAAAGAAAGAAAGACAGAAAAGAAAAAAAAAAAATTTGAACTACATATCTACAACATTAGCTCCTCAAATGCAGCGGTTGAAGCTTAAGCTAAAATGTCCGGCACCATAAACTGTTCGGGTGGAAAAGAAAAGAAAAGAAAAGAACAAAAGATAAGCGACGGTATCAGCATGGCAGCTAAGTGTATTATGTCAGATTACGAATCCTGCATAAAAAACGGCAATTACAAAACATCAAAAAAACGTGTGCACTGGAGGGTCAAACCACCAAAGAGTTCATAGGTAGCTCTTTACTCAGGGACTGCAGAAGTACTGCTCCAAACTTGAAGAAGTATATACATTAGGTGCGATTTGGCCCGCTTCCATTGGTGAAATGTATAGTTGGTATCTTATGAATCGCTGATTGAGAAGAAATGTCACGGAAAATATCGGTAACTATGCATGGGAAAAAAAAACAAAAAAAATATAGTGAACAGCAGAGCAAACTGATTAGAGAACATACAGATAGTTGGGAGATTATTTCAAGATTTGTGTCAACATGGAGATCTGACTCCAGTTGTCGAACAAAGGAGGTACGCCCAATTTCAGTGCTGGAAAAGAGGACCTGCAGAAAAAAGACATTTATCCAATAAATGATAATTTCGAGTCAGTTGAAACACTTGCAGAATGGCTAATGGCTTTTAAAGAAAACATAAGTCGAAAAGAAAATTATTGTGGAAAATAGGTACAATATCTGAGGGGAAGCAAATAAAACTTCAGAGCATGTTTGGTTCACCTATTTTAGACTATGGAATCGGAATGGGATTCATTGATTCTAATAATTATTGTTTGTTTTAAAGGAATCGGATTCCAACTCCCATTCCACTTTGGAATGGGAATGACTAAATCTATTGATGGTCCAATCCGGCCTTGAATACCGGATTGGCTCATTCCCAAGTAAACTACTAAAAATTCTCTTCCACCAACGCCTCCCCTCCTCTCCCTTCATCACTTTCCTCTCTCTTAATCAAAATACCTTCTAAAAAATTCTAAATTTTCATTCCGATACCCATTCCATTAATGAACCAAACGTCTTGGGATGATTCGTCATTCCATTTCCTATTCCAAAGCAATCCAATTCCATTTTCCATTCCTATTCCAATCGCGAACCAAACATGCCCTCAATGTGAACAGTTATAAGTACGAAACATTAACAAACTGATCAAACTCTCAAAGGACCGGACCTTAATTTGCTTAAGATAAGAGTTATCTCATCCACCACTCAAAATTTCAACATCAGTTGTTATAGTACGAACCAACGATGTAAGCAAGAGAAACAATTTGCATTCAAACCTGCAAACTCGCCTAAACAGCAAATCCGGACCAAAATAAGCTTTGGTATAAGAGGACCTCATGACGGGGTCATGAAGAAGACACATTAAGACTACCTTAGCAATAATTATACTATCTTGTTCTTTAACCCACATAATGGATCTAGTAATATGTCACCGGATCGATCTAGTAATATGTTACCAGATCTCTACTGTAAAATTGCACAACAAAACTGTAGTACATATACATCCTACAAAACATTAAAAGGGGGCATAACTCCTGAAGAAAAGAATTAACTTGCAAACACACTGACCACCTTTATACAAGAACCTCCCTCCTCATCCCAATAAGTGAGAACTAAATCCAGTTACGAAAACAACCAGGTCATCATCCAATGGATTATGATCTCTTTGCGTCACTTGACTTGCTATTAGACTTGCATGTACAAAATTCCTAGCAATTTCACTCGAAGACCTAAAGAAAAAGGACCAAAAGAAAGGAAAACCAAAAAGAAAACATGTATGCGATGGGCTAAGGAGCTGTGTGGATGGTGATTGTATTGATTAAGAAGAACAAAACATGAAGATGGATATATCTCCAAATTGAATCCTATGTACCTTTTCCTTCATCAAACCGCCACTTTGGAACAGTCCAGCACTTTCCAGGGCCAAAAGCACTCTTTCCTGCAAAGCTAACGTCTGGAGTTACATTCCAGAATCGCAAACTATAGCTGATAATAGTATTTAGAGTTCATGAATATCAACTCCAACAAATAATGAACTTCGTATGTTTAGCCTAACATGGAGTATCAAAGGAGTCATTAACAGAGACTACTCAAAAAGATCTAGGATGAGGAGGTTTATAAAAAAAGAACACCAACAGAGGAAAAAAGGGTCCGCATGAGTGAAAGCCTTGATTAGTAAAGCAAATGGGCATTACCAATATTTTGCATTTCATGATTATGGAAAATAATTAGTCAATTGATAACTTTAGTAGCATGGTGCTATCACTCTTTTTCGAACAAA
This sequence comes from Puya raimondii, assembly GCA_016920855.1. NCBI lineage: Eukaryota > Viridiplantae > Streptophyta > Magnoliopsida > Poales > Bromeliaceae > Puya > Puya raimondii. The sequence goes on from JABWPP010000049.1 coordinate 75,127,112, forward strand.
ACAGAACTGTTCATGAACATTAGATTGGTAGAAAAAGTTAAAAAATATGTTCTTCACCAAAAACGAATGTGCAGATACCAGTGGCATAGATTTCACCACATAGATTTAAATTAATAAATAGAAACATAAAGAGAGACAGCTGGAAGATTTCATACCTCACTCGCATCATCGAGAACTGTTTCCATCAAGTAGAGATCACAATGCTTGGCTATTTCAAGCAGCAGTTCCACAACCGGTAACCTAACAGTAGCATGTTTCTGCAAGAAAGATATTAACAGCATCATTCGAGTAACCAAGATCACAAATTTAACGCAAAATCTCAGGCCCGTTCGAACGAACCTGAAGGTCCTCCGGACTTGTCTCCTCCAAAATCACACCTAGAATCTGGCAAGTCATCTGTATGCAGCCGAGAAAAATGTTCTAATTAAGTTCAATAAGTAACTAAAAGATAGTAAAGCTTCTTGCTGTTGTTACACATGACAATTTACCCAAGATCTCCATATGTATGCCAATTTAAATCTATGAATTGCACATTTAATAGCCTAGTTAGCAAGATGAATTCCCCAAGAAAAACAAAATATCAAAGGATTCAATTATCTTCCACTTGGATATACCTTCCGAACGCCGCTTAATTTCTTCCTCACAATTTGCCCTGTAGTGAGCTACAGACACCAATAAAGAAATATAAAAAGAAAGAAAGAAAATTTTTAGTCAGTATCAACCACTCCGAAGGCTCCAAAAAGCCCTAATCTTAGAACTGTTCCCAAAGAAACGATCCGCATTTACCGGGGTCGACTCGACCGCGTCGGAGACCTCCAGCTTCGGCGCGGTCCCCGCTCCTCCCGAATCCGGCGCGGCGCTCGGGACCCTCCGCTTCGGCGCGCTCCGCCTCGGTCTGGTGGGCGGCGACCTCAGGAACTTCCACACGAAGACCACGGCGATGGCGAATCCGGCGACGGCGCCGAGAGATCCGGCGCTCTAGGGATTCGCAGCAACCAAGTAAGGAGAAGAAGAGGAAGAAGATAGGGTTAAGGGGATCAGGGCGAGGGTTAGGGTTAGGGTTAGGGTCATACCTTGTGGTTGAGGAGGAGGGCGAGGGTGTCGGAGATCCTGCGGTTGAGGTGGCGCGCGAGGCGGCGCACGAGGGCTCCGACGTGCTCGGCGACGCGATCCGACATCCGTACGATCGATCGCGAGGGGCGGGCGTGGAGACGCGGAGATGGAGGGGGGGAAAAAGGGAAAAAGGGAGCAGCGAGTATCGCGTGCGACGTCAAGCTATAGTTTGGTGCGGGGCCGATGAGCATCTTTTCTTACCTTCCCTATTATATAATTTCCCTTTTTCTTTTCTTTTCTTTTCCACGTGCATGTACTTGCCATACAAATGCGCCTACTAACAATTTTATTACACGGCGCTTAGCCCTAATAATGTTGTTGTTTATTGTACGAATAAAAATAACATCTATCCATTTTATTTTATTTTAGTTTAGCTAGGCATTAGAATAGATTTTAGGCTGTTATATTTCAATCATTTATTCCATTTTTCCGAAACCTTTCCTGCACACTGCAATATTTAATACTCATACATTTATTTACTTCTTTTGCATACGGCAACGAATGAACATAGTAACTGAGAAACCAACCGGCGAACGAATAAAAAAGCAAAAGACCAAGACCACAAATCTCTATGAGCTTGAAAACCAACAAACTATAATTTTTCACAATCACATGGCGAGAGAAGTAAATCAGGAAGAAACAAGTCCATGAGCAAGTTTTTCGACGTAAACCACACAGTAACATCAGTGCAAAACAGTAGTAAAAAAACAGAACCACACCACTAGAACCTCAGAGCATACTTGCAAATCAATTCCTATCAGCTGTTACAAAGACAATCTTAAACATGCTTTGTAATTTAAACAACTAGTCAGTTAGGATCCATTTTTTCCAATCACCAACATTTAGCGAACCATACCATACTATCCGGTGAAATGAAGCAAAGTATGCAACCCAGATAGAACGGCCTTCACAACCACATAGCAAGAGCAGAGTCTACACTTTCAGCGCGTTTTGATTCCAAGTAGGTAGATTTGTCTCCTTCACACTGCGAAGAGTGTTTAAATAAGATCGGCAACATTCATGGGCATCTCATCGATTTGTGTACTGTAGTACTGCTCAATATCTCTTAGAATCCTGATGTCGTCCTTGCGCACAAAATTTATAGCCACACCCTGCAAAATTTCACGGTGGCGAGTTTAAAACTTCGTCAAAGCAACTCACTGATTGCAAATGAGCTACTACGAGTCTAACATGTAGCATGGAGAATAAAGAAGCATTTACATAAGAAAAATGAGCAGGCTTAGCAGAGAAATTTTTTTTTTCCCTTTTTACTTGTTGATAGTTAAATAGGATAGAATCCTATAGAAGAGGCTTGACAAAAATCACGAACATTTTCTTTTGGTAAAAGCCTATGAACAAGTAATGGCCAGTAAATTAAACAGGATTATTGATTATTGATGAAAGATAATGATGTAAAAAAATAACTTGATATAAAAAGAATATCATGCTAAAGCTTCACAAAGACAATTGATACCTTACGCCCAAAACGTCCTGAGCGACCAATCCTATGTATGTAGAGCTCTCGATTGTTTGGAAGGTCGTAGTTTATCACTAGAGAAACCTGCAAAAGAAGAAAGAAAAAAAGAAAAAAAAAAGTAAAAAAAGAGGACAAAAAGAGAAAAAAAGAAATTCATGGTCTGGCTGGCTATGAAAATATGAGAGGAGATACATAGAAGGATTATCGCCGAGGAAACATTCACCATCAAATTGGGTATATCAGATTAACACATCACGACTTGGGAGTGTACTTAATTAATAATGCAATGCCTGCCAAATGGAAGCTTAATGTAACTTGCCTGCTGAACATCAAGACCCCGAGCCCACACATCTGTAGTGATTAAAACACGTGTTGCACCTGATCGGAACTCTGCCATTATAGCATCTCGTTCCTTCTGAGGCATGTCTCCATGCATAGAAGATACCGTGAAGTTATTACTACGCATTTTCTCAGTCAACCAATCAACCTGCCAAAGGGGGAAAAAAGGTTTCTTAACCTAGAAGATACCATGATATGTGAGAAAGATATGATAACAGACGGAGACTAATTAACCTAGAAGATTCCAAATAGATGAAATAGTGTTGGCATTGTGTATAAGCAAGTGACATCTGATTATTATAGTTGATATATTAATGTATTTCACCTGTGCTTTGATCTCTCCAACAATAAAAAAAAATCGAGAAATTAATACTACAAGTAGCAACCAATTGAAATTGGTGGTTTGTTGAGGCAAAGGTAGAAAATCAAGGCAAACATATGGACCATCTACAAACTTCTAGCCAAGTTTGTCACTTGTCTAATACGATAAATATGAATTAGATTGCCAAGTCTATTATTACCTTTCTTTTGGTGTTGCAGAAAATAACAGCTTGGGTGATAGTGAGCGTGTCATACAGATCACACAATGTATCAAACTTCCACTCCTCTCTCTCAACAGCAACAAAGAATTGTTTGATGCCCTACATATAGAAAATGAAACACTGTAAAATCCTGTAGTAATCACATTACCCCTGACAAACTTTGAAAAACAAAAACTTACCTCGAGGGTCAATTCATCACGCTTCACAAGTATCCTAACAGGATCAGTCATGAATTTGCCAGTCATCTCCAGTATCTCATGCGGAAGGGTTGCAGATATCAGAACAACCTATAAAATTGCAAGTAAATACTATTACTAATAGTGAGACTGCACATATCCAGAACAATATCACACATAATACTTCAAAGTTACAGGACTAAGCATGTGGCACAGAGCAAGCAACATGTACTTCAGAGATAATTGAGCAAGTAACAAAAGTAAGCTCTTGTCAGGACTCTAATGAAAATTGCGCGGCCGGAAAGGAACTTATGAGAGAACAAAAGGAGTACAACTTTTTCCACAGGTAAGATATAATCGTTTCTGTGACCATCAAAAAACTGCAACTTGTAAAAGCCAAAGAACAAGAAAGATCACAAGACTTAGTAGCAAACATACAAGATAGATGCAAATAAAAAGAAGCATTCGACAAAAAAAAAGCTACATAATAGGTAATTGAACAAGCTTATTTTTACATTACCACTTACAACTTCGAACAAAAGACAGATATACCATGTGGAATTAAGAAAGAAAAGAGAAAAGCACTTAAAGGGCATGTAAAAGTTTATATTCTTGCCATACCTGAAGATCTGGGGGAAGATATCTGTATACATCATATATCTGATCCTTAAATCCTCTGCTCAACATCTCATCAGCTTCATCCTGTTTGAATGTTATTGGATTAGTTCTAGTAAAATTTATATAAATGTTGATTATATAAGTAAGAAAAGTGATTTGGAAACTGACAAGGACTAGGAGTTTAACGGCTCTTGTACGCAGTGTCCTCCTTTTGATCATGTCACAGACCCTGCCGGGTGTCCCTGATACAACATGAACTCCATACTCTAGTTTTCTAATATCCTCGCCAATACTCTTTCCACCAACACAGGAATGAGCTTGTATGTTTATGAAATCACCAATAGCCAATATCACTTTTTCAGTCTGAGTAGCCAGTTCTCTAGTGGGAGATAGAATCAGTGCCTGGACCCTATCAGACAATTTTAAGAGAAGAAAAAAAGGTAAGAAAGAATAAATATCATACACAGTCTTTATTTGCCTAAATTTGACCAATCAAGATATACAACTAAAATCTCAAAACTTCGCGATCTTGCATGAAAGTTGACGACATATATACGAGCACAACAAGCAGTACATAAATTCAGATGGCTAAAATTGACCATCCAAATCTCTAAGACTGTTAACTGCACAGTTGGTGGTTAGAACTTAGAAGATCCTTGCCTACATGGAAATGGCTGCTTTGACGGCTTTGAAACAGCTTACGGCATGCTGCAAGGGGATTATACAGCAGACTCATCCCACATAACTAACTTCTAGTTAGGACCCGCTATCATCTATGCAGTGTCATTAAGAATTTTCTGCGGCCTATCTTTAAAGAAATTTGGAAATCTTATGCACCACATAATAACTTTTAAACTTTGTTGCTTTTTTATTTTTCAAGAGATATCATATAAAGATTTTAGTAATGTTTAGAAAAGGCATGAAACAGTATACCCTGTTAAACATACATAATTAACGTATTTCACTGTCAAGATTGAATCGATTAGAGCCTTTTGAAGTTCCACTATTCTGCCCAAAAAGAGAGTGTCATTAACCACAAAACCTCACCAACTAGGAGATTACCTAAAGATCTTAAAGTCATCTTCCAAGAAAAAGATGCTTAAATACCTAACAGAGAACATATATATAATCGTCGCTTTTGGCAAATGTTGATTACTCAGAAATGATGTACCATAATACACAACGTAAACAGCACGGAAAAGTCCAACAGTGCTAACTGCCAATAACAGTCAATAACAACATGTTCAATTAAAAGCGAATTTCAGGAATCATTTAGAAAATTATTTACCTGATGGTCATAAATAAGCATTATTTTTATAATTTTTATTATCTTCAACCTCCAAAACAAATACATCAAACTTAATATTTTTCTGTCCAAAGAAAACTTTACTCAAATACTAAACTACATCAGTGAGAAGAAGGCAGTCCAACATCCATATGCTTTCTCCCAAGTATAATATAAAGACCTACTTCACCTCTTAATATATGCAGAAACCCCTTTTCAACTAGTGGCAAAATTAGGTCAAGATAAGCATTAATAAGACAAGAAATGCTTTGCAGTACTATCAAAGAAAACAGTGAAATATACCACATAATTCTAGCTTTTTTACATGGATATCAACATCCTAAAACAATTTCTAGGGCTTTAGCAATCTCCACAATAGAGATAAAGAATTAGGGTTTGTGATTGTAGTCGCCGCCAAAGAATTCCAAACTATAACAAAAATCTGCACTTGGAAATGATTCTAACAACGCTATATTACTCACAACACCAAACAAATCAAAACCCACACTTTCCAACCAAACCCTACACATAAATTGGCCGAAAACATATGCGAGAGAAATAGGGAAAAGAAAGATCGTACTCTCGAACGGCGGTGTCGACCATCTGGCAAACGGAGAGGGCGATCATGGAGGTCTTCCCCGTCCCGGACTGGGCCTGGGCGATGACGTCGCGGCCCCTGATGATGGGGATCACGGCCCTCTGCTGGATCGCCGAGGGCTTCTCGAAGCCGTAGGCGTAGATCCCGCGGAGGAGGTCGTCGCGGATCCCCATCTGGTCGAAGCTCGTGATCACCTCCACCCCGGGCGTCGTCTCGAAGACGAGGTTCTCGTCGTCCACGCCGCGCCCCGGGGGCTGCCGCGCCCTCGGCGCCACAGCAGACGCCATCGCCGCCGCCGCCATGGAGGGGGTTTAGGGTTTGAAGGTGGAGGAGAAGGGGGAGAGGTAGGAGGAGAGAGAGAGAGGGTAAGGAGGAGAGCGGGAGGAGCACGAACCCTAGAAGGCTTGATCGTGGTAGCAGCGTCGTAATATCGGGAGATTGCGGCTTGGTAGAAATGTATGGAGACCCCTCACCGATAGCCTGTTTTGAAATTGATCCCTCTAAATTTTGTTTTTGTGGTTGATCTCCCTCCAACTTTTAAATTCTTTTATTTGAGTTTTCACACTTTATATTAAAAATTTTATCAAATTTAATAACTTCTATTTCTATTTACTAAAAGTTAATTTAAAATTATTAAATTACGTGAAATCACTAATGAATTTAAAGAATCTCTAAAAATTTTTCGCTAAAATTAATTAAATTTTAAAAATTCAAAAGTTGAGGGGTCTCAATAAAATAATTTGACATAGGGGGGTAATATGCACAACGGGTCGGTTTCGTATTGCCGAGCCCCAGTAAAAAATTAAAATTCTAAATTGTACCGAAAGTCGACAACTGAAATTATATAGAAACCAAAAATCCGAACCTAATTATTTAATATATTAAATACGAAATTAAATTATTAATATATGTTAATTATTAAAATAAGTATCTAATTTTTTTTTATTTTATATACATAATAGAATTTTTTTGTCGGTTTAGTTTTGAGTTTGAGTCCGATCCGCTTAGATTCGGATGGGGTGAAATCTCGGGTATACGAGCCCATTGGCATGCCTGTGATATTCTACTAGTAAAAATGCATCAAAACATGCGGACTATAATACACTTTGAAATGAACCGGGACATTTCTCTAGTTTAGTTTGCAAATGTAAAGTCATGAACATCTACTTTCAAATCCTACCACAATTTTCATTGTAAATAGATATCATAGATCGTATTATCGGTTTGATTTTGATTTTTAAGATCTTGACTATCATTAAACCATTGATTTGTCAACAGGAGTTCACTACTACAATTCCTTATCCAGCCCATTTAAGCCCGAGTCTGGTCCAAACGAACCGGTTTCGACCGGATTGGGTCATATAATGATCCAGTGAACCCACGTGTCTGGCTCGATCATCTTAGCCCAAGACCTACTAAAGCTTCGATTAATTAAGGCCATTAGCCCAAAAAGAGTTGAGATAGAAGCATATAAAAATATCTTTTTATTATTAGATTGCACAGTGAGAACGTGTGATAGGAAAAAAAAAAAAAAAAAAGAAACTTTATTTATTTTGTGCGATAAAAACTTAATTTATTTTTTCAGGTTATTTTCATGGTTTGACATTATAGCTCGGAGTCTCTCCACTTTTTCGTGAGTATTGCTATGAATTTTTCAAAATATTATCTAGATACTTTTTTTTTGCTAGGCTCAAATTAGTGTGACAATATTGATTATATTTAGACTCTAAATTATTATGATGTTTAATCAGGTTTTGGATTAAAATTGAATCTTGCTTCTTTCCATACTAAGGGCTTAAGAAAAGTGACATTTTTTTTTTTTCTCTCACCGATAAATTTTTAGCTAACCAAAATCAAAGATGGCCGCGAATGCGCATTCTAATTTTTAATTTAACGATCAACAGTTATTAATCAAGTTATTTTTTTACTATAAAAATTATTAAAATTATTAAAAATTTGATGAATAATAATATTTCTATTGATTTGTTAAAATCACCAAATGCTAAAATAAAAAAAATTGAAGAGGGGCAATTTTAACATGGCTTATAGTTAGGAAATAGTAACTTTTCTCCTACTCATATGGCTTAAAATGCATAGGATTTTTTTTTTGTAATTTAGCCTATAGCTAGTAGGGGTGGCAATCTGGCTCGCCGTTCGCGAGCCAGCTCATGTTCGGCTCGAAATGAGCTCGAGATCGGCTCGCTCGTTTAGTAAACGAGCCGAGTACGAGCTGAGTTTTTCAGCTCGTTTAATAAACGAGCCAAACACGAGCTAGGATCAACTCGCTCGTGTTCGACTCGATAACAGCTCGAATATATATATATTTTTTATATTTATATAATTTATATGAATATTTATATATATATATATAATTTTTTTATTATTTAACTTTTAGTAAAAATTAAAATATAAAATCAAATTTAATTATATAAAGATTCATTTATATACAAAATTTTAATCATTAGATTAAAATTTAATAGGCAAAATTTTATAAATTTATTTTTTATATATATCCAAACTACTTTTAAAATTTTATTATTCGTGGGTCAGCTCGTGAGCCAGCTCGTGTTCGGCTCGTTAAACGAGCCGAACACGAGCTGAATTTTTCGACTTGATACTTTAATGAGCCAGCTCGTGTTCGGCTCGTTTATTAAACGAGTCGAACAAGCCGACCCCGGCTCGCTCGTGTTCGGCTCGTTGACACCCTAATAGCTAGATAAAAATATACGGAGACCCTCAGTTTGAAATGACGCCGTCAACTTCCAAGAATTTTTAATTTTTAATTTTTAATAATTTAATAATTTTAGTTATTTTAGTTAAAAAATTATGAAAATGTATAGTTTTGTCAATATTTAATCATCAATTATTTTAATTTTACTTGCGAAAAATTGACTGAAATTGTTATTATTTCATGAAATCATCTATTAATTTGATAAATTCCATAATTTTTTAAAATAAAATTACTTATTTTTCGAAGATTAAAAGTTAAAAGGTGGTCTCAATTAAAACAAAATTGTACAGTTAAGGGGTCCATGTCAAACCGTCCTATAGATGAGGGGTTCTCCATTCATTTTTACCATTTCAAAACTGCTTAGGTGCGTTTAGATCCTTGTAAAAACTATTCGGATTTTTTTTTTTTGATGTTTGGTTATTCGTAAAAAAAAAAAAAATTAATAAATTTTTTACAGATTTAATGAAAAAGAGAAATTTTTGTTTTAAAATTTTTTGCTTCGATCGAAAAACAAAAACTTTAGTTTGAAAAAATGCAGTATTTGGAGAAGTTGCATCACGCTATCCACGAGGTCCACTTCACCTCGTGGACCGCGTAAGAGCGGTCTTGCTTGGACCTCTCTCTCCCCTCTTTCATTATGTGCGTGTGTGAGGCTGGTATGTTTCTAGAAGCACGAAACCTTTTGTGCTTCTAAATCGTTTTTTATGTTGGGACTTTCGAATCGACGATCGGTTTCGTTAAATTTGATCTAGAGTGTTTGAAGTATTTAAAAAATAAATTTCGCGAATTTTTGATATTATTTACCTAGTGATCGAAAGGGCTCGAAATTAATAATTTTAATGACCGTGGTGAGTCGTTTGCAAGTTTAACGATATAGAAATATTTAAATCACGTAAAATTTTGATAGAAAATTATTTATACTATATAAAACAAGATAAATATCTTTAATCTAAAATTTTAATATCATATCATTATATTTTGTAAGATTTTTTATTTTTAGCCGTTAATTTTGAGCCCTTTCAATCACTATGTAAATGATATCGAAAAATTACAAAATTTATTTTCTAGATACTTCAAATACTCTACATCAAGCTTAACGGAGCCGATCGTCGATTCGAAAGTTCCAACATCGAGAACGACTTAGAAGCACGGATGGCTCCATGCTTCCAGAAACATAGCAACCTCACTCTCACTCTCTCTCTCTCTCTCTATATATATATATATATAATATTTAATTTATATATATATATATAAATAAAAATCATACATATATAAATAAAATATTATATATATAATATTAAATATATTTATTATATTATTATTTTTTTTATACTTATTTATAATATTTTTTTTAAAAATGTCTTATTTATAAATATGAAATTATAAAAATAATATATAGTAGTAATGATAATTATTATATATCAATAATATATAATATATAGAAAATAAGAAAATATATATAATAATTTTTTATTTATCGTTTTCTTTCTTTTCCCTTCAACCAAATAATTGTGATGAAAAATTAACTTTTTTTCCTACAAATTAAACACTAACAAAATAAAATTTATTTTTCCTCAAAAAAAAATTTCATCCAATTTTTTTTCACAATTTTCCGTGAAACCAAACAGCACCTTATATAAATAAGGGGTTCTCAATTCACTATTACCTACAATAAAAAAATTATGTATAGGTAGCATTTTCAAAAGATTGTTTCTTTGATACTTTCATATTGTAATCTTCGTCTACGTACTCTACCTTCTCACCCCTCTCTCTCTCTCTCTCTCTCTCTCTCTCTCTCTCTCCATTGCTGTGAACTATAGCTCTTCTCCTTCACCACCTCCTTGCATATGATAATCCTTGTGCTCTCCCATAAAAGAGCCTCCTTTGCTTGTTGAGACTTGGGATCGTTCTGTATGTGCTATCAACACAAATTCACGAACAAAAAATTAATAAAAAATAATCGAAAGAAATACAGTTAAAAAGAGACAACAATTTATATAGTTCGGCAAGTTGCCTACGAGAGATTTTCTTATACGAAGAAATTAGAATACAAACCCATTATTGGCACCCTTTTCTTGTTATAAGGAAAACTTCTATCTTAATCTCAAATGATTTTTCCTAAAAAATTTTAAAAAAAAATCCACAAGCTGCTAATTAAGTTCCTGAGCTTCACCTCACACTTAACTTGCATTCTTTTTTGCTGCTTATTCATTATATGTAGAGTTGGAACCCTTTTATAGGCATACATGTGTAACATGCACAATTGAAATTGGCAACTTTAGGCTTCGTTTGATTCGGATATAAGTAAAAACTGCTTATTTCAGGAATAGTTACAAGTTCAGGTATAAGCAAAAACTAGACTAATTTTGCGTTTGGATAAAAATTAGGTTGTCCCGGGAATAAGAAAAATAGCGCTGGACTAGATAAGATGGAATAAGAAGAATAATGGATAGTTATAACTTAAAAATAATAATACTATTCCTCTCATTATATTTGAATATTAAAATTTTAAATTTTGCACGTATAATTTTAAATTTAAATTTTTAACTTTTAAAATTTAAAAGTTAAAATTAAAAGTTAAAATTTAAAAGTTAAAATTAAAATTTAAAATTTAAAATTTAAAAGTTAAAATTTAAAATTATTAATTAAAAAAAATCATTTAAATTTAAGACCTAATTTAAATTAAAAAAAAGCTATGAAATATTAAATTTAAATTTTAAAATTAAATATTTAAAATATCAATTTTAAAATTTAAAATTTAAAATTTAAAATTTTAATTTTAAGATTACAAAATTTAAAAAATTAAATTCTAATTTAAAACAAATATATATATATATATATATCTCTCTACCCGGGAGGGGTGGGACTCCAACCACCCTTTTTTTTTGTTTGGATACAAGAGGGACCTTATTCCTTTTTATACCCAATCCAAACAAGGCGTTAATGATCAACTTCTTTAATTAGCCTATGTATTGACTTTTGAGGAACATGACTTGCATGTGTTTCATGCACACACTTGCATGCATGAAGCACACTTCACCTCCAATTAAAATCCGAAAGACTTTGGGAGACACCAACATTAGCACTTAGAAAATTTTATAGAACAAACAAATATCTTTATATCCTATATAAAAGAAAACATATAACACCAACATTCCCCACTTAACCCCCTCTCCTCTTCTGGGTACTCAGTTGAAATGGGAAACATGGGATTCCCCTTCTTCCTCTCCCTCCTCCTCTTGCTCCTCTCCGCTCCGCATGGCTGTTCCCAGAGCCAACAAAGCTGCAACTCGAGCGATTTGAATGCGCTCCGGGGCTTTGTGGAAGGGCTCGAATCAAGTGATCTTGGGTGGAGATTTAATGGGTCTTCTTCAAATTGCTGTAATTGGGTTGGGATATCATGTGATGTGGGCTCTGTTTCGGTGAAGAGGGTGACTGGTTTGGATCTCTCCAATAAGAGTTTAAAGGGCTCTGTCTCTTCTCCTTTAGGCAGATTAGACCAATTGCAGCAGCTCAATCTCTCCTACAATTCCCTTCACGGATCAGTTCCTGTGGAGCTATTCCATCTCCCCCATTTGGAGCTGCTTGATCTTAGTAGGAACATGTTTTCTGGGGCTATCCCTACAGAATCGAACCTCCCGTCGATTCGGGTATTCAACATTTATGCGAATTGGTTCAGTGGCACGCACCCGATCCTCGCAGGATCGAGCAATCTATCAATCTACGACATCAGTTCGAACAGCTTCTCTGGCCCCGTCGATACAGGTATCTGCAATTCCTCCGATTCCATTCAAGTCCTTCGCTTCTCGGCGAACATGTTCTCAGGGGACTTCCCCGCCGGCTTCGGGAACTGCAGTTCCCTTACTGAGCTCTCGCTCAGTAAAACTGGCCTCACTGGAACTTTGTCCGACGATCTGTTTACACTATCCTTGTTAACCTACCTAAACCTTCAGGGGAATTCACTGTCTGGTGTTGTGAGCAACAGCATTAGAAACCTTTCCAACCTTGTTTATATAGATATTTCCTACAATTACTTCTCCGGGGTGATCCCGGATGTATTTGATAGATTGAATAAGCTAGAGTTCTTTAGTGCTTCATCCAATGAACTCACTGGGGGTTTACCCCCTTCTTTGTCTAATTGTTCGACACTCACTACTATTATCTTGAGAAATAACTCTCTTACGGGAACCATCGATCTTAACTGTACGGCCATGCGGAGGTTGAACGCCATCGACGTCAGATCGAATTTGCTTTCAGGGCCTATCCCTCCCGATCTTCCCAATTGCTTGGAGATAAAGACCTTAAATCTTGCTTGGAACAATCTCGTCGGCGAAATACCCTCTAGCTTCAAGAACTTCACCTCCCTGTACTATCTCTCGCTCGGCGGAAACAACTTCTCCAACTTACTCTCGGCACTACAAATCCTACAGAACTTGCCCAATCTTAGAAACCTTTTACTTACTACGAACTTTCGAGATGGTGAGTTAATACCGTCGGAAGGGATTCAAGGATTTGCTAACACGGAAGTCTTTTCTCTTGCGGATTGTAGTCTTTCCGGCTCTATCCCACAGTGGTTGGCGAATCTGACCAAATTGAAGTTCTTGGCCATTTCCTTGAACCGTTTAACTGGGACAATCCCTCCGTGGTTGGGGAATCTTGATAATCTTTTTTATCTGGACATCTCAAATAATGCGCTCACCGGAGAAATTCCTACTAGCTTAACGCGTTTGAAGAGCCTTGCGTACGGTAACTCATCACAAGACATTGGCCCTTTGATGGAGAAAATTTCAAGTGGAAATATTCTGCAATACAGCAGCTTTCCACCGTCAATAATTTTGAGCAATAATAAGCTTGTTGGGTCGATCTTGCCCGGGTTTAATGCCCTTGCGAAGCTCCATGTGTTGGATTTGAGTTGGAACCATATATCGGGAACTATACCAAATTTATCAGGCATGTCGAACTTAGAGAGCTTGGATTTATCGCACAATCATCTTACAGGTGCCATACCACCCTCTTTGATTAGATTGAATTTTCTTTCCAGCTTCAATGTGGCTTATAACAATTTATCCGGAAGGATTCCAACAGAGGGTCAATTTGATACATTTAACAATCCGACAATTTATACTGGTAATTATTATTTTTGTGGACCTTTGACTAAAAATAACTGTTCCAATGAAGAACTGAACCCTTATCCTAAAGGAGAAGACAACAATGAAACTGAGACAACTTGGTTGTATCTCGGAATGGGACTTGGATTCGCCACTGGATTATGGGGTGTGTGCGGAATCCTAATATTCAAAAAGTCTTGGAGTGATGCTTATTTTCGGATGATTAATAAGTTATTCGATAAAATATATGTGATAATAGCAGTAAATATGCGAAGATTAAATAGAAGATTACGTGGATGATGAAGACCAAATTCCTCTAGTTATTAGTTTTCAAGTTTGTAAATTAGTCCTGTTGTATGTTGTTTCTTATTTTTATGTTGCAGGGGATTTCTCATTGTAAATACACAACTTGTATCCTACATATTTAATGTTTCGCTTAGTACTAATGTCTACTACATGTCAGGTTATCGTTTGAGGAAGTGGGCCTGTGTTTCATAACCATTGTACTTTTTAGTTTTTTTGATAAATTTTTTTTAGAAATTATCTAAATTATAGATTATTCTTAGTTAGCTAATCAACTGTTTAAAATTTGGATTTTACTATTCAACCTCTCAATTTATATAATATGAGTCAGTAAACACCATTTTGATTTCAAATTTTGAGTACGTTATTTATATTAATAGATTTAGATAATATATTTCATATAATTCACGCAATTATATATTCATTAAAGACGAGCTTAAGCTAAAGACCAGCTTAATAAGTGCTCCGAGCTCTACTCAACTTGTTCGATTTTAAGTTTAATTTTGAGCTGGTCAACGACAACTTACTTTAAAATTTCTCTAGTTTAGTTCGAAAATGTGAAGTCATGTACATCTACGGTCAAATCCTACCACAGATATCACCAAATATCTACAACTTTGAATTAATCAAAATAATATCTCTTTTCTTTGCCTTTAATATTTTTTTTTTTAGTCTATATCTGGTGCCAAAGTAATAAATGTTCAAAGTTCATAATTTTTATTGTAAATAGATATTGTAGATCGTATTACCAATTTGATTTTGATTTTATGACATTGTTGATTAAACCATTAAACCATTGATTTATCAACAGGACTTCACAGCTATAAGTCCTTGCCCAGCCCATTTAAGCCCGAGCCTGGTTCAAACGAACCGGTTTGGACCGGATTGGGTCACCCAATGATCCAGTGAACCCATGTGTCTGGCTCGATCATTTTAGCCCAAGGCCTACTTACATAAGATTCCCATTGTTTTGACTAAGGCCATTACGCGAAAAAGAGTTGAGATAGAAGCGTATAGAAATATACTTTTTTTTCATTAGATTATACAAACTGTATTTTAATCGATTCTGATTGCGGACATATCAAACGAGATGTCATTTATGAAACCAAATGGGCTATTTCGGTATGATATTTTAAACACAATATCCCCACAACCCGAATAGCGTTACAGACAGTGAAAAAGTGCGATAGAAAACCACTTAGTTTATTTTGTGCGGTAAAAAAGTACATATATTTTTTGGTTATTTTCAAAAGTTGGCGTATGTCTGGGAGTCTCACCACCTACTAAAGTTGGGCTGCATTTCTTGGCCATGCTAATGGGATTGACTTGGGTCTTCTTTTTTTATTGTTTTTGGATTTTTTTTCATAACAATTTGTAATTTTTTTCTTTGCCAACACGCTTAGTATTGACTTGGGTCTTCTGCTTTTCTTAAAGTTAGAGTTATTTTTTCGTCAGTATTGCTACAATTTTTTTAAAATTTTATTTTATATATTTTATTTGCTAGGCTCCAATTAGTGTTATTCGTATTGCTTGTATTTAGAGTCTAAATTATTATAATGTTTTATCAGGTTTTGGATTAAAATTGATTTCTTTTACTTACTATAATTAGTTATTAATTTTGATCTGGCGCATATAAGATATAACTTTTCTAAAAATCTTTCATTTTTTCAGGCTAAGGGCTTAAAAAAAGTGACTTTTTTTTTCCCTTATTAGCCAAGTTTTCTTTAGTATAAAATAATTAAAATCATTAAATTTGATGAAATTATTAATTAATTTAATAACATTTCAATTTATTTGCCTAAAATCACCAAATTAACAAAAATTAAAGGTTAAGAATGATAAAATAAAATAAAAAAAATTGAAGAGGGGCTAAGAAGTAGCAACTTTTCTCTTGCTTGGCCACATCTCGTTTGCTGGGCGAATGTAAATGAGATATGGTCTAAAATGCATAGGAATTTTTTGTAATTTAGTCAAAAAGTTAGGCAAAAATGTACGGAGATTCTCATTTTGAAATGACGGCATCAACTTTAATTTTTTTAATTAAGGCTTTTTAAATTTTAATTTTGAAAATTTAATTATTTTAGTTATTTTAGTTAAAAACTTTGTAAAAATTTATAGTTTTGTCAACCATTAGTCATTAATTATTTCAATTTTACTTGTAAAAAATTGACTAAAATTGTTACATTTGATGAAACCATCTATTACTTTGATAAAATCCCTAATTTCTATAAATAAAGTTACTTATTTTTCAAAGATTAGAAGTTAAAAGTGGTCTCAATTAAAACTAAATTGTACAGTTAAGCGTCGATTTCAAACGATCCTATAGATGAAGGGCTCTCCATTCATTTTTACCAAAACCGCCTATAAATAAGGGGTTCTCAATCAATTCATTACCTAAAATCAAATTTGTTTCATATGACAATCATCGTCTCTCTCTCTCTCGCCATTGCTGTGAACAATAGAAGCTCTTCTCCTTCGCCACCACATCTTCTTCCTCTTCCTCCCAAATCACTTGTAATAAGCCCGAAACCTCAAGTGGGTTTTGCTAATCCTTGGTGCTCTCCCGTAAAAGACCCTCCTTTGCCCACTTTGCCCCCTCTCCTCTTGTGGGTACTCGTTGAAATGGGAAACAGGGGACTCCCCTTCTTCTTCTTCTCCTTCTCCCTCCTCCTCTTGCTCCTCTTTGCTCCCCTTAGCTGTTCCCAGAGCCAACAAAGCTGCGACTCGAGCGATTTGAAAGCGCTCCAGGGCTTTGCGGAAGGGCTCGAATCGAGTGCTCTTGGGTGGAGCTTTAATGGGTCTTCTTCTTCAAATTGCTGTAATTGGGTTGGAATATCATGTGATGTGGGCTCTGTTTCGGTGAAGAGGGTGACTGGTTTGGATCTCTCTAATAAGAGTTTAAAGGGCTCTGTCTCCTCTTCTCTGGGTGGTTTAGGCCAATTGAAGCAGCTCAATCTCTCCAACAATTCCCTTAATGGATCGGTTCCTGTGGAGCTATTCCATCTCCCCCGTTTGGAGCTCCTTGATCTCAGTATGAACATGCTATCTGGGCTTATCCCTGCAGAATCGAACCTCCCGTCGATTCGACTATTCAACATTTCTGCCAATTCGTTCAGTGGCACCCACCCGATCCTCGCCGGATCGAGGAACCTATCAGTCTACGACGTCAGTTCGAATAGCTTCTCCGGCCCCGTCGATACAGGTATCTGCAATTCCTCTGATTCCATTCGACTCCTTCGGTTCTCGGCGAACATGTTCTCCGGGGACTTCCCCGCCGGCTTCGGGAACTGCAGTTCCCTTTCCGAGCTCTCGCTCAGTAAAACCGGCCTCACCGGAACTTTGCCCGGTGATCTGTTTACACTATCCTCGTTATCCCAACTAAACCTCAAGGGGAATACACTCTCTGGCATTGTGAGCACAAACATTAGAAACCTTTCCAACCTCGTTCATATAGATATTTCCTTCAATAACTTTTCCGGGGTGATCCCGGATGTATTTGATAGCCTAAACAAGCTACAGTTCTTTCATGGTTCCTGCAATAAACTCACTGGGGGTTTGCCCCCTTCTTTGTCTAACTGTTCGACACTCGCTCTTCTTATCTTGAGAAATAACTCTCTTACGGGAACTATCGATCTTAACTTCACGGCCTTGCCGAGGTTAAGCGCCCTCAACCTCGCATCGAATTTGTTTTCCGGTCCTATCCCTTCCGATCTTCCCAGTTGCACGCAAATGATGACCTTAGGTCTTGCTAGGAACAATCTTGTCGGCGAAATACCCTCCAGCTTCAAGAACTTCACCTCCCTATACTATCTCTCGCTTGGCGGAAACAACTTCTCCAACTTGTTCTCGGCACTACAAATCCTACAGAACTTGCCCAATCTTAGAAACCTTGTACTTGATACGAACTTTCGCGGTGGCGAGTCAATGCCGTCGGAAGGGATTCAAGGATTCGCTAACACAGAAGTCCTTATCATTGCAAATTGCGCTCTTTTGGGTTCTATCCCGCCGTGGTTGGCGAATCTGACCAATTTGAAGGTCTTGGACATTTCCTGGAACCATTTAACCGGGACGATCCCTTTATGGCTGGGAAACCTCGACAATCTGTTTTACCTGGACATCTCAAATAATTCGCTCACCGGAGAAATTCCTACAAGCTTAGCGCTTATGAAGTGTCTCATGTCCAGTAACTCGTCGCAAGAAAGCGTGGCATCACAATATTATCCCTTTGTCATCCTGAGAAATTCCACTGGAAGGTCTCTACTATACAAGCAATACAGCAGCTTTCCGCCGTCGATAATTTTGAGCAATAATAAGCTTGTCGGGTCCATCTTGCCCGGGTTTAATGGCCTTGTGAACCTCCATGTGCTGGATTTGAGTTTCAACGATATATCGGGAACTATACCCGATTTGTCGGGCATGTCAAACTTAGAAAGCTTGGATTTATCGCACAATCATCTCGACGGTGCCATACCGCCCTCTTTGAGTAGATTGCATTTTCTTTCCAGCTTCAGTGTGGCTTATAACAATCTATCCGGAAAGATTCCAACAGGGGGCCAATTCGATACGCTTAACGATCCGTCAATTTATATTGGCAATTATTATCTCTGTGGACCTCCGACTAAAAACAACTGTTCCGATGAAGAACCAAACCCTTATCCTAAAAGAGACGACAACAACGGAACTGAAACAATGTGGTTATATTTTGGAATGGGATCAGGATTTGCCACTGGATTTTGGGGTATGTACGTTGTGCTATTATTCCGAAGATCGTGGAGGATTGCTTATTTTCAAATGACTGATAAATTATTCGATGATATATACGTGATGATAGTATTGAGTTGGAGGAGGTTGAAGGAAAAAATTGGCCGACAAAGACCAATTTCTTGAAGTTGTTATTTTTCTACTTCGTTAGTCCCGTGCGTTGCATGGTGTTTCTTAGTTTTACGTTGCATGGGATTTTGTTATAATAAATTCACAACTTGTCTCCCTGCGTACAATTAATGTTTTGCTTATAGTATTATATAATTTCCACTGCATGGAGCATTATTATACTTTTTAATTCTTATGTTTATTTTTCGCTTATTATTTCTTGCTAGCTAATTAATTAATTGATTCTTGTTTACAAAATTCAACTATTTATCAAACTAGCGTTAATTCATGCAATGCATGGAATTATAACTATTGATTTATAACTTATAATTATATATGATTTTATGGTGAGAAACTATTTTATCTATAGAAATTCATTCTTCGGTAACAATAAATATTATAACAATTGATAAATACTAGTTGCGGAACAAACAACATCGTCACAAACCGTTGCAATAAATCTTATTATATGGTTGCATTCTTACAACAACACAAACTAAGTAATACAATAAAATATACTTTTGGTCATGAATGGTTGTCATATGTGGAAAGTGAAATGCCCTTTAAATTAAGGTCAAAATCTTCGTTTGGACCGATCGTTCTTAGCGCAAATGGCAAAAAATTTGATGGTTGATACTTGAGATTCCAAGTTCGAAATCTAGTTACTTTACATTTTCATCTATATTCTAGGCAATATGGAAAGAAAGAAATTACTGTATGTTTCGATGCAAAGAGAAGCACTATGAACCTAATCTCGGAGGCTAAATATGAGGCGAAGCTTTGGACTCAGCTGCTATAAACCAACGTTCTCAGAGAAAAATGCTTTTTACCATACTTTTCGTAATTTGTCTTGTGTAATTTAATTATCATCCACTCAGCTTAAATTGATCGGTAAATTTACCAAATTTAATGACTTTTATCACTTTCTAGCGAATTAAATTATGCCCATCAACAATTGATAATAAAAATAGTCAGTAAATTTGATAAAACTAGACTGATCAATAGTTCATGACTAATATAATTATTAATTTTACATACTTTTTAACTTAATTAAGAATAAAAAAAATTAAATAAAAAGGAATTAGAACTAGAAGTTGAAGGTCAAGCCCAATTTGAAAAGACCCGGCCGGACCGGATAGGGTCACACGAGGATTGTGTCAACTTGGTCAGACCAACTAAAGAAATTGAAAACTCCAGCTAGCTAGCTTGGTCTCTTGTGACTCAGTATTTTTTTTTTTTTGAGAGCAAGGTAGCACGCTACCCGTTTCGTTTTATTTCGTTTAGAAATAAACTTAGCTGGAAATGTGAATCAACTAGGATTCGAACTCGGAACCTCGGGTACCAACTACCAAGCCCTTTGCCACTTGCGCTAGGGACGGTCGGTGTGACTCGTATTATTAGTTAGGATAAATTACACTTTTGGTCTATGGTGATATTTTGGTCTTCAAATTTTAATTTGTTAAAATTTTCGACTCAAACTTTTTGAATTATTATAATTATTAATATAGAAGTAATGTGAAGATATTGCGATTGATGATGCGACAATAATTAAGATGTTATATCATTTCTATATCAATAATTTCTTAACATTTAGTCACTTAAGTTGTTTATGTGATTTAATTGTAACAATTTAGAAATTTTAAATAAAAAATTAGAGAAATGATTCGGTACTTTATTTAATAAAAAATAAAAAAAATCATAACCGTTGATTGAGTAAGGATAAAACTGTAATTTTATTATGTAGCAGGTTAACAGATTTTTTAATATGAGGATATTTTAGTAATTAAACTAGAAAACATTATAAGAAAGTTTTCATGAATATTTCAATTAATTGATTATCTTAATTTTAGGCATTAATTGTGCATCAATTTAAGCATTAATGAAAGGAAATCTGAAATTCTTCCAATTTAGGCATTAATTTAAATTATAGATATTTCGAAATATTAATGTTTTTAAACATGTTGAGTTTAAAAATTGAAATTTAAATTTAAATAAGAAAAATTTTGCAAAATTATTTTAACGAATTTAATGTTCATAATAATAACGAATTGAACGTATTTAATATGTTATAATATTTTGTATCACTTTAAATTCAACATATGTAATATTATAATTTTAATATTTTTTTATATTTTAGAATCAATTTTGTATCACTATTTAAAAAAACTTGTAATGTTAGTAATTGTTTAAATAAAACTAGTTTTGACATTATTTTTGTATTATTAATTTAAACATATTTGAATGTGGGTGAATATTTGAGTTCAACATATTTAATATATTTAAAAAAATTTAAATTTTTCTAATTTAGACTTTAATTGATTAGGAATATTGGGTATAATTCAATTTATTCTTAGAATAGAATTGTATAGGCTAAAAATTTAAATTCAATGTTAATTTTGTATCACTATTTAAATGTAGATTATTTATATATTTTATCAAGTTAGTCAATCTAGTTGATTTGATTTATTAAGGTGATTTTGACTTTCACCTTTAAAATTTTTCAACTTTTAGTCGATTTTTAAAATGTCAATCCCTTACCTTTTGGTTTACAATTAGCTTCTTAATTTTTGTTATTTATTTTATAAAAAATTAGTATCAATGATTTAAAAATTAAATAAAACAGTTGTTTCGACTGATCAAACTATAATCTATTCTATCAACAGTTTCTCAGTTCAACCTACTGAGCTGAATAATAAGAATACTTTAGAACCATTAGATGTAATACAAGTTTTAAAATTTTATCTCTTAGAGATAATAAAACTTTTACATAAATGAAAATTTAAAAAAGATTAAGATTATTGGTCAAAAAAATAATTAAGGACTCGAATTCGAATCCAACTACCAATCGCAAAACCTATTTTCAAACTTAATATATTTCGAAAATTCATATCCATACCTACAGCTGATCAAAATTTCGAAATCCAAAACTAAACCCAAACACATAGATCTGAACCCGAAACAATAATTTATTTTTATACATAGAATACTATATAATAAAAATATATAATATTTTGTAAATAAAAATATAAAAGATGTATAATAATTTCGCGCTCTTTCTTATATATTTAGATATAGATATATGTGAGAGAGAGAGGAAATAGGTGAGTAGTCCAACGTGGACTGCTCATGCGGTCCACGAGCTTATGTGAGAGCTCGTGGACCACGATGCTTCTAGCACCCTTGAGCCGCGATTTTTACAGTTTTCCTTTTCTGTTTATCTATGGCTAAACAAGATTTAATAATTTAAAATTTTATTCTTATTTCAAAAAATTTTAAACTCATTTCATTAAAGTACTAGGTATGAAAATAAATTTTAATGCATTATAGTTTTCTAAAATTAAACTCGTTTGCACAATTTAAGTAATTAAACAAAGAAAAAGAAAAATTACCTTTTAAAGCCTTGTCAAATAATTTGAAAATATGTGAATATGTGAATATGTATTTTAAAATTTTAAATTTAATTTAATATTTTGAGTTTATGTTCTATTTCGATTTAACTTAATACAATTTAATTTAATACAATATATCTATGGCTAAACAGAATTTAATAATTTAATACAATTTAATTTAAAACAATTTAAAATTAATAATTTAAAACATAGTTACTAATATTGTTTAAATTAAACCTTTGTGGCACAATTTAATACAATTTATTAAATTTTCTCTCTTTATCTATGGCTAAAGAGGAAAGGTAAAGAGAGAAAAATTAAGGAAACACAAAAAGATAAAAAAATTTAAAAAATGATAAAGATAAAATTACTATATTATCCTTATATTAAAAGACTATAATGCCCCTCTGAGAGGTACCTGGTGACCGGTACCTCTCACAAAGTGACCTGCTATTGCAGGTCACAATTTATGAAAAATTAAATCGTATCCGTTGATTAGAAATGAATGAACGGTGAGAAAAAATTGCAAGTATAGAAGCACTACTCAAAAAATTATAGCTAATTAAACTTTCATGACCAAAATGTCACGTCCTTCATAGTTTGAGGATCAAAAGTGTAATTTACCTTATTAACTGATCCTATGTGTGAAAAATCAGGCTAGTTGAGTCAAATCTGATTTTTATTTTTTCTTTTTCTTTTTTTTCACGAAACATCTTTTGTTAGGCACATATAATAGTCATATATAGATAGTATGCAGCCCTTTATTTTCTTCGGTCTTAATCATTAGAGAAATTATTGCTTGCAACAGGCGTACCAAGTGCCGCATTTCTAAAATTCAATCAGATATGCATTAAAATTAAAATCTAATTTTTTTATTGTATTTAAAAGTATGTGAATCAAAAGTTTTTAAATATTAATCATTTATAGATCAAACGACATAATCTCTTTCCATTTTGTTGTATTTGGGGCGCCTTTTTGCCAAGATAGTAGTTTTCAAAACTTATGAAATTTCACATACAAGTATCTCAGATGTTGTATATTATGTATACCTGATTAGTTTTGAATATCATGACAAGTAATACTGATCATAACTAGCAATACATAAAAGAAAAGGGATAACTTCAAATACCACCCCTGTGGTTTCGTGTTTTTTCACTTTAGTGCCCTGTGGTTTAAAACGTATCACTTTAGTACCCTGTGGTTTAGTTATTCTCTTTTTTTGTTATCTTTTCGTTAATTTTTTCGTTAAATTATACAGAAAAAAACTTCAAATACCCCACATATGATTTATCGAATATTCACTTTACTATCTTGTAGTTTTAATTTTCTCATTAATTTAACGAAAAAATTAACGAAAAGATAACAAAAAGAGAATAACCAAACCACAGGGTACTAAAGTGATACGTTTTAAACCACAGGGCATTAAAGTGAGAAAGTACGAAACCACAGAAATAATATTTGAAATTATCCCAAAAGAAAAAAAGGCGCTACTATTCTCAGCTCACAATCCAACAGGATATCCATCTTATCTTGTTTTTTTGAGCGATGCCTTTGAGGCCCAAGAGGATGAGACTTCTGCTGGGGGAAAACACAGGTGCATGTAGTAGTTTTTGCTATCATTGACCTCGGAGTCTTCCGACATTTCCAGATTTTTTATTTCCTTTTTTTTAGGATGATTTTGGTTTCCCATAAAATATTTAAAAAATAATTTTTTGGTTGAAAAAATATTTTTTTGTCAGTTGCCAGAAAAAAAAAAAATCTGTTTTTGAGAATTTTTTTAAGAATTTATGAAAAAGCCTTCTTTTATATTTTTATCCGAAAAAAATTATAAAAAGGAAAAGTTTCTTGTCCGAAAACAATTTTTTCCCATTTTATAAAGAACTAAACAACCCTTTAGTCCGTTCCAACTAAGCTTCTATGTCGTACTTATACCGCATTATTTATGTCTCAAGCCAATCAAATTTTTTCTTTTAAGATAAAAGTATAATTTTTTTATAAAAAATTATGATGGAATGGATGAAAATTAAGAAAATAATTTGATTGGTTGGAGATACATCGATGTGGTGCAATTGCGATATTTTAGACTTTTTTTCCCAGGTAGCTGTCTTCTCTTCAAACCTCTTTACTCCAGACAAAAGCTTTTACAAGAATAGGATCCACCAAAGGTGAAAACAACTCTTTAAAAGTCACTTTTAGCCTCTTGGGGTTGGAGAAAATCTACTATATAACAGCTATACCGTATTATCTATATCCAGCCAATCATATTTTATTTTTTGAGAGAAAAATATAGTAAAATTATTTATCAAAAAATTATAATAAAATTGATAAATTTTAGAAAAACAATTTAATTCGTTGGAGACACTACATCTTGGCACCATGTGACAGCTATATTATAAAAAAATTTGCGGTCGAGTGGTTGCGTGCGTGTGCGTCTGCGCGCGCTGGGCGGGTGGGCCTACAGGCCAGATTAAAAAAAAAGCCTAGTATGAGAAATAATTGGGTAAAATGTATGGACAATCCCTGCACTTTAGCCTGATTTAAACAAAATTTTCTTGAATTTTGATTTTTTTTTATCCGAAAGAAAAATTATGGAATTTTTTTTTTCTGATTTTTTGATATTTTTTATCCTTAAGAAGAAAAACTATGTAAAAAAAAAATTTCTTCTCCGAAAATATTTTTTCACCATTTTATGAAGAACTAAACAACTCCTTAGTCGTTTCCAACTAGAAGGTGGTATTCTATGTCACACTTACACCACATTAATTATATTTTAAATCAATCAAATTTTTTCTTTTGAGATAAAAGTATAAAACTTTGTTTAAAAAAAAAACTATGATGGAATGGTGAATATTAGGAAAATAATTTGATTGGTTGGGGATGTAATGACGTGGTGCAGTCGTGACATTGTAGACTTTTTCCTTCGCGGTAGCTTGGTCCTCTCTCCTAACCTCTTAAGTCCAGACCGAGACTTTTACAAGATAGGATTAATAAAATGTGAAAACAGCTCTTTAACTAATGACATCCCCAGGAGTTTACTCAGGAGGTGTCCACATTTTAACCAAGAAAATTTCATATTATGAATTTATCTCTAAATTTTTTTAATTATCTAATATAATTTTAAAGACATCAAAATGTACAATTATATTTCTACAGGTTGAATACTATTAGTTGTTCGCAGATTTTCATTGTTTAGGCAATCATGCCCTTGTGACAATATACTCTTTAAATTTTTTTTTAGAATATATAATTTATTATTCAAGTTACAAAAGCATAAAAGTTAGAATAAAAAAAAGATAGAATTGATAAGTAACTTTAAATATAATTAAAATGAATATATATAATTTCTAATAGTTGTATTAATAGTATAATACTACTCACTTTGTGGCCATTTAGTGTTTAAGGTTGAGCGGGTGGTTGGTGTAATAATAATGACCCAAAGGTGGAAAAGTGGATTGTATGTACTATTACTAGTATCCTAACTGATATATAGAGTTGAGCTGGAATACTATTAGTAGCAAACGAGCTCTATTGCCATCCATTTGTTTTCGATAATGAAGCCTCCAAATTAACGATCGGCATAGTTGAACATAATCTATACCATTCGAAGCATCTAGAAATTAAATTTCACGTTCTTTCGATATTATTTTTTTATTCATTAAGTGGACACAAAAATAAACGGCTGAAAATAAATATCCTTTAAAAAGTGATTATAGGAGTATCATAATTAAGATCAAAAGTATAGATCTTGTTTTAAATAGTTTAAAAAATTTTCTAACAAAAATGTAATTGATTTGGATATCTTCAAATTGTTAAATGAGAAGAAGTCTCATATTGACTTAAAATTATAAATTTGAAACCCTTTGATTATTAGGCCAATAATATCGAAAAGATTTAAAATTTGGTTTCTAAATACTTCAAGTGGTATAGATCATGTTCAACTGTGCCTATCATCGATTTGGAGGCTCCATCATTGAAAATAAATGGATGGTAATGAAGCCCGTTTGCTACTAATAGCATTCCAGCTCAACTTCTGATATACGTGTGTGTGTATATATATATATATATATATATATATATATATATATATATATATATAATTCGGCTGGAATACTTGTAATAGCACCAAGCACTTGGTGCTATTAGGTTTTTCACCATTAGATCTACCCTTTGATCAATTCCACCATGTATATCATTTTATTCTACCAACCACCCACTAAATCATAGAGGGATCACCACGAAATCCTAAGGGACCACTATCATTCCAATTATATAATTTTTCATCTAAGGATTATAAACTTAGTAGTAAAAAGGATCAATATATATATATATATAGAGAGAGAGAGAGAGAGAGAGAGAGAGAGAGAGAGAGAGAGAGAGAGAGAGAGAGAGAGAGAGAGAGAGCTAGGCTCCTATGCTTTCGAAAGTACGGAGGCCTCCGTGCTTGTAAGTTGTTTTCGATGATGGGACATCCGATTCGGCGATCAGTTTCGTTAAACATGATCTACGTTATTGAAACTATCTAGAAACCAAATTTCATAATTTTTTGACTTCATTTGCCTAGTAACCGAGTATCCTTAAAATGAACGACTGAAAATAAAAATGTCATAAAAAATAGTGATAAAAGACTCAAATTTTAAATCAGAAGTATTGATCTTGCTATTGATGTTAAGTAGAATTTTTTTATTAAAATTTTATGTAATTTGGATTGTTCTACACCGTTGAACTTAAAAACATGCCACATCGATCATTAAAATAGATTTTTGAGATCTTTTGATCACTTGGTAAATGATGTCGAATCAGATGTCCTATCATCGAAAACAACTTACAAGCACGGATGCCTCCGTACTTTCGAAAGCACGGGAGACGTACTATATATATATAAGTAAATCATTTAGATTCTTCGACATCATTTAGTTTTTTTTTTACATCATTTTAATTTTTTTCGACATTATTTACTTAATAAGTAAATCATGTCAAAATGAACGATGAAAATTGAACAATCTTTAAAGTTTGAGTGTAGGACTTTCAATTCAAGATTAAGGATGTTGACCTTGATCTAGATAATTTAAAATATTTTCTATCAAAATTGGAATAAATTTAGATTCTTCTATACCATTAAACTACAAACTCGCCATAGTAGCCATTGAAATTTGACAATTTTGAAACGGTTTGATCATAACGTAAACTATGTAGAAAAAATATAAAATTTTATTTCTAAAACTTCAAATACCCTATATCAGTTTTAACAGTATGGATCGTTAATTTGAACATTCTAAAGTTGAAAACAAGACTATAGTACCGGAGCCCCGGTACTATAGATAGTATAGAAACCTAACTCTTTACACACACACACGCACACACACGCACGCGCACACGTACACACGCGCACACACGTGCGCGCGCGCGCGCGCGCGCACACACACACACACACACATATATATATATATATATATATATATATATATATATATATATATATATATATATATATATATATATATATATATATATATCCGGCTACTTTACTATCGATAGTACCAAGCACTTAGTGCTATTGAGTTTTCAGCCGTTAAATTTACCCTTTTAACCATTTCCACCCATAGCACCAAACGCTTGGTGCTATTAATAGTATAGTAGCCTAGTTCTCTCTCTCTCTCTCTCTCTCTATATATATATATATATATATATATATATATATATATATATATATATATATATATATATATAATTTAGATATTATTTATAGTATCTGAATAGTATTTACTATCAATGTTTTCACACTTAGATCATTACTATTCCACCAACTCTACTTAATTATAGACATTCAACGGTCAAAAATTTGATAGTAAATACTATAGCAATACAATCAATAGTATTCTAACTCCACTATATATATATATATACATAGAGAGAGAGAGAGAGTGTGTGTGGAACTAGAATATTATTTATAGTATATGAATAATATTTGCTCTCTATTTTTTATCATTGAATGTCCATTGTTTAGTGGTGGCAGATATACTCTATTGAGTATGATTGCGTCATAAATTGTTTTCAATAATAAAACTCTCAAATCAACAATCCACATTATTAAACATGATATTAGAGTATTTGAAACTTCTAGCAACGCAAAAATCTCTCCCCTATATTACTGTACATAATATAAGGTCTTTACGCTCACCACCAAGGCTCCCTTTGGCACGAGGGATATTCCAGAACAAGGGGGGATATCCCCCAATTTGTAACCAAACGACAACGGAACTGGGGGAATGGGTTGTTCCGATCAAAACGAGTTGTTCTGGAACAATCTCTTAAAAATTGTTCCTAGGGGAATTAAGAACAACTTTGTTTTTTTCTTTATTTTATTAGATAAATAGATATATAAATAAATATATTAATATAAATATTATCTTTATGATAATATATTTATACTTAAATCTTATTATATAATATAAATTAATTAAATTTGATATATATTTTTTTTATTACTTTTTATCATTTATATATTAATATTTAAATATTTTATTTTTATATTAAGTATTATATATATAAAATCATTTTTTCATATATTATATATATTTTTTAATTTGTATTGATATACTATTATTAATTAAAATTATAAGAATATTTGTTAGTATTATACTTTATTCATTACATATATTATGAATAAATTATATAAAATAAATTGTTACACAAAATAAATTATTATATAAAATAATTTTATATAAAATATACTAATATAAATTGCTATATAAAATAATTTTATATAAAATATACTAATATAAATTAATTATTTTACTTTTTTAAATATATTTAGATATTGTTCAAAACTTTTTTTCCAAACACTATTAAAAATATTCTATAGAATATCACCGAATGTATCCAAATACAAATTTACAGTTGTCGTAATTTGTACCGAAATATTCTCTATTTTTAGAAATAATAAAAATTATTCTCCAAAATTTACTTCTCAAAGCAAACAGAGGCCAAGAGTTTTGCTAAACCTCCATGCTCTCCTATAAAAAAGCCTCCTCTACCAACTTCTCTCTCCAAACTCTTGCTCGTTGAAATGGGAAACAGGGGACTCCCCTTCTTCTTCTTCTCCTTCTCCCTCCTCCTCTTGTTCCTCTGTGCTCGCCATAGCTGTTCCCAGTGTCAACAAAGCTGCGACATGAGCGATTTGCATGCGCTCCAGGGCTTTGTGGAAGGGCTCCAATCGAGTGCTCTTGGGTGGAGCTTTAATGGGTCGTCTTCAAATTGCTGTAATTGGGCTGGAATATCATGTGATTTGGGCTCTGTTTCGGTGAAGTGGGTGATTGGTTTGGATCTCTCCAATAAGAGTTTAAAGGGCTCCGTCTCTTCTTCTTTAGGCGGATTAGATCAATTGAAGCAGCTCAATTTCTCCTGCAATTCCCTTCGTGGATCGGTTCCTGTGGAGCTTTTCCATCTCCCCCACCTGGAGCTGCTTGATCTTAGTATGAACATGTTATCTGGGCGTATCCCCGCGGATTCGAACCTCCCGTCGATTCGGGTATTCAACATTTCCGCCAATTCGTTCAGCGGCACGCACCCGATCCTCGCCGGATCGAGCAATCTATCAGTTTACGACATCAGTTCGAATAGCTTCTCGGGCCCCGTCGATACAGGTATCTGCGATTCCTCTGATTCCATTCGACTCCTTCGGTTCTCGGCGAACATGTTCTCCGGCGACTTCCCCGCCGGCTTCGGGAACTGCAGTTCCCTCACCGAGCTCTCGCTCGACGCAAACGGCCTCACCAGAACTTTGCCCGGTGATCTCTTTACACTATTCTCATTAACCAAACTAAACCTCCAGGGGAATTCACTATCTGGTACTGTGAGCACAAACATTGGAAACCTTTCCAACCTTGTTCATATAGATATTTCCTACAACAACTTTTCTGGGGCGATCCCGGATGTATTTGATAGCCTAAATGAGCTAGAGTTCTTTCATGCTTCATCCAATGAACTCACCGGGGTTTTACCCCCTTCTCTGTCCAATTGTTCAAGACTCGCTACAATTGCCTTGAGAAATAGCTTTCTTAGGGGAACCATCAATCTTAACTATACGGCCTTGCCGAAGTTAAACACACTCAACCTCGGTTGGAATTTGTTTTCCGGTCCTATCCCTTCCGATCTTCCCAATTGCACGCAAATGCAGATCATAAGTCTTAGTGGGAACAATCTTGTCGGCGAATTACCCTCTAGCTTCAAAAACTTCACTTCCCTATCCGGTCTCTTTCTCGCAAGAAACAAACTCTCCAACTTATCCTCGGCACTAATACAAATCCTGCAACACTTGCCCAATCTTACAAACCTGGTACTCACGGAGAATTTTCTAGGTGGTGAGTCAATACCGTCAGAAGGAATTCAAGGATTCACTAACTTGGAGGCCCTTGTCCTTCAGGAATGCGCTCTTTCAGGTTCTATCCCGCCGTGGTTGGTGAATTTGACCAAATTGAAGTTCTTGGACATTTCATGGAACTACTTAACTGGGACGATCCCTTTATGGTTGGGAAACTTCGACAACCTCTTTTACCTGGACATCTCAAATAATTCCCTCACTGGAGAAATTCCTACTAGCTTAACACTTATGAAGAGCCTTGCGTGTGGTAACTCATCACACAAAAGCGCAGCATCACAAACTCTTCCCTTTTACATAAATAGAAATTTCAGTGGAAAGATTCTACGATACAATCAGTTTGACAGCTTTCCGCCGTCGATAATTTTGAGCAATAATAAGCTTGTCGGGTCCATCTTGCCCGGGTTTAACGGCCTTGTGAACCTCCATGTGCTGGATTTGAGTTTCAACGATATATCGGGAACTATACCAGATTTGTCGGGCATGTCAAACTTAGAAAACTTGGATTTATCGCACAATCATCTCACCGGGACCATACCGCTCTCTTTGACTAGGTTGAATTTTCTTTCCAGCTTCAATGTGGCTTATAACAATTTATCCGGAAAGATTCCCACAGGGGGTCAATTTGATACATTTAACAATCCGTTAATTTATATCGGCAATTATTATCTTTGTGGACCTCCGACTAAAAGCAACTGTTCCAATGAAGAACCGAACCCTTATCCTAAAGGAGAAGACAACAATGAAACTGAGACAACTTGGTTGTATCTCGGAATGGGACTTGGATACGCCACTGGATTATGGGGTGTGTGCGGAATCCTAATATTCAAAAAGTCTTGGAGTGATGCTTATTTTCGGATGATCAATAAGTTATTCGATAAAATATATGTGATAACAGCAATAAATATGCGAAGGTTGAATAGAAAAGTACGTGAATGAACACCAAATTCCCTAAGTTATTAGTTTTCTAGTTTGTAATTTAGTCCTGTAGTATGGTGTTTCTTATTTTTATGTTGCATACGATTTGTCATTGTAAGTTTGTCCTGTTATTAGTTTTCTAGTTTGTAAATTAGTCCTGTTGTATGGTGTTTCTTATTTTCATGTTGCACCGGATTTCTCATTGTAAATTCACAACTTGTATCCTATGTATAATGTTTCGCTTAGTACTTGTATCCCACATACAATGTTTCACTTAGTACTAATGTTATTATACTTTTTCTTTTTCTTTTTTTGGTTCAAAAAATATACAAATTATCTAAATTATAGATTATTTTGAGTCAGCTAATTGACCATTTAAAATTTTTATTTTACTATCCAACCTTTCATTTTATGTGATTTGAGCCCGGCAACGATATTTTGACTTTTAAAAATTGACTATATTATTTATATTTGTTGATTTAGTTAGTATATTTCGTATAATTCTCATAACTATAAATTCATTAAAATAACTAATTAGTTTAGATCTGAAGCCAAAGTACTATTGACTGAATCAAATCAAAAAATTAAAATTTTAAAAGGTTGAATACCCGACTCAAAATAATTTATAGTTTAGGTAAGTTATGTATATATATATATATATTTTTTTTTTTCAATTATCAATTCTTCCTAGCTAATTGATTGATGCTTGCTAATAAGATTTAGCGATTGATCGAACTAGCAATTAATTTGTGCATTGTATAGAATTATAACAATTAATTTACAATTTACAATTTATTATTTTAAAAAAATTTATGGCAAAAAATTAATTTATTTTCAAATTATCACTTTCCAGTTTTACTATATATTCAATTCTTAACTTTTCAATTCTCTACCGACTGTTCCTAGCACAAGTGGCGAAGGACTTGGTGGTTGGTATCCGAGATCCCGAATTCCAATCCTAGTTGATTCACATTTCTAGCTAAATTTATTTCTAAAAAAAATAAACGAAACAGATAGCGTACTATTATTATTATTTTTTAACTTTTTTTTAAGAAAAACTTTCCGCAGCTCAACATATATTAAACTTTCGTAGTAAAATTCGGGTAAACTTTAATAAATGACCCCTCAGTGGTTAGTTCATCTTCACTATCCTATAATTCTAAGTTTTATATTACTGTAAAAATTTATTATTAAATAAGATAATAAATTGGTACATTTTAAAAATCATCAAGTAACAAAATATAAATTATAAACAAGTAAAATATTATAATTTTAGCAATTTGTGATTTATAAAATGCAGCGAAATAGGCTCCATAGGTCTTTCTGTAACCTAACCTAACGTCTGTACTCGCCCTCAAATAGGGTATACCCCTGTTTACTCAACAAAAAAAAAAAAAAAATGCAGCGAAATGGATTTGTGCTTACTACATTGACAGAAGTAAAATAAAAAACGAAACACTCTTTTCCGATTATAAATTCGACCTCAAAATACTCGGCGGCGAAACACCGCAGTTTCCGACTGCCCAAAATAGATGCCTTTATTACACAAAAGTCTTTAGCCTTGTTTATTAATGTCACGCGTCCATACTAATATTTAGTCAAAATTCTCTATGCTATTTTGGAGGAATATATATAATAATTAAGAATTTATATAATTAAACCACTTCACTTCACCCTCTCTCCTCTTCTGGGCACTCGTTAAAATGGGAAATAGGGGACTCCCCTGCTTCTTCTACCTCCTCCTCTTGCTCCTCTTTGCTCCCCTGAGCTGTTCCCAGAGCCAGCAAAGCTGCGACTCGAGCGAGTTGCATGCGCTCCAGGGCTTTGTGGAAGGGCTCGAATCGAGTGCTCTTGGGTGGAGCTTCAATGGGTCTTCTTCTTCTTCAAATTGCTGTAATTGGGCTGGAGTATCATGTGATGTGGGCTCTGCTTTGGTGAAGAGGGTGATCGGTTTGGATCTCTCCAATAAGAGTATTAAGGGCTCCCTCTCTTCTTCTTTACGCGGATTAGATCAATTGGAGCAGCTCAATCTCTCCCACAATTCCCTTAATGGATCGGTTCCTGTGGAGCTATTCCATCTCCCCTGTTTGGAGCTCCTTGATCTTAGTATGAACATGTTATCTGGGCTTATCCCAGCAGAATCGAACCTCTCGTCGATTCGGGTATTCAACATCTCCTTCAATTCATTTAATGGCACCCACCCAATCCTTGCCGGATCGAGCAATCTATCAGTCTACGACGTAAGTTCGAATAGCTTCTCGGGCCCCGTCGATACAGGTATCTGCAATTCCTCCGATTCCATTCAAGTCCTTCGCTTCTCGGCGAACATCTTCTACGGGAATTTCCCACCCGGATTCGGGAACTGCAGTTCCCTTACCGAGCTCTCGCTCGATACAAATGGCCTCACCGGAACTTTGTCCGATGATCTGTTTACACTATCCTCGTTAACCCAACTAAACCTCAAGGGAAATATGCTATCTGGTACTGTGAGCGCAAACATTAGAAACCTTTCCAAACTTGTTCATATCGATATTTCCTATAATAACTTTTCCAGGGCGATCCCGGATGTATTTGATAGCCTAAGTGAGCTAGAGTTCTTTAGTGCTTCATCCAATGAACTCACTGGGAATTTACCCCCTTCTTTGTCTAATTGTTCGACACTCACTACTATTAGCTTGAGAAATAACTCTCTTACGGGAACCGTCGATCTTAACTTTACAGCCTTGTGGAGGTTAAGCACCCTCGACCTGGGATCGAATTTGTTTTCGGGACCTATCCCTCCCGATCTTCCCAACTGCTTGCAGATGCAGAGCTTAAATCTTGGTAGGAACAATCTTGTCGGCGAAATACCCTCTAGCTTCAAGAAATTCACCTCTCTAGCCGTTCTCCGGCTCACCAGAAACAACTTCTCCAACTTATTCTCAGCGCTACAAATCCTGCAGAGCTTGCCCAATCTTACATACCTTGTGCTCGCTAGGAATTTTCGCAGTGGTGAGTCAATGCCGTCGAAAGGGATTCAAGGATTTGCTAAGATAGAAGTCCTTTCCATTGCGTTTTGCGGTCTCTCCGGTTCTATCCCGCCATGGCTGGTGAATTTGACCAAACTAAAACTCGTGGATTCCTGGAACCGTTTAACCGGGACTATCCCTTCGTGGTTGGGGAATCTTGATAATCTCTTTTACCTGGACATCTCAAATAATTCGCTCACCGGAGAAATTCCTACTAGCTTAACGCATATGAAGAGCCTTGCGTACGGTAACTCATCACAGGATATCGGCATTCTGGTCGAGAGAAATTCAAGTGGTCAGTTTCTGCAATACAGCAGCTTTCGACCGTCGATAATTTTGAGCAATAATAAGCTTGTTGGGTCGATCTTGCCTGGGTTTAATGCCCTTGCGAAGCTCCATGTGTTGGATTTGAGTTTCAACAATATCTCGGGAACTATACCGGATTTATCGGGCATGTCAAATTTAGAAACCTTGGATTTGTCGCACAATCATCTCACCGGTGCCATACCGCTCTCTTTGACCGGATTGAATTTTCTTTCTAGCTTTAGTGTGGCCTATAACAATTTATCCGGGCAAATTCCAACGGGGGGTCAATTTGATACACTTAATGATCCGTCAATTTATATGGACAATTATTATCTTTGTGGACCTCCGACTGAAAATAATTGCTCTAAAGAAGAGCCGAACACTTTTACTAACGTAGAAGCTAACGATGAAACGAAGACAACTTTGTCATACTTTGGAACAGGAGTAGGATTTGTTATTGGATTGTGGGGTGTATGCAGTATCCTAATATTTAAAGAGTCTTGGAGTAATACTTTTTTTGAGATGATTGATAAGTTATTTGACAAAATATATGTAATAATAATAGCAGGTATGAGCAGGTTGAACGGAAAAGTATGCGGATGAAAACCAATTTGTTAAGTTGTTATCTTTCCAGTTAAGAAATTAGGCCAGTTGTATAGTGTTTTTTTATTGTCACATTGTATGGGATTTGTTATTATGAAGGTAAAAATATGTAAAAGTTATCTGAGTTAAGCTTCGTTTTGATTTTGCTATCTAATTTTTTAAAAGTTTGATTTTAATCGGTCAACGATATTTTAACTTCAAAATTTAGAATAAACTTGAAATAATCCCATGTAGTTAGCTCATTTTACTTTACTATTCTATAGTTTTAAGCTTCACTTCATTGTAAGAATTACAGTTAACAATGTAAAAGCCATATGGTGCATGTGATGCGTGTAAATATATATATATATATATATATATATAAAATTCTATTGTTGACCTTGGAGTCCTTAGCCTCTTCTATGGCATTCCAGCTCAACTCTATATATATATATATATATAGTGTAGAGCTACTATGCTATCGGAAGCATAAGGGAGTTGGTGCTTTCGATTTTTTAGCCCTTGGATAAAGAATTATACGGTTATGATGATAGCGGTCCCTTTTAGGGTTAAGTGATCCCCCTAGGGTTGAGTGGTCCCCACTGGTTAGTATTAATCCAATGGTTATAAATGATCAAGAACCTTCATTCAAGGGCTAAAAAATTGGAAGCACTAAACCCTTCGTGCTTCCGATAGTATAGTAGCTCTACTCTCTCTCTCTCTATATATATATTATTCCATTGTTGACCTTAGAGTCCTTAGCCTCTTCTCTATATATATATTATTCCATTGTTGACCTTAGAGTCCTTAGCCTCTTCTATAGGAGGAAGTCTATGGTGTGACAGTCATACCACGTTATTCATATTCTAACCAATCAAATCTTTCTATTGAAAAGAAAAATACAATAAAAGTATTTTTCTAAAAATTATGATAGACTAGGTGAACCCTAGGTACAAATATGCTAAATTATCTATATGACTGCTATATTTTAGATATATATATTTTTTCATCTTCTATAGGTTGTGTTCCTTTCCCTTCAATGGGTCCCAACTAGCTTGGTTCTCCCTGTAAAACTTATTATTAGGATCTATGAAAACCAAGATTTAAAAGGCAGAGTGAGTTGACTTATTTGACCGGTACAACCGTAATCCATTCTATAAATCGAACATTCTATAAATCGGTTCGATTTAATCCTTTAAACTGGATAAGTAAAAAAAAAATGCTTTGAACAGTTCGATCCGGTGGATCTGTCCATTTTTAATCAAACCAACCTATATTTTTTTTCTCAAGTCATATTAAAATTTGACGGTGTAAAATCAACTTCGTTGATTTTATTTTCTATTAGTACAAATTGTCTTATAAAAAGTGAAACATACAAATTATGCTTACTTAAATTGATCTAGAAATCAATATTTTATATTATATTAAAATAATAATATTATATATATATAAATTGATAGTATATGAATAGTATTTATTATCAATTTTTCACCCTTGGACTGTATTATATGAGGATTCTCATCTTTTGAGAAAAAGTATATGCAGTTATGATTTGTTAGTTGCATTTTCTATGAAAGATAAGATCTATTTAATACTGGATTCTGTTCATATTTTAATTTC
This sequence comes from Puya raimondii, assembly GCA_016920855.1. NCBI lineage: Eukaryota > Viridiplantae > Streptophyta > Magnoliopsida > Poales > Bromeliaceae > Puya > Puya raimondii. Next base: position 75,164,471 of record JABWPP010000049.1, read on the forward strand.
AAAATTGTGCAATAGCATTTTTAAATTCTATAAAATATACTAAAATTATACAACATACTCTCTAACAGTGCAATATTTGTTCAAAGCAGCAATATTTTGATCTTTTTTTAATAAAAATTTTAAACGTTAAATTATATTTTACCGCTTAAAAATATAGTACGTTATTTAATAGGAATTTTTGAATTTTTATTAGAGAAAAAAATGCTGCAACATTTGAAAAAAAAAAATATTGCGCTATGTGGCAGAATATTAAAAGATTTTAGGTATCGTTTGGTTCGGGGATAAACAAAAAGTGACTATTCCAGGGATAGGTATAAATTGAGGTATAAGCGGGGATTAAATCAATTTTGCGTTTGGATGAAAAGTAGATTTTTCTCGGGAATAAGGAAAATAGTGTTTGGATGGTTTGATTGGAATTGCGAGGATAAGAATAATTATAATTTTAAACAATAATTTTTTATCTAATTAATTAAGACGAAATATTAATTAAGTAATAATTTAACTTATTTAATCTACTAAATAATTATGAATATTGCTAAAAACCCTTAATATTAATAAATAAATTAATTGGTAATTAATAATTTAATTAATTACAAATAATTTAATAAAATAATAAATTAATAAATAAATTAGTTAATATAAGTCAAATGATTAATTAAGAAAATAATTAAATTACTCAAAATATTAATTAATTAAACAATATAATTAATAATTTAATTAGTAAATTAATTAAAATAATGAATTAATTACTCAAAAAATTAATTAAATATTTATTAAAGTAATAAATTAAATAGTTAATTAATTATCTAGTTAATTAGTAAAATAAATTAATATATAAATTATTAATTAAATAATATTTATTATAAATCTAGCTTGGATATTTTATTCTTTTATTATTAATTAAATATATTATGTTTATATAATTTATGTTTAAATAAATTTATAATCTTAATTAAATTTAGAATTAAGCTTGGAATAGCGCTATTCCGTCAAAACGATGGAATAGTTTATCCCAGCTATTCCGGAATAACCGAGAATAACGAAGTTTGACCGGGATAAAGTATCCCGGCCAAACTTCGTTTCGTTTGGCGGAATAGCGGGGATAACTTCGTTATCCCCGCTTTAACCCTCGAACCAAACGGGGCCTTAGAGTATATTACACAATCTTAAACACTAATTATCTTTACTTACTATATTTATTTTTTATTTTTGTGTTAGGTGAGTACTCTCGAAAAAAAGTGTATACAATTATAACTTGTTAATTATCTTTTTGAAGAAAGATAATATCTATTTAATGTTAGATTCTGTTGAGATTTTAAAATTTTAAATTGTATAACTTCTTTTTCAAATTATGTGACATACGCTGAAATGACGCAACATACTCTTTAATAGATTTAAAAGATGTGGCCTGATTTTACAAAACCGGAGAGAGAACAAGCACATTTTGGTCACTTTTTAAAAAATTCAGTCTCCATCTACAATTTTGAAAAATATGGCCCGATTTTACAAAAAAATGCAAAATCAATAGATCTTTTATGCAAAAAGATCTGTTTCTATATAATAAAACTAAATATGATAATTAAATATTTATTTATGATGTCATGCTGAAATCATTTGTACATCAGCGGTTGACCCACTTTTTGAGCCAGTAACTTTTGACTCAATAACATTTTGGAATTATTATTTGATCCGATTTTTAAAATATTAATGAAAACTAACCTTTTCCTCATTTACGCTTCATGTACCCACCATTTCATTAGTTCTCCCAAAATTTCGTCCGATATTTATATTTTGGGACCTTTTGGGGGATTTTTGGGCTATGTCAGATAGAGACTTAATTATCAATAGTCAAGGTTTCATTTATAATATTTAGTCAATATTCTCTATGTAGAAAATTAAGTTTGAATTTTCCAATTTGTTTATATAAACTAGTTGCGACCCATTGAACCAATAATTAATTTTCCACACATATGTGACACAGCCCAAAAATTCAAACTTAGTAATCAATTTTAAGTGTTTGAAGTTCAAGGCCAATTCGAAAAATATCTGGCCGGACCGGATCGAGTCACGCAAGGATTATCTCGACTTGATCTCGGACCAACTAAAAAAATTGAAAACTCAAGCCTAGGTTGTTCTCTTGCGGCTCTTACTATTAGTTATTTCGATCTGGTTCAACCCAACGTTAACCGATCAGATATGTGAAAAATAGGGCCTAGCAGGACGAATCTGATTTTTTTTTTTTTTTGAGAAAAAGGTAGCAAGCTACCCGCTTCATTCATTGGAATGATGAATTAGGCTACATGAGTGAAGCAACGACGACCTCAAAGAGGGCGAACTACAGGAAAAAAAAAAAACAAAAAAAAACAAACAAAAAAACTTAGCTAAAATTACCGGCAGCACGCTATCCGCTTCGTTTATTTTTTTTAGAGATAACTTAGCTAGAAATATGAATCAAGTAGGATTCGAACTTAGAACCTCGGGTACCAACCACCAAGCCCTTTGTCACTTGCACTAGAAACGGTCGGTCAGAATATTGTTTGTTAGTCGCATATAGATAGTCTATTGTCTACTGTTTTTTTCCAGTCTTTATCTTGACAAGAAATTGTTACTGCATTTAGCGTATAGCATGCGGCACTTCTAAAACTCAATCATGTATAGTTGCTTTCAAATCAAAATCAAATTATTTAATGTATTCTACAAAATTAAAAGCGTCATGTACAAGAATTCAAAAGTTATTAAATACCTACGCCTTCGAGGTCAAATAACAAAATCCCTTCGTGAATTATCGAATTTTGGACCACTTTCCGCTAAGATGACAAAAATTTTAAAATTCATGAATTTTTACTTACAAGCGTTTAGATGTTGTACGTTACATCTACGGGATTAGTTTTGAATTTAAGACAAGTGTATCAATTACATTACATCTAACATTAATGCATATATATAAACATTAATCCTCGCACCATTGACTTGGGGTCTTTAGCCTCTTTCTATACGCTGTATTCATTTTCCTCGGAATGGGTCCCAACTTAGTTGGTTTTCTCGCTAAAGAGTCTAGATCGAGAGAGACCCTTTTGTGTAGAGAGAGAGAGAGAGAGATGCACAGATGAAGGGATGTAGTAGACCCTAGCACCAATAAATTAATACACGTATATATTGCACATGGATCTGTAGTAGCCATTTCCATTGTGGAGAGCTGTAATATATACTGGTCACGAGGACCAAAACCATGCAGTACCGTTTGCTACTTCTTCTCACACTGTGGCTTTTAGGCCATCATGCTATCCTAACAAGCGGGTGCTTCGACATCGAAAGGGAGGCGCTCCTTACCTTTAAAGCCGGTGTTGTCGATACGAGCAAGCGCTTGTCTTCATGGGCCGGTCGAGATTGTTGTCGTTGGCTGGGAGTGGTCTGCGACGATAACACTAGCCACGTTGTGAAGCTTAACCTTCAAAACAAGTATCAACAGTATGACAATTCATCAGATTATACAATGGGCGGTGAGATCAATCCATCTTTACTTGCTTTAAGCCATTTAAGTCGCCTTGATCTTAGTGGGAATGACTTTGGTGGAATCTCTATCCCGAAATTTATCGGTTCGTTAAAAAGCTTGATGCATCTTGATCTCTCTTTTTCTAATTTCAGTGGTGAAATACCAACGCAACTTGGCAACCTATCTAATCTTCGCTATCTTGACCTTTCTGATTCAAGCTTCACTTGTAAAATACCTCTTCAGCTCAGTAATCTCTCTCGCCTGCATAATCTTTATTTGAGTGACGCCTTTGCTTCCAACGGCCCTTGCGTTGACAACCTCTCTTGGCTCTCTCAGCTGTCTTCTCTAAGGGTTCTTGATTTGAGCATGGTGAACCTATCCGATGCTACAGATTGGTTAGAAGTAGTAAACACGTTGCATTTTCTAACAGATTTAAGGTTGGTGTATTGTCATCTTACTAACATTGCAACATCTCTTTCTCATGTCAACTTTACATATCTAGAATCTCTTGATATTAGTGACAATGGTCCCTTCAATTCCACCCTACCAACTTGGCTGTGGAATCTTACCAAGCTTTCCTATCTTGATCTCAGATATTCTGGATTTCATGGGAAGATCCCAGACTCACTTGGAAACTTGAATTCTTTAAACACCCTATATTTAGGATATAATGACTTTGAAGGTAGCATACCTAGGTCAATTCAAAATTTGTGCAATTTAGTGAGTATAGGCTTGAGCGGTCTTGGCATCGTTGGAGATATTGCAGAGTTCGTAAGGACGCTTTGCTCATGGAAGAATATGGAGCATCTAATGTTAGTAAATAACAAGCTTCATGGAAATTTATCTGGCTGGGTAGAGGAGATGAAGAATCTAAGCTATCTTGATCTTAGAAATAATTCTCTAATAGGGCCTATTCCTCCTGGAATTGGGAAACTCTCAAATTTGCTATTGTTAGACCTCTCTTATAATTCCTTGCAAGGTGTCATATCTGAAGCTCATTTTGCCAATCTAGTGAAGTTGGAGGGGTTGATCTTAAGCTCAAATTCTCTGATCATTGAAGTGGATCAAAATTGGATTCCTCCGTTTCAACTTTCGGAAATTATGTTAGGTTCTTGTCGATTTTCGCAGCCTCAGTTGCCAGCATGGCTTCGATGGCAAATGCAAATTGACTTTCTAAATCTGTCCAACAGTGGCATTGCATATACTATTCCTGAATGGTTTTGGAATTTGCCGTTTTCCTATGTAGATCTCTCTCATAATCAGATTAGAGGCAAGTTGCCCATGTCCTTGCAATTTACAAACATAGAATATCTTCATTTGAGGTCTAATAGACTTGAAGGCCCAATTCCGTCTTTGCCAAACATGCTCAGAAACTTAGATCTCTCAGAGAATTCTATATCTGGACCTCTCTCACCAATCTCAAATCTGTCGCAGTTATATTATTTGTCACTATCAAGCAATCAAATTAACAGTAGCATCCCATCTTATATATGTAAACTAAAATATCTGGAAGTTCTGGACCTATCAAACAACTCTTTATCAGGAGAACTCCCTCAATGCTGGAAGAATTCATCCCTTTCAGTCTTGGATTTTTCAAACAACAATCTTGCCGGCGAAATTCCTTCTTCGATTGGTTCACTGAGCTTGCTCTTATTAGTGCACCTCAACAATAACAACTTCTATGGAGAACTTCCTTCGGAATTGCAACATTGCAATAATTTGCTGTTCCTTGACCTTAGCAACAACAAACTCACAGGGGAAATCCCGACATGGATAGGTGAAAACCTGCAGGATCTAGTGATATTGCAGTTGAGGTCAAATATGTTTGTAGGCGAAATTCCTTCAGGACTTGCACGACTCGCTTACCTCCAATTCTTGGATCTTGCGCATAACAATTTGACCGGATCAATACCACATTCTTTTGGTAATTTCAGCGGTATGATCTATGGTACAATTCACAATTATGATGGAAAAGGATTTACAGTTGACAACAGCTCTACATATTTTAATAACTTGCTCGTGGTCATACAAGGAGAAGAATATCAATATTCTACCACCATCTATCTTCTCAAGATTCTGGACCTGTCGGAAAACAATTTAAGTGGTCAAATTCCAGAAGAGATAGTAGCTCTTGGGCTATTGCAGAGTTTAAATTTATCAGGAAATCATCTAACTGGAATTATTTCAGAAAAGTTGGGTGACATGCGCTCCTTGGAATCGCTGGACCTCTCACTAAATGAGCTTCAAGGTGCTATTCCACAAAGCTTGTCGGCTTTGACATTTTTGAGCTACTTGAATTTATCTTATAACAATTTATCTGGAAGAATTCCAACAGGAAATCAATTGAGCACACTCGATGACACTTCAATTTATATTGGCAACGCTTATCTTTGTGGACCTCCAACAAGAAAGAATTGCACTGAAAATGAAACAGTGCCTAATTATGTTGCAGATGACTACGGTGGTTCTGAGTCAACATGGCTATACCTCGGCATGGTATTAGGGTTCTCCACTGGATTTTGGGGAGTGTGCGGTATCCTAATATTTAAGCGGTCTTGGAGCAGCGCTTATTTTCAAATGATTGATAGGCTATACGACAAAATATGCGTGATAATAGCAATAATTATGAGAAGTTTGAATAGAAAAATGAACAGATGAAGTCCAACTTATACAATTTATCTTAATATACGGTGCGTTTCTTGCTTTTTTTTTTGCATGGTATTTGTCATTATAAGTTCACAACATTCTCCTATGTGTAATGTTTTCTTGATGATACTGTCTACTTCCTGTGAGATTTTCTTTTGTCTCCCCCCCCCCCTCCCCTATTTTTGTATTAATACTTTCATGTCATTCTGGTTTGAGGAATATGCAATTACCCCTTTTTTGATTCGCTTCTATGTTCCTGCTAGGGGTGTCGACGAGCCGAACAAGAGCAAGGCTTGCAGCTCGTTTAATAAACGAGCCGAACACGAGCTGGCTCGTTAAAATATCGAGCCGAAAATTTTAATTCGTGCTCGGCTTGTTCATTAACATACTGGCTCACAAATTGACCCACAAACAACAAGTTAAAAAATTTAGATTAAATATATATAGAAAATAAATTCATAAAATATTGTCTATTAGATTTTGATATAATGGTTGAAATTTTATATATAAATGAGTTTTTTATAATTAAGTTTGACTTTATATTTGATTTTGCTAAAAATTAAATAATATAAATATGTATTATATATAATTATTCATTTCTATTATATATATATTGGGATACTATCAATAGCACCAAGGGCTTGGCGCTATCGAGTTTTCCACCGTTGGATTTAATCTTTTGATTATTTTTACCCGTTAAATTATACTATTCAACCAACCACCCACTCAATTCTAGAAGGCCCACATCATCCAAACCGCACATTTCTCAATCCAAGGACTAAAAAACTAATAGCACCAATAGCTTGATGCTATTGATAGTATTCCAGCCGAGTTCTAATATATATATATATATATATATATATATATATATATATAAAAGTTATATGAATTATATACATGTAAAATAATGTATTTGAGCGGTTATCGAGCCGAAAATGAGCAAGCTGACCCTAACTCATGTTTGGCTCGTTTATTAAGTATGATATTAAAATAATAATAATAATAATAATAATAATAATAATAATAATAATAGTAGTAGTATATTTTAATAATAACATTTTATATATAATAATATTTAAAAATAATTATTATAAATTAATAATGTCATACTAACGTTCTGGTTGAATCAGTAACCTATTAGTTAAACTAGTGACTCATGAGGCGATAACAATTTTGGATCGCGGAGTTACATGTAAAACAAGTATAGATTATAATTACTAAGGCTGAGTAGACCCGTAGCAATAACTGATCCCCAAAGTTGAACCCTCCAGTTACAAAAATTTGAACTACATTAGTGCATCATTGTGAGATACTTGAGCTAGTTTTTCAGATGATCAGAAGATATTGCTAATTAGTAATTACATCTAATAAAAATGCATAAATCATCCGCTGCAGTCTGCACCAATTCTAGAAATCTTGACTTGGGGGGTCTTTAGCCTCGTCTGTACGGTGGCTCGTTTCTCTTCTGTGGGTCCCACCTAGCTTGGTTCTCTCGCTAGAAATCTTAATAAGAGTCTAGAAAGAGAGAGACCCTTTGCATGCATCATTAGGATCAACGAAATTAAACTACCGGGGCGTTTCCTCGCTAATTAGTTAATGCTTCTCACATCCCGACATGCAAGTTGACCCAAAATTTAATCTTTTATATATTTCTCGGGCCTTTTGGGTTAGTGTTCCAAGTTTTTTCTTTTTAATTTTTAGGTTGTTTTGTTGTAGGAATAGTTAATTAGGTGTAGACAGAGACAAGTACTGTGTAGAGAGAGATAGAGAGAGATGCACAAATGAAGGAATCTAGTAGTAGACCGTACCGTAGCACAAATAAATACACGTGTGTGTGTATATATATATATATATATATATATATTTGGAACAGGATTAGAATTTGTCATTGGATTGTGGGGTGTATGCAGTATCCTAATATTTAAAGAGTCTTAGAGTAATACCTTTTTTGAGATGATTGATAAGTTATTTGACAAAATATATGTAATAATAATAGCAGGTATGAGCAGGTTGAACGGAAAAGTATGCGGATGAAAACCAATTTGTTAAGTTGTTATCTTTCCAGTTAAGAAATTAGTCCAGTTGTATAGTGTTTTTTATTGTCACGTTGTATGGGATTTGTTATTATGAAGGTAAAAATATGTAAAAGTTATCTGAGTTAAGCTTCGTTTTGATTTCGCTATCCATTTTTATAAAAAAATGATTTTAATCAGTCAACAATATTTTAACTTCAAATTTTAGGATAAACTTGAAATAATCCCATGTAGTTAGCTCATTTTACTTTACTATTCTATAGTTTTAAGTTTCACTTCATTGCAAGAATTACAGTTAACAATGTATAAGCCATATGGTGCATTTGGTGCATGTAAATATATATATATATATAGAATTGAGCTCCTATGCTTTTAAAAGCACCAAGCAATTGGTGTTTGTAGGTTTTTAACCCTTGCATTAAGAGATGGACGGTTAGGATGATGTGGGCCCTCTAGGGTTGAGTGGGTGGTTGGTTGAATAGTATAATCTAACGGGTGGAATTGATCAAAGGGGTGAATCTAAGGGCCTGTTTGGCCTAGCCTCTGGAGAAGTGATTTTTGCAGAAGTGATTTTGGTTTGGAGAAGTGATTTTGATGAAAAGCTGTAGAGCGTTTGGCTGAGTTTAGATAAAAGTGATTTTTCTGAAGTGATTTTCTAAAACTGTTTGACAAAAATTTTCTGATGTTTGCATATATTAATATTTTTACTAAATTTTATTTTAAAATAATTTAAATTTTGAATTTTAATTAAAATTTTAAATTTTAATTAAAATTATAATTTTTAAATTTTAAATTTGGACAAATAAATTTCAAATTTCAAATTTTAAAATTTGAATTTTTAAATCCTGAAATTTAAAATTAACATTAAAATCTAAATTTTAAAATTTAAAATTTGAATTTTGTAATTTGAAAATTAAAACTTGTATTTTATATTTTATATTTTCTAATTTTTAAATTTAAGTTTTAAAATCTAAAATGTCAAAATTTAAATTTTATCTTAAATTTAAAATTTGAAATTTTGAATTTTAAAATTTAAAGTTTGAGATTTGAAACTTAAATTTAAAATTTAAAATCTAAATTTTAAATTTTAAATTTAAAAAGTTGAAATTTAAAAATTTGAATATGAATTTAAAATTTCAAAATTTAAATTTAAAGTTATATTTATACTTTGAATCTAAAATGAAAATAAAAATTTGAAGTTTGAGTCCAAAAGCAGAATCAGTTTTGGAGAAGCATCTTTTTTCTGCTTCTGATTATGAAGCTTTCAAAATCAGTTTTCTGATTCTGAAAAACAGAATCAGATTTTTCAGCAGTCATTGCCAAACGCTCTACTGAGCTCAGAAGTGATTTTGGGCTCAGAATCACTTCTGAAAAGCTAGGCCAAACACCCCCTAAAGGCAGAAAACTTACAAGCACCAAGTGCTTGGTACTTTCACAAGCACCATAGCCGGACTATATATATATATATATATATATATATATATATAGAGTGAGGCTGGTATGAACTTGTTTTCGATGTTGGGACTTTCGAATCGATGATCGGCTCCGTTAGACTTAATCTAGAGTATTTGAAGTACCTAGAATATAAATTTCGCGGTTTTTCGATATCATTTGCCTAGCGATCGAAAGAGCTCAAAATCAATAATTTTAATGGTCATGGTGAGCCGTTTGCAAATTTAACGGTGTAAAAATATTCAAATCGCGTGAAATTTTGACAGAAAATTTTTTATACTATATAAAACAAGATCAATATTTTTGATCTAAAATTTTAGTGTCATATCATCACAATTTTTAAGATTTTTATTTTCAGCCGTTGATTTTGAGCCCTTTCGATCACTAGGCAAATAATATCGAAAAACCGTAAAATTTATTTTCTAGGTACTTCAAATACTCTAGATCAAGTCTAACGGAGCCGATCGTCGATTCAAAAGTCTAAACATCAAAAATAACTTGGAAGCACGGAGGGCTCCGTGCTTCCAGAAGCATACCAGCCTCACTATATATATATATATATATATAGAGTGCAGCTACTATACTCTTATGAGTATAGTAGCTGTTGTACTCATAAATTTTTTACCATCAGATCTGCTTCAAGATCTGTGCAGATCTGATGACTAATTCATCTCAATTAATTTTTCTAATTAACTTCTCCACCCTAATTAACTCTCTCAATTAATTTCTAACCCCTCAATTAACTCTTCCTCTTCTTCCCAGTCTTCCCGTAGGACTGCCGCCGCCCACCACCACCTTCCTTTCTGCCGGGATAGCACCCAAGGCGTGTCTCGCCGTCAACAAGGTCTGCTGGGCAGGGGGGGCTTCGACTCGGACATCCTCGCCACATTCGATGCCACCGTGGCCGGCGTGGTCGACGTCGTCTCCCTCAGCGCCGGCGGCGTCCTCGTGGCCTACCACCTCGACGCCATCGCCGTGGGTGCCTTCCTCGCCGCCGAGAAAGGCGTCTTCGTCTCTGCCGCCGTTGGGATCGGCAGCCCCGGTAGGCTCACCGTCACCAATGTCGCCCCGTGGATCGCCACCATCGGCGCCGGCTCCGTGGACTGCCACTTCCCAACCAACATCGTCCTCGTCGATGGCCGCCTCCTCCCAGCGTCGGTTTCTTCGGTCCCCCCAGCCCTGTCCTCGCCCCCAGGCGTCTCCAGCTCGAGGGTTTGCTCGACTCGCAATCGTGGTGGTGGAGGTGGAGAAGAAGGAAGAGAGAGGGAAGGGGGCTGTCGGAGGAGAAGTTGAGGTGGGGGGTTTGGAGAGGCGGCGGTGGTGGGGGTGGGCGCCGGCGGTGCGGGAGGAAGAGGACAGGGTGTCTTACAAGGATTAATTAAAGGGTTAGAAATTAATTGAGGGAGTTAATTAGGATGGAGGAGTTAATTAGAAAGATTAATTGGGATGAATTAGATCATCAGATCTGCACAGATCTTGAAGCAGATCTGGTGGCTAAAAATTTATGAGTACAACAGCTACTATACTCATAAGAGTATAGTAGCTGCACTCATATATATATATATATATATATATATATATATATAGAGTCCAGCTACTATATTCTTATGAGTATAGACTCTTTTGTACTCATAATCATAATATATATATATTATTCCATTGTTGACCTTGGAGTCCTTAGCCTCTTCTATAACATTCCGGCTCAACTATATACGTTATTCATATTCTAACCAATCAAGTCTTTCTATTGAAAAGAAAAATACAACAAAAGTATTTTTCTAAAAATTACGATAGACCAGGTAAACCCTAGGTGCAAATATGATTGGTTGAAAATGCTAGATTATCTATGTGACTGCTATATTTTAGATTTTTTTTTTCATCTTTTATAGGTTGTGTTCCTTTCCCTTCAATGGGTCCCAACTAGCTTGGTTCTCCCTGTAAAACTTATTATTAGGATCTATGAAAACCAATGATTTAAAAGTCAGAGTGAGTTGGTTTATTCGACCGGTACGACCGTAATCCACTCTATAAATCGGTTCGATTTAATTCTTTAAACTGGATAATTAAAAAAAAATGCTTTGAACAGTTTGATTCGGTGGATCGGTCCATTTTTAATTAAACCGGCCTATAATTTTTTTTTATCAAGTCATATTAAAATTTGACGGCGTAAAATCAACTTCGTTGATTTTATTTTCTATTAATACAAATTGTCTTATAAAAAATGAAACATACAAATTATGCTTACTTAAATTGATCTAGAAATCAATAGTTTATATTATATTAAAATAATATATATATATATATATATATATATATATATATATATATATATATATATATATATATATATATATATATATATATATATATATATATAGAGTCAGGCTGTTATGCTATTGATAGCACAGCCTGACTTGTGCTAGTGATTTTATAACTGTTGGATTGCTTCGAGATGCGTGCTGGAAAAGTTGGAGAATTAACGGAGAGCAAGGGGTTAACGCCCGTTTCCATCTCTCTCTCTCCCCCGTGACTCTCTCTCCTCTCTCTCTCTCTCCCTCGGTGTCTTTCTCTTTCCTCTCTCTCTCCCCGTATCTCTCTCACCCCCCCCAAAAGAAAAAAAAATCACTCTCTCTCTCTCCTCCCTTTCTCTCCACCCGACCACCTTCCTTCCCCCCGCCCCCAAACCGGCGGCGGCCCCTCTTCTCTGTGACCGCGGCGGCCACACCGCGCGGCGCCCCTCCTGTGACCGCGCCGCCCCCCCCCCCCACTAAAATTCCCGGCGGCCATCTTCTCTGTGAAAGCGACCCCCTTCTCTGTGAACGCGACCTTCCTCCCCCCCAACCCGCCTCGCCCCTCCATCCCACGAAAAGTATGACTTTTTTTTTATATTTATTTTGTGAATTTTTTTTCCATATTGCTACCTCCAAAATTAGATCCACAAGATTTAGTTTTTCTTAGAGTAGATCCATATTTTTTTTGAAATAGATTCATAAAGAGGTATGTTAAATTTTTATTTTTAATTTCAATCCTACCTTTCCTAACATTCACATAATATTAATAAATACAATATTTTGCAGGTTGTCGATAAAGTATTATCTGTTGAAGAAAATTCTAGCGAGAGTCTTCAAGCAACAGATGAAGAAGAGTCATGAAAGCATTATGAAAGATTATATATAGAAAGAGATTTGTAGTGTTGTATGCAGTTTTTTGTATGCATGATGAAAAAGAAGATTATAGAAAGATGTATGTAGTGTTGTATGCAGTTTTTTGTAGTGTTGTATGTAGTTTTTACATCATGCAGAAGTTTTTTGTAGTGTTGTATGTAGTTTTTGCATCATGCAACAGTTTTTTGTAGTGTTGTATGCAGTTTTTGCATCATGCAGATTTTTGTAATATTTTATGCAGTTTCTTGTATGCAGTTTTTGCATCATGCAGATTTTTGTAGTGTTTTATGCAGTTTCTTGTATGCAGTTTTTGCATCATGCAGATTTTTGTAGTGTTTTATACAGTTTCTTGTATGCAGTTTTTGCATCATGCAGTTTTTTGTAGCGTTGTATGCAGTTTTTTGTGTATAATTTTTGCATCATGCAATTCCTTATAGTGTTGTATGCAGTTTTTGCATCATGCAGTTCATTATTTTGTATTTTTTAACTATGCACTTTTCTGGTTAGTAGCTAGAGTTTAAACAAAATTTTCGTTACAATATGTAAGCTAGAACAAGAAACACCAATATCACATTTGTAATAATCTAAATGATAACATAGCAACAGTATCTCTTTTGCAAACATAATAAAAGTACTATCATTTTTTCATACAATTTTTTTGCTTTTTAAGAGAACAGAATTTTAATAAACAAAATTGCTAAAATAAATACAATGAATATATTTCTTTCAGTTTCGATTCTTTCCGCCAATACTGTTGTTCTTGTAGAAACTTCTGCAACTTTAGTCTTCAAGTTCTCTATTTGCTCGGACAAGATAGAGATGTTGTAATTTATGGTTTAGAGTATCTTCTCATTTGATTGTTTTTAGAAAGACGCTGCTGATTCAAACGTCGAACTTTCTTTCAAGTGTGAGAGATTTAAACTTCCTCCTTCCAAATGTTCTTATTACATTTGCACAAAACTAGCCTGTCTTCAGGAGAACTTGTCAGCAGTAATCTACACAAAATGGTAAAACAAGTTTAAAAAAAGACTAACAAGTAATCAAATGAACAAATCTAAAAAAAATAAGGCTAACTTAAATTGATCAAATCAACCGACCTAAACAAATGAATAATACCAACTGAAATTGATCCAATGCACAGATCTTAACAAAAAGACTAAAACAAGTAATCAAATTTTCAATAACTAATAACTTTTAGTTATTTTTTTTAAAAAATACTGCTAGTAATTTTCAGATTTTCAAAAATTTTACAGATTTTTCAAAAAAAAAGTAATAACCAAAAAAAGGTATAAAGCCAACATGGGAAAAATTGTAGATCTGTGTATTTAGGTTGCAATAAATTAAAAAAAAAAACAAGATACAAATCCCAAACGAACAACATATGAAAAATAGTAGATCTATTTTTTTAGGTTGCAATAACAAAAAAAAAAAAAACTAATTCAAGAAACTAATTCACAAACAGACAACATATGAAAAATAGTAGATTTATTTTTTAAGGTTGCAATAACAAAAAAAAAGTTAAAAGAAAAAAATGTGAGAAAAAAACATGAAGGGAGGGGGTGGCCACGGTCACAGAGAAGAGGGGCGCACAGAGAAGAGGGTCCCTCTAAAGTTCATACAATTCTTCAAAGTTAACACAATATGTGCCTTAAAAAGCTCACTGCAGCATCTTGTCAGTTAATTTATTTACGAAAACTAAATTCTGCTGCCAATCTTTAAATGTTTAAAAAAAAATTATGGATCTATTTCAAAAAAAACTAAATCTTGTGGATCTAATTTTGGAGGTAGCAATATGGATCTACTCTAAGAAAAACTAAATCTTGTGGATCTAATTTTGGAGGTAGCAATATGGAAAAAAAATTCACAAAAAAAAAAAAAAAAAGTCATACTTTTCGTGGGATGGAGGGGCGAGGCGGGTTGGGGGGGAGGAAGGTCGCGTTCACAGAGAAGGGGGTCGCTTTCACAGAGAAGATGGCCGCCGGGAAGGGGGGGGGGGGGGGGGGGGGGGGGGGGGGGGGGGGGGGGGGGGGGGGGGGGGGGGGGGGGGGGGGGGGGGGGGGGGGGGGGGGGGGGGGGGGGGGGGGGGGGGGGGGGGGGGGGGGGGGGGGGGGGGGGGGGGGGGGGGGGGGGGGGGGGGGGGGGGGGGGGGGGGGGGGGGGGGGGGGGGGGGGGGGGGGGGGGGGGGCGGCGCGGTCACAGGAGGGGCGCCGCGCGGTGTGGCCGCCGCGGTCACAGAGAAGAGGGGCCGCCGCCGGTTTGGGGGCGGGGGGAAGGAAGGTGGTCGGGTGGAGAGAAAGGGAGGGAGAGAGAGAGAGTGATTTTTTGGGGGGGGGGGGGGGGGGGGGGGGGGGGGGGGGGGTGAGAGAGATACGGGGAGAGAGAGAGGAAAGAGAAAGACACCGAGGGAGAGAGAGAGAGGAGAGAGAGTCACGGGGGAGAGAGAGATGGAAACGGGCGTTAACCCCTTGCTCTCCGTTAATTCCCCAACTTTTCCAGCACGCATCTCGAAGCAATCCAACAGTTATAAAATCACTAGCACAAGTCAGGCTGTGCTATCAATAGCATAACAGCCTGACTCATATAGAGTCAGGCTGTTATGCTATATATATATATAAATTGATAGTATATAAATAGTGTTTATTATCAATTTTATTTTTTCACCCTTGGACTGTATTATATGAGGATTCTCGTTTTTGAGGAAAAGTATATGCAGTTATGACTTGTTAGTTGCATTTTTTATGAAAGATAAGATCTATTTAATGCTGGATTCTATTAATATTTTAATTTCAAAATTGTGCAATAGTATTTTTAAATTCTATAAAATATACTAAAATTATACAACATACTCTCTAACAGTGCAATATTTGTTCAAAGCAGCAATATTTTGATCTTTCTTAATAAAAATTTAAATGTTAAATTATATTGTACCGCTCAAAAATATAGTATGTTATTTAATAGGAATTTTTAAATTTTTATTAGAGAAAAAAATGCTGCAACATTTGAAAAAAAAATATTGCGCAATGTGACAGAATATTAAAAGATTTTAGAGTATATTACACAATCTTAAACACTAATTATCTTTACTTACTATATTTATTTTTTATTTTTGTGTTAGTTGAGTATTCTCGAAAAAAAAAAATACAATTATAACTTGTTAATTATCCTTTTGAAGAAAGATAATATCTATTTAATGTTAGATTTTGTTGAGATTTTAAAATTTTAAATTGCATAACTTTTTTTTTTCAAATTATGTGACATACACTGAAATGACGCAACATACTCTTTAATATATTTAAAAGATGTGGCCTGATTTTACAAAAACGGAGAGAGAATAAACACATTTTGGTCACTTTTTAAAATATTCAGTCTTAATCTAAAATTTTGAAAAATACGGCCTGATTTTACAAAAACGCAAAATCAATAGATCTTTTATGCAAAAAGATCTGTTTCTATATAATAAAACTAAATATGATAATTAAATATTTATTTATGATGTCGTGCTGAAATCATTAGTACATCAGCGGTTGACCCACTCTTTGAGCCAGTGACTTTTGACTCAATAACATTTTGGAATCATTTTTGATCCGGTTTTTAAAATATTAATGAAAACTAACATTTTCCTCATTTACGCTTCATGTACCCACCATTTCATTAGTTCCCCCAAAATTTCGTCCGATATGTATATTTTGGGACCTTTTGGGGGATTTTTGGGCTATGTCAGATAGAGAATTAATTATCAATAGTCAAGGTTTCATTTATAATATTTAGTCAATATTCTCTATGTAGAAAATTAAGTTTGAATTTTCCAATTTGTTTAAGCTAGTTGCGACCCATTGAACGAATAATTAATTTCCCACACATATATGACACAGCCCAAAAATTCAATCTTAGTAATTAATTTTAAGTGTTTGAAGTTCAAGGCCAATTCGAAAAAAATCTGGCCGGACCGGATCGAGTCACGCAAGGATTATCTCGACTTGATCTCGGACCAACTAAAAAAATTGAAAACTCAAGCCTAGGTTGTTCTCTTGCGGCTCTTGCTATAGTTATTTTGATCTGGTTCAACCCAACGTTAACCGATCAGATATGTGAAAAATAGGGCCTAGCGGGTCGAATCTGATTTTTATTCTCTTTTCATAGGATTTGTTTGCGCAGAATACTGGTAGCACGCTACCCGTTTCGTTTATTTTTTTTAGAAATAAACTTAGCTAGAAATATAAATCAAGTAGGATTCAAACTTAGTACCTCGGGTACCAACCACCATGCCCTTTGCCACTTGCACTAGAAACGGTCGGTCAGAATACTATTTGTTAGTCGCATATAAATAGTCTATTGTCTACTGTTTTTTTTCAGTCTTTATCGTGACAAGAAATTGTTACTGCATTTAGCGTATAACATGCGGCACTTCTAAAACTCAATTATGTATAGTTGCTTTCAAATCAAAATCAAATTATTTAATGTATTCTACAAAATTAAAAGCGTCATGTATAAGAATTCAAAAGTTATTAAATACCTATGCCTTCGAGGTCAAATAACAAAATCCCTTTGTGAATTATCGAATTTTGGACCACTTTCCGCCAAGATGACAAATTTTAAAATTCATGAATTTTTACTTACAAGCGTTTAGATGTTGTTGTTAGATGTATGCCCTAGAAGCCAATCGGGCTGACACATGTATTCTTTTTAGGACATAAATTTGTATTTGACTTTAAATATTATGAATAAATATGGGTTCCTATTTCCATTCATATTGTGTATGTGTCCATGAATCGTCCAAGGAATTAATAAGATGATGACATACATTCTCAAGAGTTAAGAATTTGAGACATGTGTCATTGATGGTTAAATCCTAAATGCTCCCGATCGATGGATCATCGCGGAGACGGTGATTGATCCGATGAGATTGGTGCACAGGTCGCTTCCCTTTTGGGTAGATGAGTCTCGAGTCAACAGTGTGGAGACACTGGAGCGAATGTGCAGGTGGTTGTTAGAGAACAAGGGTACCGAGCGTGACCAATGCGAGAAGTCACTTGGATGTCTACTCACTCGTCAGTGACTTACTCAATGTTGTAGTAGTGTGACTGGTCCTTTGACCTGCGGTGCCTCGGCTATTCACAATGAGGTTACTGTAGTTTGACTGTACATACACTTGGTCCCTAGCCATTCGGGTCCTTGCGGTGCATGTTGGCTGCAGTAGGTTCGTTATAGGAATAGGGTGTGCACCTATATGGAATCTATCTCTCTTGGTAGATAGGGGCGTTAGTCCTATGTGATTTATGAGACCGAGTTTAGAAGACCTTGGCCAAGGCAGGATAAATAGCGGAAAGGGTTTCCGATATTAGAAACTCGAGCCGAATAAATTTGACATATGCCAGATGATGGGGTTTGACGAGTTGTTCCATGATCTCCGTCTAGTCGGGACTCCTGATAGAAGGACTGTATCACACGGTAACTGCACCAAGAGATTCAGTATTCCATTCTACTGGAATGCCACTACATACTGCTAGGCGTCACTGGTGGATTGTGAGACTCATGAGAATTATCTGGATGATCGATAATTCTCATTGGGCTGTGTTGGAATTGTTCCGACCCACTGAAAGGAGTTTCAGTGATATTATTGATAGTGATCAGAATATATCTCACTACCAGATAGAATAGAACCTATGGGGTCACACACATAAGAGGTTGTGACTGATCGGATAGCTAGATTGCGATTTTTGAATCGCCGGAGGACTTAATTGTCAATATGTTGATAATTGGACTAATTTGTAATTATTACAAATTAGTGGTATTAAAGTGTAAATATTACAAGAGAGGACTTACTAACAGTTAGTAAGTAATGAGAGGACTTATGTGTAAATGTTGCATTATTAATTTGATATGATCAAATTAGGATAAAGTTTAAGTCGAATCAAATTAGGATTTGATTGATGTAACCAATTAAGGAAAGGATAAATTTAAATCTAGATTTATTCTTATCCTTAATGGTTATTATATTATTAAAAGAGGATTATATCCCTCTATATAATATACGAGAGTTTTTAGAAAACCCTAGCCGTCATCTCTCTCAATTTCTCTCTTCTTCCTCTAGCAACAAAGACGTTCTTTGCAAGGGAGCTAGCACCCCGGTGAGGACATCGATTGGATCGTCAACCTCGTGTGGATACCTATAGAGGCCGGACGCGTGTGCGGCTTCAAGAGAACCTAATTCCACGATCATCGGATTGCGGTGAAGAACAACCCGCGCAAAGGTGAAGATTAGATCTTCCTATCTCGTTTTAATCTTGAATAACATGAGGGATCCTAATTGCGTGGTTTAGAGATTGGATCTCGAAAGTTTTCAAAAATCAAATTTGTTTGATTTTGTTCCGCTGCGTTTTTACCGTACGCAATTTTCTAACAGTGGTATCAGAGCCACCCTCATGGTTTTCAAGATTAATTATAGATTTGGGTATTTTAAATCGTTCTTCGCCGGTTGAACGATATATTTATAGATCGTTTTAACTTTATTCGAAAAATTATAAATTGATTTAATCAATTTAATCCGCAGTTTCTACACGCCAAAAAAAAAAAAAAAAAAACGCACTGTAGCAAGCCGTACGGACACTACTGTAGCAATCCGTACGGACGTACTGTAGCGTTCTTACGGATGTGGATTTTTTTTTAAAATTTTTATTTATTTTTATTTTGATTAGATCAATTTAAAAATAAAAGGCCTAATTTGATGAGATCAAATTTAAATCTTGATGAGATGAAATTGTAATGTTTGCGGATTAAGTTTTTGATCAAAATAATAAACAATCAATAAGATTGATTGATTTTAGTGATTTGATCATTATTATTTTTCGAATCATTGGTAAACGGTTAATTAGAATACCCAAAATTTATTTTTATGTATGTGATGTATGAGATACATATCGGTGATGATCATGGATAGCGACCTATTTATTTTCAACATGTGATGTATGATGTGTATGCGGAATTCTGTAATTTTAAATTTGTTTAAATTAAGGACTCTGTATTAGAGATGGCTTTTTGGGTGCCTGCGTGCATGAGCCGATTTATTTGGAGACCTACGTGTCTCAATAGATTAGAGATAAAAGTTATCAAATGTAATTAATTATATTTTATCATTATTATGGGTTGTATGTTGTATGGTTGCACGTTATTGGTTGATCGGTTGCAAGCCGAGAAGCACGCAAAGACCAGATCGAGTTGAGCACTTGATGGCGGTCGGATCAAGATGTTGATAGGGATCGGATCAAGTTGAAGCTCCGGATCGGATCAAGTAGTTGAAGACGATCAAACCAATGACGTGTATGTGCTTGTAATTTATGACCCTAAGACCCTGATTCCGGCTCAGTGGCTCGAGCCCGAATCCTCTTTTAGATCCATGATCATCACCAGTATTATTATGTTTTATGCGCGGTTTATTTTTATTTGCATTAGATGTAAATAAATAAAATAAAATATGAGACCTAAATTTTAATCTCCTCACAAATATTAAGTCGAGCGGTCTTCCGCCGTTGTAGAAGTGCGGGCGTTTTTCTGGTGTTGATTGGCACGGCTGGATACAGTGGTCAGTTGCATCGGGAAGGCGCAACCACTCTATTAGCATGAGATGCTGCGAAGTAAAGATGGGGTTGGGCCCAATAACTGTCAGGTGAGGGACCCAATGACGGCTTTGCTTACGCGTTTGAACGGTGGGTCTGACTTAACTAAGGAATGAGGCCAATAACTGTCAGGTGAGGCCTACAGGACTTAGAGACCGATCGCTGTAATTTGCTTGAGAAGCATTGGACAAGAGTTGTCCACTCATCGGTTTGCGTGTCGCCAATAACTGTCAGGTGAGGTGGTGCGTTAAACTGGTGGGACCGCAATACCCACTTGAAACCTTTGTCGCGTTGGGTTTTCGTTTCTCTACCCGAGGAGTGTAAGAGACTCGAGAAAATAGTGGGAGGCTAAAATTTGTTTTTAAAATCCCTAAAACAAAATTTTCAAAATAAATACAAATATCTAATTTGAATCTTTACTCTCTGCAAAGCATATGTCTGCTTCCAATCGTCTCTTTTAAATTCTCGACACAAACTCCTTAATCGAAACGAAATATAAAGACTGGCTTAAGAAACTTAAAAATAGTTTTGAGTTCCGAAAAGCTCAGTAATGTTCTCAACTAGGAAATCCTCGCGTTACCAAATCGTCCAATAGCTGACGAAAGGGCAGTCTGTACATGATTATTGTTTGACAATGATCAAAATATCTCGAAGAGCTTGAGAAGCTCGGTTTGAAAGTAGATAAGGAATTGCAAGTTGATCTGATCCTGCAATCCCTGCCTATATCATATGGACAGTTTATTATAAACTATCATATGAATAAAATTGACTGCACCAACGTATAATTATTGAACATGTTGGTAACAAAGGTGGGACTTTGAAAAGTTCAAAGGGCTCGGTTCTCGCTGTGGAGCGGGCTTTCTCTTCCAAAAGAAAGTCTAATTGGAAGAAGAAATCTGCGAAGAAACAAAAGGCGGAGAACAAGCCCAAGAGGGAAGCTCCTAAGATAAAGACCACTGACAAAGGAAAATTTTTCCACTGCAATGTTGATGGTCATTGGAAAAGGAACTGTCCCGTCTACCTGGAGAGCCTGAAGAATAAGAAGAAGGACACACCTTCGGAAGGTATGTCAGACTTGCTCATAATAAAAACTAACCTTAAGGTTTCCTCTACTTCTAGTTGGGTCATAGACTCTGGTTCTAGTGCTCATTGGTGTACTTCAATGCAGGGTCTAAGGGAAAGTAGAGGGCTTAGGGAAGGTGAAGTGACCTTACGGGTAGGCAACGGGGCAAGAGTTGCTGCTGTGGCTGCTGACACCTATCCTTTGCGACTACCATCAGGACATGTTTTAAAAGGACTGTTATTATGTACCTACTGCTAGCAGAAATTTGATTTCTGTTTCTTCTTTAGCACATGACAGTTATGTTTTTAATTTTCATAAAGACTACTGCATAATTTATTTTAGAAATAAAATTATTGGTCGTGGTTTTATGATTGACAGTCTTTATCATTTACATATGGATGTATTTATAAATATTTCTGAGCAAGTAGTGAGTGCCGTTGGGTCTAAGAGACCTAGAGATAAGATGAACTTAAAGTATATGTGGCATCTTAGGCTTGGTCATATTGGAGAAAAAATGATTAACAAATTGGATAAAGATGGGCTCCTACGCTCATTGACTTCAGAGTCTTATCCAGTTTGTGAATCATGTCTTCAAGAAAAAATGACCAAATTATCTTTTGTAGGACAAGGGGAGAGAGCCACTGAGATACTTGCCCTGATACATACTGATGTGTGTGGCCCATTTGATGTGCAAGTCAGGGGTGGTTATCTCTACTTCATAACCTTTACTGATGATTATTCACGGTATGGGTATGTGTATCTTATGAGACACAAATCTGAAGCTTTTGAAAAGTTCAAAGAATTCAGATATATGAAGTAGAAAAACAAACTGAAAAATCCATCAAGGTTCTTCGATCAGATCGAGGAGGAGAATACCTTAGTGGAAAGTTTCTAAACTATCTCAAACAAAACAGTATAGTCTCACAATGGACTCCTCCGAAAACACCTCAACTCAACGGGGTGTCGGAACGGAGAAACCGAACCTTATTGGATATGGTTCGATCCATGATGAGCTTCACTGATCTTCCTTTATTTCTTTGGGGACATGTTTTGCTTACTGCAGCTTACTTATTAAATAGGGTACCTTCTAAATCCGTTCCTACTACGCCGTATGAGATGTGGTATGGTAAGAAACCAAGTCTTGGTCATATCAGGATTTGGGGATGTCCTGTCCATGTAAAGCGATTACAGACAGACAAGTTAGAGGTTAGGTCTGAGAGGGCTCGATTTATTGGATATCCTAAAGAAACTTTGGGTTACTATTTTTATATCCCAGAGGATCACAATGTAGTTGTGAGCCGACATGCTATTTTTTTTGGAAAAATAGTTTTTTCAAGAAGAGGCTAGTGGGAGAAAAAAAAAATTGAGCTTGAAGAGAGAGTCTCTGAAGAGCAACGAGTCGTCGAACCTATAGAACCCATTCAAGCTGAGCCAGTACATATAGTACCTCATCCACCTCGTAGGTCGAGTAGAATCTCCCATCCTACCAAAAGATACTTAGGTATTCTTACAGAGGATGTAAAGAAAATGTTCCTCATGGGAGATAGGGAACATGGAGATGATCCCAAAACATACAACGAGGCGATGTCTGACATCGATTCTGAGAAATGGTTGGAAGCCATGAAGTCAGAAATTGACTCAATGTACTCCAACGAGGTCTGGACTTTGATAGATCCACCAGAAGGTATAGTACCTATTGGATGTAAATGGATCTACAAAAGAAAGATAGGTTCGGATGGAAAGGTGGAGACCTATAAAGCAAGGCTGGTAGCGAAAGGCTATAGTCAACGTGAAGGCGTTGACTATCAGGAGACTTTTTCGCCTGTGGCCATGCTTAAATCCATTCGAACATTGCTTGCCCTTGCAGCATACCATGATTATGAGATCTGGCAAATGAATGTGAAAACTGCCTTCTTAAATGGATATCTTGAGGAAGATATTTATATGGAGCAGCCTCTGGGTTTCACTTCCGATGACGAACGTCATAAGGTATGCAAGCTGCAACGGTCCATATATGGACTTAAGCAAGCATCTCGGAGTTGGAATACTCGTTTTAATGACGTGATCAAATCGTTTGATTTCATTAAGAACGAGGAGGAACCATGTGTTTATAAGAAGGTTAGTGGGAGTGCTGTCACATTCCTCGTATTGTACGTGGACGATATTCTCCTAATTGGAAACGATGTTCCAATACTGACTTCGGTTAAAGTGTGGTTGTCTAAAGAATTCACCATGAAAGATTTAGGGGAAGCATCCTATATTTTGGGGATTAAGGTCTATAGAGATAGATCTAAGAGGATGCTAGGCCTTTCACAGAAAATGTACATACAAGAGGTGCTGAAAAAGTTCGGCATGGAAAACTCAAAAAGGGGACTTTTATCCCTTAGGCATGGGATTTATCTCTCCAAGAAAATGTGCCCCAATACATTTGAAGAGATTCAACGTAGGGGTGGCAATCCATCTCGCCGTTCGCGAGCCAGCTCGTGTTCGGCTCGAAATGAGCTCGTGTTCGGCTCGCTCGTTTAGTAAACGAGCCGAACACGAGCTGAATTTTTCAGCTCGTTTAATAAACGAGCCGAACACGAGCTAGGGTCAGCTCGCTCGTGTTCGGCTCGATAACAGCTCGATTATATATTTTTATATATATTATATTTATATATATAAATATATAATTATATTTATATATAAATATATAATAAATTTTTATTTTTAAATTTTTAGTCCAATTTAAAAATAAAGCCCAACTTATTTATAAAAGAGGTTCATTTATATTTAGAATTTCAACCGTTGGATCAAAATCTAACGAATAATATTACATCAACTTTTAACTTTTTATTTCTAACCCTAGTTTTCTTTTCCCACTTTTTTCCCACTTCACAAGAGACACTCAGCCGCCTCTCTCACTTTCTCTCTCTCTCTCACACAGCCTCTCTCTCTCTCTCTCTCTCTCTCTCTCATCCACACAGCCTCTCTCTCTTTCTCTCTCGCACACACAACCTCTCTCTCTTTCTCTCTCTCTCACACCGCCTCTCTCTTTCTCTCTCTCTCACACAGCCTCTCTCTCTTTCTCTCTCACACACACAGCCTCTCTCTCTTTCTCTCTCTCTCTCTCACTCTCTCTCACAGCCTCTCTCTCTTTTCTCTCTCTCGCACACCCCGGCAGCGGAGCCTCTCTCTCTTCTCTCTCTCTCTCATCGCACACCCCCCCGGCAGCGCAGCCTCCCTCTCTCTTTCTCTCTCTCGCACAGGCCCGGCAGCGCAGCCTCTCTCTCTTTCTCTCTCTCGCACACCCCCCGGCAGCGCAGCCTCTCTCTCTTTCTCTCTCTCGCACACCCCAGCAGCGCACTCTAACGCCGTTCGCGCACACCGCGATGGAACTCCGGCAGCGGGCGCGTCGATTCTTCGCCGTTCGAGCTCGAGCCGAACACGAGCTAGCTCGAATAAATTTCGAGCCGATCACGAGCTGGACATTTCGAGCTCGTCACGAGCTCGAGCCGAACACGAGCCGACCTTGAAGACTGTCGAGCCGAGCTCGAGCTGGCTCCAGCTCGCTCGTGTTCGGCTCGTTGACAGCCCTAATTCAACGTATGAGTAAGATCCCTTATGCCTCGGCTATAGGGAGTCTTATGTACGCCATGCTATGTACACGACCTGATATCGCGCTTGCTGTGAGTGTCACAAGCAAATATCAGTCTAATCCAGGCGAGGAGCACTGGACTGCTGTGAAGAACATACTTAAGTACTTGAGAAGAACTAAGGATATGTTCTGTCTTTGGAGGTAGAGAGTTGAAAATATAAGGATATACTGATTTGGACTTTATGTCTGATGTTGACGATAGAAAGTCTACGTCAGGATGCGTGTTCTTGTGCAATTGTGGCTCGGTGGTTTGGAAGAGTTCCAAATAACCAATTATTGCTGATTCTACCATGGAAGCAGAGTATATCGCCGCATCTGTTGTTGGCCTTCTGATTTAAGTTGTTTGTCGCGGAGTTAAGTGTAATGCCATCAGATGCCATACTACTTGATTGCGACAACAATGGCTCATTAGCTCTAGCTGAGGAGTCGAGGTCTCATCAGAAGTCCAAGCACATAGAGCGGCGGTTTCATATTATACGTGACTATCTCGACAAGAAGTACATCGAGGTGCAGAGAGTAGACTCCGCGGATAACGTGGCAGACCCATTGACTAAACCGCTTAGCCAGCAGAAGACTGAAGCCCACCTTGAGAAGATGGGACTTAGGTATATGGCTAATTGGCTTTAGTGCAAGTGGGAGATTGTTAGATGTATGCCCTAGAAGCCAATCGGGCTGACACATGTATTCTTTTTAGGACATAAATTTGTATTTGACTTTAAATATTATGAATAAATATGGGTTCCTATTTCCATTCATATTGTGTATGTGTCCATGAATCGTCCAAGGAATTAATAAGATGATGACATGCATTCTCAAGAGTTGAGAATTTGAGACATGTGTCATTGATGGTTAATTCCTAAATGCTCCCGATCGATGGATCATCGCGGAGACGGTGATTGATCCGATGAGATTGGTGCACAGGTCGCTTCCCTTTTGGGTAGATGAGTCTCGAGTCAACAGTGTGGAGACACTGGAGCGAATGTGCAGGTGGTTGTTAGAGAACAAGGGTACCGAGCGTGACCAATGCGAGAAGTCACTTGGATGTCTACTCACTCGTCAGTGACTTACTCAATGTTGTAGTAGTGTGATTGGTCCTTTGACCTGCGGTGCCTCGGCTATTCACAATGAGGTTACTGTAGTTTGACTGTACATACACTTGGTCCCTAGCCATTCGGGTCCTTGCGGTGCATGTTGGCTGCAGTAGGTTCGTTATAGGAATAGGGTGTGCACCTATATGGAATCTATCTCTCTTGGTAGATAGGGGCGTTAGTCCTATGTGATTTATGAGACCGAGTTTAGAAGACCTTGGCCAAGGCAGGATAAATAGCGGAAAGGGTTTCCGATATTAGAAACTCGAGTCGAATAAATTTGACATATGACAGATGATGGGGTTTGACGAGTTGTTCCATGATCTCCGTCTAGTCGGGACTCCTGATAGAAGGACTGTATCACACGGTAACTGCACCAAGAGGTTCAGTATTCCATTCTACTGGAATGCCACTACATGTTGCTAGGCGTCACTGGTGGATTGTGAGACTCATGAGAATTATCTGGATGATCGATAATTCTCATTGGGCTGTGTTGGAATTGTTCCGACCCACTGAAAGGAGTTTCAGTGATATTATTGATAGTGATCAGAATATATCTCACTACCAGATAGAATAGAACCTATGGGGTCACACACATAAGAGGTTGTGACTGATCGGATAGCTAGATTGCGATTTTTGAATCGCCGGAGGACTTAATTGTCAATATGTTGATAATTGGACTAATTTGTAATTATTATAAATTAGTGGTATTAAAGTGTAAATGTTACAAGAGAGGACTTACTAACAGTTAGTAAGTAATGAGAGGACTTATGTGTAAATGTTGCATTATTAATTTGATATGATCAAATTAGGATAAAGTTTAAGTCGAATCAAATTAGGATTTGATTGATGTAACCAATTAAGGAAATGATAAATTTAAATCTAGATTTATTCTTATCCTTAATGGTTATTATATTATTAAAAGAGGATTATATCCCTCTATATAATATACGGGAGTTTTTAGAAAACCCTAGCCGTCATCTCTCTCAATTTCTCTCTTCTTCCTCTAGCAACAAAGACGTTCTTTGCAAGGGAGCTAGCACCCCGGTGAGGACATCGATTGGATCGTCAACCTCGTGTGGATACCTATAGAGGCCGGACGCGTGTGCGGCTTCAAGAGAACCTAATTCCACGATCATCGGATTGCGGTGAAGAACAACCCGCGCAAAGGTGAAGATTAGATCGTCCTATCTCGTTTTAATCTTGAATAACATGAGGGATCCTAATTGCGTGGTTTAGAGATTGGATCTCGAAAGTTTTCAAAAATCAAATTTGTTTGATTTTGTTCCGCTGCGTTTTTACCGTACGCAATTTTCTAACAGTTGTACGTTACATCTACGGGATTAGTTTTGAATTTTAAGACAAGTGTATCAATTACATTACATCTAACATTAATGCATAAACATTAATCCTCGCACCATTGACTTGGGGTCTTTAGCCTCTTCTATACGCTAGCTGTATTCATTTTCCTCCGAATGGTTCCCAACTTAGTTGGTTTTCTCGCTAAAGAGTCTAGATCGAGAGAGACCCTTTTGTGTATTTCTTGGGCCCTTTGGGGGATTTTTGGGCTATGCCGTACATATGTAGGCTTGTAGTTACATTAAAGTCAAGAGTGTATAACATTTATAGTCGATGTTCTCTGCGTGTAGAAAATTCAGTTTCACGTACGATCCAACTTTCGAATCAACTGGGATTTAAACGCATCTAATATCCAAGAGGCTTTGATATCGATCGTGCATATATAGGCTTTGATATCGAATCAACTGTGTGTATACAAGTCTTTTTTATTTTTTTATTTTTTTTCCTTTGCTGTAGGAATAGTTAATTAGATGTAGACATAGACGAGGACTGTGCAGAGAGAGAGACGCACAGATGAAGGGATGTAGTAGACTCTATCACCAATAAATGCACGCATATAATTTTTTTTTTTTTTTTTTTTTTTTTTTTTAGAAAGAGGTAGCAAGCTTGCACGCATATAATATTGCACATGGATCTATATATAGTAGCCATTGCCACTGTGTAGAGCTATAAAATATACTAGCTAGTCACGAGGACCACAACCATGCAGTACCGTTTGTTACTTCTTCTCACAGTATGGCTTTTGGGCCATCACGGCATCCTAACAAGCGGATTCTTCGAGGTCGAAAGGGAGGCACTCCTTACCTTCAAAGCCGGTATTATCGATACGACCAATCGCTTGTCTTCATGGACCGGCCGAGATTGTTGTAGTTGGCGGGGAGTGGTCTGCGACAACAACACCGGCCA
The DNA here is from genome assembly GCA_016920855.1 of Puya raimondii. Classification (NCBI taxonomy): domain Eukaryota; kingdom Viridiplantae; phylum Streptophyta; class Magnoliopsida; order Poales; family Bromeliaceae; genus Puya; species Puya raimondii. The sequence continues at coordinate 75,192,925 of JABWPP010000049.1, forward strand.
CGCTGTGAAGCTCAACCTTCGAAACAACTATATGCCGTATTCCAATCGGTCGGATTATTCCCTGCGCGGTGAGATCAATCCATCTTTGTCGGATTATTCCCTGCACGGTGAGATCAATCCATCTTTACTTGTTTTAAGTCATTTAAGTCACCTTGATCTTAGTTGGAATGATTTTGGTGGAATCTCTATTCCGAAATTTATCGGTTCGTTAAAAAGCTTGATGCATCTCGATCTCTCCGGTTCTAATTTCGGTGGTATAATACCTGAGCAACTTGGCAACCTATCTAATCTTCGCTATCTTGACCTCTCTTATTCAAACTTCATATGTACAACACCTACTCAGCTCAATAATCTGTCTCGTCTGCATACTCTTCGTTTGAAAGTTCCTTTTGGTTCCAGTGGCACTCGTGTTGACGACCTTTCATGGCTCTCTCAGTTGTCTTCTATTAGGGTTCTTGATTTAGCTTTAGTGGACCTATCCAATGCTACAGATTGGTTAGGAGTAGTAAGCACGTTGCACTATCTAAAAGAATTATATTTACCGGAGTGCTTTCTTACTAACATTCCACCATCTCTTTCTCATGTCAACTTTACAAATTTAGAAGTTCTTGATATTAGTGACAATGGCCCCTTCAATACCACCCTACCAACTTGGCTGTGGAACCTTACCAAGCTTTCCTATCTTGATCTCGAAAATTCTGGATTTCATGGGAAGATCCCAGACTCACTCGGAAACTTAACTTCTTTGAACAGTCTGTATTTAGGATTTAATGATTTTGAAGGTAGCATACCTAGATCAATTCAAAACTTGTGCAATTTAGTGAGTATAGATTTGAGCGGTCTGGGCATCGGCGGAGATATTGCAGAGTTCGTAAGGACGCTTTGCTCATGGAAGAATATGGAGCAACTAACATTAGAAAATAACAAGCTTCACGGAAATTTATCTAGCTGGTTAGAGGAGATGAAGAATCTAAGCTTTCTTGATCTCACCAATAATTCACTAGTAGGGCCTATTCCTACTGGAATTGGGAGACTCTCAAATTTGCAATGGTTAGACCTCTCTTATAATTCCTTGCAAGGTGTCATATCTGAAGCTCATTTTGCCAACGTATCAAAGTTGGCGTTCCTGAGCCTAGGCTCAAATTCTTTGATCATTGACATGGATCAAAATTGGATTCCACCGTTTCAACTTTGGTATCTCTATTTAGATTTTTGTCAATTTTTACATCCTCAATTTCCAGCGTGGCTTCAATCGCAAATGCAACTTGATGAGCTATATCTGTCCAACACTAGCATTGCAGATAGTATTCCTAACTGGTTTTGGAATTTGTCAGTTTGCTACGTAGATCTCTCTAATAATCAGATTAGAGGCAAGTTGCCCATGTCCTTGCAATTTACAATCCTACAAGTGCTTATTTTAAGGTCTAACAGACTTGAAGGCCCAATTCCATCTTTGCCAAACACGCTTTTTGGATTAGATCTCTCAGAAAATTCTATATCAGGACCCTTCTCACCAATCTCGAATATGTCGCAATTGTATTATTTGTTACTGTCAAGCAATCAGATCAACGGTAGTATCCCATCTTATCTATGTAAACTAAAATTTCTAGGAGTTCTGGATCTATCAAACAACTCTCTATCGGGAGAACTCCCTCAATGCTGGAAGAATTCATCCATTTTTGCCTTGAATTTGTCGAACAACAATCTTACCGGCGAAATTCCCTCTTCAATTGGTTCACTGAGCTCACTCACATTATTGCACCTCAACAATAACAACTTCTATGGAGAACTTCCGTTGGAATTGCAACTTTGCGACAATTTGCTGTTCCTTGACCTTAGCAACAATAAATTCACAGGAGAAATCCCCACATGGATTGGTAAAAACCTGCAGGATCTAGTAATATTGCAGTTGAGGTCAAATATGTTTGTGGGCCAAATTCCTTCAGAACTTGCACGACTTGCTTATCTCCAATTCTTGGATCTTGCACATAACAATTTGACAGGATCAATACCACGTTCTTTTGGTAATTTCAGCGCTATGATTTATGACACAATTCATGGATATACTGTTAACGAGTGGAACTTTACAACTTATTCCTACCCTACTGACTTGCTTGTGGTAAGACAAGGAGAACAATATCAATATTCTACCACCATCTATCTTCTCAAGATTATGGACCTCTCGGAAAACAATCTAAGTGGTCAAATCCCAGAGGAGATGGTAGCACTTGGGCTATTGCAAAGTTTGAATTTATCAGGAAATCATCTAACTGGAATGATTCCGGAAATGTTAGGCGACATGCGCTCCCTAGAATCACTGGACCTCTCCCTAAATGAGCTTCAAGGTGCTATTCCACAAAGTTTGTCGGCTTTGACGTTTTTGAGCCACTTGAATTTATCTTATAACAATTTATCTGGAAGAATTCCAACAGGAAACCAATTGAGCACACTCGATAATCCTTCAATTTATATTGGCAACACTTATCTTTGTGGACCTCCGACTGAAAAGAATTGTTCTGAAAATGAAACAATGCCTAATGTTGTTGGAGACTACCTCGATGGATCTGAGTCAACATGGCCATACCTCAGCATGGGATTAGGATTCGTCGCTGGATTCTGGAGCGTGTGCGGTATCCTAATATTCAAGGAGTCTTGGAGTAGCGCTTATTTTCAAATGATTGATAGACTATACGACAAAATATATGTGATAGTAGCAATAAATATGAGAAGGTTGAATAAAAAAATGCGTGGATGAAGTCCGATTTCTACAATATATCTTCATGTATGCGTGTGTTTCTTGTTTTTCTTTTGCGTGGAATTTGTCATTGTAAGTTCACAACATTCTCCTATATATGTAACGTTTGCTTAATAATAATGTCTACTTCATGTGAGATATATATATTTTTTTTCGTTTTTTTGAGTATTAATTAAATATTAATACTTCAAATGTCTTCCTGGTTTGAGAAGTGGGTTATCAATGACCCAATCACGTGGATCGAGTTTCAACTGGACTTCACAATAACAAATTCGTTGCCCAGCCCAACTAAATACACAAATTATATATTTAAATATTTTAAGCCCAATTAGCTCACAAATTATTATTTTACATATTTTAAGCCCAAGACTGGTCCAAAAAGACCGCCGTATCGGACGGGATTAGGTCGCCCAATAAGCACATGGGCTGGGCCGGACCGACTAAAATTATTTAAATATCCCGTTTGCTTTATAAACGAAAACACGTGGCACAAATCACGATAATTTGATTAAGAGTTGATTTCTATGGTTTTTTATTAAGAAAATAGAGAAGTCTACTTCTGTATACTTTTATCTTTTACTTGTTTTCATTAATTTTAGACATCTCTCAATACTGTTCCCGTAAAAATCTTCTTTGTAACAAAACATTTCATTTGGATTAATAATTTCAAAAAAAAAAAACACTAGCATCTTTTCAATATAATTTTATTATGTTGCTCTTGATTAGATATTTGCAAATTTGTATAACTGTTCGGCTATATTATTCGCATATAAATACCTGTTATAGACTCCTATTATTTTATTATTTTATTTTTTGGTAACGGTTATTTAATAATAGAACAATAATATCAAAAATTTTACCTTGTCTAAAAGAACAAAAATTAACCCCCCCCCCATTTTTTTTTTCTTCGGTATATTTTTGACGCAAAGTTACCACATCACCCCTTCTCCCACATTAATTAGGTAAAATTCTGACGTAAAATATCTATTAAAATAGGACTTTTCAGCAAAAAAAGAAAAGAAAAGAAAAGAAAAGAAAAGAAATTACAGTGCAGGTGATGCAGTGCCCAGGTGTAAAAGCAATAATTTCTCGATTTGGAGAGTCCCCAAATCCCAATAGCATTTGTTGGAAAGTTACGTTCCATAGTTGCTTTATCGTAATGCTCTATTTGAATGCAAAAAGGAAAAAAAAAAAATTTCTTTGTTAGATAGGTCGCGAATTCTAGAATCGTAAGATTTTTAATTTTATTCTGTTTTGATTATTTTATTAAGTAAAATAAGATTACGTCTAATTTTATTAAAATTATTATTAATATTAGTGGATTTATAATCCTAGTTATATTAGAATTAGCTATATTATAAATATACATTTTATTCTATTTATTTGGTGCGACAGATGAGAGAAGTACAGATATATTTTTGGGACTAGAATTTTATAAAAGAGACATATTTTGTACACCATTTTGTTTATAATAAAAGTTTTTACCCCGTCATCATCCATAAATGTAAACCAGTATTCGAATTACGAAAATATTTGTGTGTTTTATTTTTTTCACTTTCTCGATTTTATTTTATTATTTTCGCGCACGACGAATTAGATATTTTCGCTTTTGTTATAACAAACTTGATATTGGAGGAAATATGATATCAGTTACAAATTTCTAATATATATATATTTCATATATTTGAATTCAAATAAGGAAAAAATAATTTTTTTAGTGTTTGACGTTGCGACTTGGGGTCAACCACTTACTAAAGGGTCAGCCACTTACTAAAGTTATCATTTTTTTTTAATACTAGTGGGATTGACTTAATTGGGTCTTCTGCTTTATATCCTTTTCCATAATGTTGGGTATTAACTTTGCTTATCTCACCGACTGTCCGTAGGGCAAGTGGCAAAGGGCATGGTGGTCGATACCTAAGGTCCCGAGTTAGAATCATAGTTGATTCACATTTCCAGCTAAATTTATTTCTAAAGTAAATAAACGAAGTCGGTAGCGTGCTACTTTCTCTCTCAAAAAAAAAAAAAACTTTGCTTATCTCTAATATTATTGTTGTTATTATATGCATTATCTTTGGGGCCCATATTAGTGTGACTCACGTCCTCTATATTCAGTGTCTAAATTGTCGTGATGTTTTACTCGATTTTGGATTAAAATTCATTTATTCTATTTACTCTTTAGTTACTAATTTAGATATAGGGACATATGAGATATAAGTTGAGCTACAATATTTATAAAAGCAGGTATTATTCACATAGTTCTTTTTACATTACACTATTTCGAAAATCTAAGGACTCAAATCATATGGATATGTAAAATACAGGATTTGCAATCCTAGCAGGAAAAGGAGGGAAACGGATACTTTCGTCTTCACCCGGATCCGATGAAAAAAATTGGATCACATTTTATGAATTCGTTGAGAATGATTCTTTTTTAATTTTTTTTTGAGAGAGAAAGGTAGCACGCTACCCGCTTCGTTTATTTTTTTTAAAAATAAACTTAGCTGAAAATATGAATCAACTAGAATTCGAACTCGGGATCTCGAGTACCAACCACCAAGCCCTTTGCTCACACTGTTGCACCTCAACAATAACAACTTCTATGGACAACTTCCTTCGGAATTGCAAAATTGCAATAATTTACTGTTCCTTGACCTTAGCAACAATAAATTCACAGGAGAAATTCCGACATGGATAGGTGAAAACCTGCAGGATTTAGTAATATTGCAGTTGAGGTCAAATATGTTTGTGGGCGAAATTCCTTCAGAACTTGCACGACTTGCTTACCTCCAATTCTTGGATCTTGCACATAACAATTTGACAGGATCAATACCAGGTTCTTTTGGTAATTTCAGCGCTATGATCTATGACGCAATTGACAATTCTGATCGAAATGGATTTACTGTTGATGCGAGTACCTTTACTTTTTTTTACTACAGTAGTAACTTGCTTGTGGTAATACAAGGAGAAGAGTATCAATATTCTACCACCATTTATCTTCTCAAGATTATGGACCTCTCGGAAAATAATTTAAGCGGTCAAATCCCAGAAGAGATAGTCGCACTTGCGTTATTGCGCGGTTTGAATTTATCAGGAAATCATCTAACTGGAATGATTCCGGAAAGGTTAGGTGACATGCGCTCTCTGGAATCGCTGGACCTCTCACTAAATGAGCTTCAAGGTGCTATTCCACAAAGCTTGTCGGCTTTGACATTTTTGAGCCACTTGAATTTATCTTATAACAATTTATCAGGAAGAATTCCAACAGGAAATCAATTGAGCACACTCGATAGTCCTTCTATTTATATTGGCAATGCTTACCTTTGTGGACCTCCGACGGGAAAGAATTGTTCTGAAAATGAAACAGTGCCTAATGCTGTTGGAAACGACTACACCAATGGATCTGAGTCAACATGGCTATACCTCGGCATGGGATTAGGGTTCGTCGCTGGATTCTGGAGCGTGTGCGGTATTTTAATATTCAAGGAGTCCTGGAGTAGCATCTATTTTCAAATGATTGATAGGCTATACGACAAAATATATGTGATAATAGCAATAAGTATGAGAAGGTTGAATAGAAATATGCAGGGATGAAGTCTATTTTCTGCAATTTATCTTTATGTATGGTGTGTTGCATGTTTTTCTTTTGCATGGTATTTGTCATTATTAATTCACAACATTCTCCTATGCGTAATTAATGTTTGCTTAATAATAATATATCTACTTCCTGTGAGATTTTCTTTTTTTTCCCCCTTTTTTGAGTATTAATACTGACATGTCATTCTGGCTTGAGAAATTGGGTTGTGTTGCATATGCATTACCCCCTTTTTTGATTCTCTTTTATGTTCCTGCTAGCTAATTAATTTATGCTTCAAATTTAAGCAAGGTATTTTTTCTTTTTTTTTTGAGAGTAAGGTAGCATGCTACCGCTTCATTCAGTACGAAAGTGAATTAAGCACAGGCGGGAAGCAACTTGGCTTCCAAGGAAAAAAAAAAAAAAAAAAAAAAAAAAAAAAAAAAAAAAAAAAAAAAAAAAAAAAAAAAAAAAAAAAAAACCTAAACTAAATTAAACACAGAAATGTTCCCACGTGTTCATGTACGAGCGTAGCTCCACCAACACCTGGCCTAACGTGAGCTTTTTACCATCGAAGATTCTTCTATTCCGCTCCAACCAAATAGCCCACCAAGTAGAGATGATGATCACAGACTCCTTTCTGATAAACATTGTGAGGAATTGTGAGGAATTGACTTAACCTTGTAAGGAATTGACTTAACGTCAGCAAGGTATTTTTTCTAATAAACATTTTTTGACATTGTGAGGAATTGACTTAACCTTGTAATTCAAGGATTTTTGAAAGTTGCACATGATTGACTAGGATTTAGAAGAGGTAGAGAACAGTTCCATCAAAAAAGAAGAAGAAGAAGAAAAAGAGCTTCATAAACAAATAATAAAAGTCTACTATTTTATTGTTGTCACGATAAAAGCTGAATAACCCTAATTTTTTAAATATTAAATATAATTAAAAAATGGAAAATTTAAAGTGCATAAATTTTTTACGTGATTTGACTATTAACCTATCTTTATGAACGTAAATGGAGTGAAGAATTAACTTGTTATAAAAATAAAAATCAATAAATGTCTTTTTAAGAAACGGTATTCTCAAATAAATTCAATATATACTCTTCTCATACAACTATACAAGTGACAAAAACCTTTACACAGCAGTAGCTAGTAGGACAAAAAATTTAAAACACAAGTAATTATTACAAAAAAAAAAAAGAAAAAAAAAATCACTTCCGAGCTCAAAAGTATAAATACTATGGCAATTATATCTGGGGAAGCTATTAAAACAAAGCTGCAATAAGCACTGCAAGACTTTTCAGAACAGTAAGAAACGAATAGCATACCAAGCAGCTAACTTTTTAATGCATTAGAAAGAGCTTACTCGATCGGCCTGGTTTTGGTGACGAGCCATGGATTGCATCTTCGTCGGCCACATCGGAAGAAGAGAAATCGGAATCCAAACAACGCATGCATTTGCCGGCTACGAACTCGATCTCGAGTAGTCGGCAGTGAAACACGTCATTTGCCGACTACCCGCGATGTACGCGGCGTTCCGTTGTCACGTGGAAGTCGGCGTTGAAAACACGTCATTTGCTTCTACATTTATGTTTGCATCATCATTCCCAGGAGATCAACTAAAATTATAGCCTTTCCTCGTCACAATTTGAGGCCTGTTTGGTTTTGATGTTGAAAAATAATTTTTGCCGAATTAATTTTAATTTATAATTATTAATTATTAGTTACTTCAACCCGTTTCGGCTCAGTATCAACCGATCTGATATTTCAAAAATTGGACCGGTGGGTAGGTCAAATTTTATTTCCTGCAAAATTTCTTCATCAAATGGATAAAATTGTGAGAGACTTTTGGTGGGGTTTCAACCCAGGAGTTCGTCACTTCTATCCAAAGGCGTGGTCAAAACTCACCACAAACAAAGAACTCGGGGGACTTGGCATACCGTCATGGTTCACGCTCAATCGAGCCTTGGTATGCAAATTAGTTTGGACACTCCTCAATAGGCCAACATCCTTATGGGCGCAGGTTCTAGCAAGCAAGTATAGCAGGGACAACAATCTCAATTTCTGGTCAGTTCAGAGCAAATCTACAGCTTCACCTATTTGGCGTTCTATGTTGCAAATTCGGAATCTGATGACGACTGCTGTGGTAAGGAACTCTGAGCAGCTACAATGGAAATTCACGAAGTCCGGCCGCTTCACCCTCCAATCTGCTATAAACCATATAAACGAAGGTCTGGATCAGAACCAAATGCATCAGCCACCTGGATCTAGGCAAACGATCTGGGCCAATGTGTGGAGCATAAAGAATGCGATGCCTCGGGCAAAAATATTTTTATGGAGAGTAGTAGCTGATACGTTACCTGTTGGAGCCACACTAGCCTCGAGATTGCCTTACATCGACGGCCTATGCCCTCTCTGTCACGAACAGCCTGAGACGTTGGGGCATTTATTTTTTACGTGTGAGCAGGCACGACGAGTTTGGTTTGCATCGAGTTTAGGCCTCACAACTGATAATCCTGAGAGACCTATATCCTATTGGATATTTTTCATCCTAACCAACAAAGCCATGGAGACTCATAAGGCTTTCTGCGTTCATTTATTATGGAGCTTGTGGAAGGAAAGGAATGAGGTGATCTTTGAAAGGAAGAATTTCTCATGCACTACTGTCATTTCAAGGGCTCGCAGCTGGACGGCCTTATATTCCAACCAGAACATGATGAGAATCAGCATCCAAGACCCAACTCTGATTCAAGAACCGGCGATCTCCTCTTATCATGTGTGGGTAGATGGGAGTTGGAAAGGCGGTACCGAAGGTGGTGTAGGATGCCTGATTACTAATCAGCATGGAACCATCGCATGCATATCTGACGTAATAAAGGAGATCCACGATGCTTGCTCAGCGGAAATTGGAGCAATCTCCCGAGTGACAGAGCTTCTTTTGCAAATGTATCCTGGAGAAACTTTTCATATCTTTTCAGATTCAGCATCCATCATCAAAGCCATGCACCTCAGGAGTTATCTTTCTGATGCACTAACACCTGAAGCTTGGACAAGAATCACGGAGATGTGGACGCTTACAGAGAAATTCAATTATTTCAGTTTTGGATGGAATTCGAGATTCTCCAAGAATGCTATAGTCGCGGATCGCTTGGCCACTTGGGGACTCGCAAGCAAAAAGTTCTCTATTTGGGCTTCTTTTGATGAATTTTCTCAGTCTGTATTGGATGTTTAATTAATAAAATCGCCTTAGGGCGTGTTTCCCCTCAAAAAAAGGTAGGTCAAATTTGAATTATTTTTGTTTTTATCGGACTTACTTGCATTAAATACCTTTTGTTAGTAATATATAAATAGTCCGCAGTTTATTACTAATTTTTCAATCTTTATTGCTGAAGAATTTATTGCCGCAACCGGCGTATTGTTCGCCGCACTTCTACAATTCAATCATACGTGCTTCAAAATTAAAATCTATTATATTAGGTGAAATTTTAAAAAGTTATATACAGAAATTTGAAATTTACTAATTAAGTAACTATTTCTTATAGATCAAATAATACAATAAATTTCTGTATTATTGAATTTTGGACTACTTTATGCTAAAGATAACACGTCTTCCAAACTTGTGAACTTTTATTTATAAATATTTTAGATGTTGTAAATTGCGTCCATCAGATTAGTTTTTGAATTTTAAGACAAGTATTACTGTTAAATTATACGAAAAAATTGTTATTCTCTAAAAATAAAATGATATATTTTTTTATGTTTTTTATATTTAACAATCACTAATTATAGCTAATAATGTGTAAGCAATCTGGTGTACCTGATGCATGTAATAAATTTTCCCATAAAGTAAGCGATTAAATTTTGAAGTAATTAATTTAAATTTTGATTTGACTCTTTAATCTTTTAAATTTTATTTTACTATCCAATCTTTCAATTTTTTTTTAATTTGAGTCGGTCGGTAGCACTTTGACTTCAATTATTTTTTTTTGATTAAACAGAAATATACCATATTTTAGAAAACATAAAAACGGCGTCGGACCAATTGGTCCTAAAACACGTACAGTATCAGACAAAACAAAACAAAACAAAACAATGCCTAGAAGGACTGAAGAAACATCCTAAAAGCGCAATGACCAAAGAGGAATCTCAAGTCCCAAGCAGATTCCATAGCCCCACCGTGCGAAGAACGCTTCTCCCCAGATAGTTCATATAAGTTTTATACACTGTTTTCTATTATAAATTTACGAATTGTTTCCCTGAGTATATATTAGAGGAAGTGGGCCCTGTGTTGCATAACCATTATACCTCTTCTTTTGTCTTTTCCACTTATTAATTCTTGCTATGCAATTAATTGATGCTTGCTAATAAGATTAATTCAACTATTTATTAAACTAGTGATTAATTCGAGTTATAACTATTAATTAATAATTTATATTTCTAAATAATTTTATGGCGAGAAACTGTTTTATTGAAATAGCCAAATTTAACTTATTTTCCACCTTTACTATAGTTTCTATTCTTACCGACCGTTCCTAGCGCAAGTGGCAAAGGGCTTGGTGGTTGGTACCCGAGGTCTCGAGTTCGAATCCTAGTTGATTCATATTTTCAGCTAAGTTTATTTCTAAAAAAAAAAACGAAGCAGGTAGCGTGCTACCTTTCTTTCTCAAAAAAAAAAAAAAAAAAGACTTTCCTCCCATTTACAAAGCACAACTTCAAATATTAAACTTTAGAATAAACTTCAAACAGGCCCCTGCGGTTAGCTCATTTTATTTTACTACTCTCTAATTTTTAGCCTTATCTTATTATAAGAATCCGTCATTAAATAAGATAATAAGTGATACATTTAAAAAAATTTGTCATTTTGTGATTTGTAGAATCCAACAAGATGCATCCGCGCGGGCTACATCTACCCACGCGAAATAAAGTCGGCGCAGAAAAGAGTAACGTTTTCTGTTAATTTGGCTAAGTCGGTGACGACACATCTTTCGCTGCCGACTTTATGACAATTTATGCACGCTTGTTAGACCTCCTACACCAAACCATGCGAGGTTATTAACTTCCGTAAGATTTTTTTTTTTTTTTTTTTTGTGAGAAAATGTAATAGGCCCCCTCAGCTTTAACTTTAACTTCCATTGAGGCCTTCTCATTTGTTAGAATTACAGGCATGTTTGATTCATGATTGAAATAATATTAGAAAATAAAATAAAATTGTATTGAATATAAAAAAATATAGAAAAGTGATCCAAAAATACTTAGTTTGCTATTGGAATGAAAATAAAAATGAATAATTTAGTTTTGATTAAGGGAGAAAAGAGTGATGAAGAGAAAGGAGGAGGAGGTGTTTGTTAGAGAGAGTTTTGAGTGATTTACTCTGGAATGAACTAATTTAGAATTTAAACAAAGTTGAACCATAAATAGATTAGGTTATTTTCATTCTAGAGTAGAATAAAAATCGAATTCGATTTCTGTAAAATAAACAACAACTATTAATATTACTAGATCCCATTCGAATTCGGAAGTCTAAATATGTAGACCAAATAAGTGTTTTGAGCAAATTAAATTTCAGTAAAATATTTATTACTAATTCATCAAATTTAATAGCTTTCAAAACTTATTTTTAGGTAATAATACTGAACTAAGAAATGGCATGTTGCTGATAGAACTATTAAATTTAATAAATTGATTAATTAATTATAACTCAAATCGAACTATTAAACTTAATATAGTTTTTTTTTTTTTTTTTTATAGCAAAATTTCACCGATCCTAGCTTCTACGATATCATTCTTTGGTGATCAATTAAAAATCTCTCCTTTTTCCTCGCCACAATTTGGGGTAAAAAGAAAACCAATGTATTTCTCAACTGCACATCGATCGACTACACAAGTATCAATAGATTGAAAATTTCCGGCCGGATCGGATCGGATCGGATCGGATCACGCCAGGATTATCTCAACTTGCTTGGTCTCTCACAGGCTTTGATTAGTAGTTATTTTGGCACCGTTCGCTCCATGAATAAAAACTTTAGCAGGAGCTTCGTAATGACGCGTCGTTAAGGAGACCCAATACGTCATCACGTATCACTTTTATTTTTATCCAAAATTTATAATTATATTTTTTATAATTATTTTTTAAAAAAATTAGTATTAAAGACGCAAGACGCCGATAAAATATTAGATGAAAGCAAAACTAACACGTGACAGCAAATTGAGAACTCTCCAATGGACATCGTTAGGGAGCTCCTCATTGAAACTTTATTATCAGCCCAGATTATCCTCATTGAAACTTTATTATCAGCCCAGATTAACCGATCCGATATGTGAAACATTGGACACGACAGGTCAAATCTAAATTTTCTTTTTATATATATATAATTTCTAATTTATATGATTTGTTTGGATAGAATACCTTTAGCTAGCCACATATAAATAGTCTACGGTCCACTATTTTTTCTAGTCCTTCGGTAAGTAGAAATTAATAAATTAGTGCTGCTACTGTTGTATCTTGTGTCGCACTTTTAAAATTCAGACATAGTTGCTTCAAAATTAAAATCAATGATTTAGCTCTTATCTAGATATTGAAATAAATTATCCAAGTATAAAGACTTTTTAGTATGACGGTAACTAAAGAGTTTAAATTTTTTTTTTTTGGCTTCTTCCAAAATTTTAATATCCATAGTTTGATAAAATAGCATAATTTACTAATTACAAGATAATTTATCATATTTCGAAAAAATAATTTTTTAATTAATATCTCTTTAATTATTTAATTATTCATATCATAGTAATAATTAATATCGCTCTAATTAGGGCCTTGCGGGTAGAATCTATTTTTTTTTTCTTTTTCATAAGATTTGTTTGCACAAAATATCCTTTGTTAATTAGTCTCATATAGAGAGTCTACTATTTTTATAGCCTTTTTCATCACAAGAAATTATTACTGCACCCCACTTCTAAAACTCAATCATAGTTCCTTCAAAATCAAAATCTAATTATTTAATGTATTTTACAAAATTAAAGCATTGTATATAGGAATTCAAAAGTTATCAGATACCTGTTTCTTTTAGATCAAATAACAAACTCCCTTCATACATTGTCGAATTTTGGACTACTCTCCGCCAAGATGATAAAATTTAATTCATGAATTTTTACGTACAAGCGTTTTGGATGTTGTACATTACATCTATCAAATTAGTTTTAAATTTTAAGAATGATCTAAAAACCGGATCAAATTGGTTGGTTCGACTGTGACTCGGTCTATAAAATAGTTCAGTTTAACTTTTTGAACCGGATAAGTCAAAAAATTATTTTGAACTGTTCCAACCAACTGTTCACTGGTCTTGTTTTAATCAAATCGGTTGATTTTCTTTTTTGATTAAGTCATATTAAAATCCAACAACTTAAAATTAACTTAACTTATTTTATTTTCTATTAGCACAATTAGTCTTATATAGTGTAAAACTTGACAACTTATATATATTTAATTTGGTCTAAAAATTAATATTTTATAATTAAGTATGATATTAAAATAATAATAATATATATAGAGTACGTCTCCTGTACTTTCGAAAGTACGGAGGCCTTCGTGCTTGTAAGTTGTTTTCGATGATAGGACATCCGATTCAACGATCGACTCCTTTATGAATAATCTACGCTATTGAAACTATCTGGAAACCAAATTTCATAATTTTTCGATATCATTACCGGGTGATCAAAAGGTCTCAAAAATGACTATTTTAACGGTCGATGTGGCATGTTTTTAAATTTAACGGTGTAAAACAATCCAAATTATATGAAACTTTTACAAAAAAATTCTACTTAACATCAGTAGTAAGATCAATACTTCTGATTTGAAATTTGAGTCTTTTATCACTATTTTTATGAGATTTTTATTTTCAGCCATTCATTTTGGGACTACTCGTTCACTAGCCAAATGAAGTCAAAAAATTATAAAATTTAGTTTCTAGATAGTTCTAATAGTGTAGATCATATCCAACGAAATCGATCGCCGAATCGGATGTCCTATCATCGAAAATAACTTACAAATACGGAGGTCTCCGTACTTTCGAAAGCATAAAAGCCTAGCTCAATATATATATATATATATATATATATATATAGTGTAGAGCTATTATGCTATCGGAAGCATAAGGGAGTTGGTGCTTCCGATTTTTTAGCCCTTGAATCAAGAATTATACGGTTAGGATGATAGCGGTCCCCTTTAGGGTTAAGTGGTCCTCCTAGGGTTGAGTGGTCCCCACTGGTTAATAGTATTAATCCAATGGTTATAAATGATCAAGGACCTTCATCCAAGGGCTAAAAAATCGGAAGCACTAAACCCTTCGTGCTTCCGATAGTATAGTAACTCTACTATATATATATATATATAAAATAAAATTTTAAAATTAGTATTATATATTAATGGCGTCATACTAACATCACTAGTTTAGCCGGTGACCCACTGGTTAAACTAGTGACTTATGATGCAATAACAATTTTGGGTCGCTGTTCGTCCCCGATTTTTAAAACATTGCTCATTACAATGCAAGAACCATCCGGTGCACCTGGCGCACCTAATAATATTTGGCGTCATTGACTTGGGGTCTTTACCCTCTTCTATACGCTGTATTCATTTTCTTTTCGGTGGGTCCCAACTAGCTTGGTTTTCCCCGTTAATGCTTCTCATCCCCTCAATTTCACCCAGTTTTTTATCTTACAAATATTTCCTGGGCTATGCCATATATATATATATATATGTAGGCTTAGTTATATTAATGTACAAGATTCCATAGTATATATATAATATCTAGTCAATATTCTTTACGTGTAGAAAATTCAATTTCATGTACGTCCAAGTTTGGAATCAACAGGGATTTTAAACGCATCTAACATCTATTAAAGAGGCTTTGATGTCGATAGTGTGTGTGTGTGTATATATATATATAGGCATGATTTAGTTATTAATTTGTTTATACATAGGCTTAACTGTTAAAAGTTTATTTGGAAAAGTTGGTAAAGTTCCAAGTCTTTTTTATTTTTTTTCTTTTGTTTGTTGGAATAGTTAATTAGATGTCGACATAGACAAGGACTATGTAGAGAGAGAGAGGGATGCACAAATGAAGGGATGTAGTAGACCCTAGCTAGCACCAATAAATACAAGTATATACTGCACATGGATCTATATATAGTAGCCATTGCCACTGTGTAGAGCTATAAAATATACTAGCTAGTCACGAGGACCACAATGAACCATGCAGTACCGTTTGTTACTTCTTCTCACACTGTGGCTTTTAGGCCATCATGCTATCCTAACAAGCGGGTGCTTCGAGATCGAAAGGGAGGCACTCCTTACCTTCAAAGCCGGTATTATTGATACGAGCAATCGCTTGTCTTCATGGGCTGGTCGAGATTGTTGTAGTTGGCGGGGAGTGGTATGCGACAACAACACCGGCCATGTTCTGAAGCTCAACCTTCAAAACAGTTATATTTATATGTATTCCAATTGGTCAGATTACTCCCTGCGCGGTGAGATCAATCCATCTTTACTTGTTTTAAGTCATTTAAGTCGCCTTGATCTTAGCTGGAATGATTTTGGTGGAATCACCATCCCAAAATTTATCGTTTCGTTAAGGAGCTTGATGCATCTTGATCTCTCCGATTCTAATTTCAGTGGTGAAATACCTGAGCAACTTGGCAACCTATCTAATCTTCGCTATCTTGACCTTTCTGATTCAAGCTTCACTTGTAAAATACCTCTTCAACTCAGTAATCTCTCTCGCCTGCATACTCTTTATTTGGGTGACGCTTTTGCTTCCAACGGCCCTTGCGTTGACGACCTTTCATGGCTCTCTCGGTTGTCTTCTATTAGGGTTCTTGATTTAGCTTTTGTGGACCTATCCAATGCTACAGATTGGTTAGGAGTAGTAAGCACGTTGCACTATCTAAAAGAATTATATTTACCGGGGTGCCTTCTTACTAACATTCCACCATCTCTTTCTCATGTCAACTTTACATATATAGAAGTTCTTGATCTTAGCTCTAACGGCCCCTTTAAAACCACCTTACCACCTTGGTTGTGGAATCTTACTGAGCTCTCTTATCTCAATCTTGCTGACTCTGGATTTTATGGAAAGATCCCTGACTCACTTGGAAACTTAACTTCTCTCAACTCTCTGTATTTAGGAATGAATGACTTTGATTCGGGAAGTACCATGCCTAGATCAATTAAAAATTTGTGCAATTTAGTGAGTATAGATTTGAGCGGTCTGGGCATCGGCGGAGATATTGCAGAGTTCATAAGGACGCTTTGTTCATGGAAGAATATGGAGGAACTAAAGTTAGAAAATAACAAGCTTCATGGGAGCTTATTTGGATGGCTAGAGGAGATGAAGAATCTAAGCTATCTTGAACTTGGGGATAATTCACTAGCAGGGCCTATTCCTCCTGGAATTGGGAAACTCTCAAATTTGCAAACTTTGGATCTTTCTTCTAATTTCTTGCAGGGTGTCATATCTGAAGCTCATTTGGCCGACCTATCAAAGTTGGAGTCCTTGTTCTTAGACTCAAATTCTTTGATCATTGACGTGGATCAAAACTGGATTCCTCCCTTTCAACTTTCGGATATTGAGTTAGGTTCTTGTCGATTTTCGCAGCCTCTATTTCCAGCATGGCTTCGATGGCAAATGCAAATTGGCTTTCTAAATCTGTCCAACACAGGGATCACAGACACTATGCCTGAATGGTTTTGGAATTCACCATATCGTATCGTAGATCTCTCTCATAATCAGATTAGAGGCAAGTTGCCCATGTCCTTGCAATTTACAATCCTAGAAGATCTTATTTTGAGGTCTAACAAACTCGAAGGCCCAATTCCGTCTTTGCCAAACACGCTTGGAGTATTAGATCTCTCAGAAAATTCTATAGCAGGACCCCTCCTCTCACCAATCTCGAATGTGCTGCAATTAAGTTATTTGTTACTATCAAGCAATCAGATCAACGGTAGTATCCCATCTTATATATGTGAACTAAAATATCTAGAAGTTCTGGACCTATCAAACAACTCTTTATCAGGGGAGCTCCCACAATGCTGTAAGAATTCATCCCTTTTAGTCTTGGATTTGTCAAACAACAATCTTGCCGGCGAAATTCCTTCTTCAATTGGTTCGCTGAGCTCGCTCACATTACTACACCTCAACAATAACAATTTCTATGGAGAACTTCCTTTGGAATTGCAACATTGCAATAATTTACTGTTCCTTGACCTTAGCAACAATAAATTCACAGGAGAAATCCCCACATGGATAGGTGAAAACCTGCAGGATCTAGTAATATTGCAGTTGAGGTCAAATATGTTTGTGGGCGAAATTCCTTCAGAACTTGCGCGACTCGCTTACCTCCAATTCTTGGATCTTGCGCATAACAATTTGACAGGATCAATACCACACTCTTTTGGTAACTTTAGCGCTATGATCTATGATGCAATTCACAATTATGATGGAAATGGATATACCGTTGACGAGAGCAACTTTACATCTTTTGACTACAGTAATAACTTGCTTGTGGTAATACAAGGAGAAGAGTATCAATATTCTACCACCATTTATCTTCTCAAGATTATGGACCTCTCGGAAAATAATTTAAGCGGTCAAATCCCAGAAGAGATAGTTTTTTTTTTTTTTTTGAGAAAAAGGTAGCATGCTACCCGCTTCATTCATTGCAAATATGAACTAAGCTACAGGAGTGAGGCAACAAAGGCCTCGGAGGGGACGAAAAAAATAAAAATAAAAATAAAAATAAAAATAAAAAATAAAAATAAAAATTATACATATATATATATATAGGTATAAATATATATATATATATTAAAGCCCAGTCGAAGAAAGAGTCAGCTTCCAGAGATTCAACAACTGTTTACACTTAAAGACCGTAAGGAGAGGATCAGGCTGTATCTTTCGAAAAATGGCCCCATTCCTAGCCTCCCAAATTACCCACCAGCACGCGGCAAGTCCAGTTATCCAGTTGTTCACTATCCGTGATTCCGAGTGGTCCTTCCGTCTATCCCAAATAAAGGTCACCTCGTCCTCCAGATCAGTAAGTTGGACTTTCTCCAAGGTCATCGCGAGTAGGAAATTTAGTGAAAACACAACGTGTGAAGAGATGATCGACGGTTTCCGCTTCAACTCCACACAGAACGCACTCCGTATTACCAGTCCAGCCTCTTTTTAGAAGATTATCCGTTGTGAGAAGCCTCTTCTTAAGGACGAGCCAGCAAAAAACTTTTACTTTAAGCGGGATTCGGAGCATCCAAATCCTACTAGCTCTATCGTCCCTCGTGCCCCCGTCACTGAGCATCGAGTAGGTTGATTTGACTGTGAAGCGCCCATCAGAGCTCCATCTCCAGTGCACGCTATCCGGTCTCCGTTCAATTTTGCAATCCGCGATTTGAGCCTTCAGAGCTGTAAAGCAAGTGTTCAGGCTCATGTCAGAAGTGGGGTCGCCGCATAAAATCTTACACCAAGTCCAACCATCGCTTTTCAGGCAGTCGGTGATTTTCATACTTTTGTGGGGTGATATATCAAAGACCAACGGGAATGCCGACCGCAAAGTAGTTTCCTTACACCACCGATCAGACCAAAAGTTAATACTACACCCATCCCCCAACTTGTAGAATAATCCCCATTTGAATAATTCGCTCTGACTAAGGACCCCCTTCCACCACCGATCAGACCAGAAGAGATAGTTGCACTTGCGTTATTGCGTAGTTTGAATTTATCAGGAAATCATCTAACTGGAATGATTCCGGAAAGGTTAGGTGACATGCACTCCCTGGAATCGCTGGACCTCTCACGAAATGAGCTTCAAGGTGCCATTCCACAAAGTTTGTCGGCTTTGACGTTTTTGAGCCACTTGAATTTATCTTATAACAATTTATCTGGAAGAATTCCAACAGGAAACCAATTGAGCACACTCGATAATCCTTCAATTTATATTGGCAACACCTATCTTTGTGGACCTCCAACGGGAAAGAATTGTTCTGAAAATGAAACAGTGCCTAATGTTGTTGGAGACGACTGCACCAATGGATCTGAGTCAACATGGCTATACCTCGGCATGGGATTGGGGTTCGTCGCTGGATTCTGGAGTGTGTGCGGTATCCTAATGTTCAAGGAGTTCTGGAGTAGCGCTTACTTTCAAATGATTGATAGGCTATACGACAAAATATATGTGATAATTGCAATAAGTATGAGAAGGTTGAATAGGAAAATGCACGGATAAAGTCCAATTTCAGCAATTTATTTTTATGCATGGTGTGTTTCTTGTTTTTCTTATAAATTCACAACATTCTCCTATATATAATGTTTCCTTAATAATAATGTGTACTTCATGTGCGATTTTTTTTCTCTTTGAGTGTTAATGTGAAATGCTGGTTTTGAGAAAGTGGGTAGTGTTGCATGCATTACCCCTTTTATACTCTCATTATATTCCTGCTAAGTAATTAGTTTATGCTTCAAAAAAATAAAAAAAACAAATTGTCTCCTCTCATATAAGAGTATTGCGAGGAATTAATTTACTAACCTTATAATACAAGGATTTAAAAGTTGCACATGACAGAATAAGAGTTACAAGAGAAAGAGAACTGTTTCATCAGAAAAAATAAGTTTCAGAAAACAAAGGACTATTATTTAATTACTTTCACGAGAAAAGCCCAACAACCCTAATTTCTTAGACATAAAATATCTCAAAAATAGTTAAAAAACTGAGAGAAAAATATAGAGCATAAATATTTTACGTGATTTGGCCGCAAACCTATCTTCATAAACAAAAATGGACCAAAAATTTTACTGTAAATTGAATAAAAACCAAAAAGAAATGTCTTTTCTTAGAAACCTTAATCTCAAATAAACCCAGTATATATAGTCTTCTCATATAAGTGACAAAAACCTTTACATGGTAGCGGTTGCACCTAATTATTATAAAATTCTTTCCTCTAAAGTATAGTCTTAAGATGTATCATAACAATTATATATATCTGGAAAAATTATTAAAATCCCCCCCGGGTTTTAGAACAGTATAAAATGAATAACACACTGAGGAACTAACTTTTTAATACATTAGAATGAGTTATTTGGGTGTGGTTCTCATGACGAACGGTGGAATGCATTTGCGTCTTTTACATCTAGGGAAAAAAAAAAAAAAAAGAATATGATCGGCGGCGAAACACGTCGTTTGCCGACTATTTGATGATGTCCGTGGCGAGCATTTGACACATGAAGTCGGCAATAAAAAACATGACTTTCTTTGTTGGCCCTGCTAAACTCGGCAATGTAAAATCATACATTGCCGACTTAATTACAATAGGTCAACGTAAGCAGACTTAATTACAATAGGTTAATAAAAAAAGAATTCGGTCGGACACCCTCGACTATATACCATTTGTCACACGCGTTATAGTTTGAAGACCAAAAGTATAATTTATCCCAGAGCAATGCTACCGGTACATCCAAAGTGGAGAGTACATTTTACACATTTTTCATCTAATGACCATCGATTGCTTATTTATCATATCAATATTTTTATTTTTTAAACAAAAAATCATTTAGTTAGATTTTTTTGAATTCTACAATAGAGGGTGTAATATTTACACTCCTTTACAAGTAGGATTTTTCTTTATCCCAAAAGAAAAAGATAAAGAAAGGTTTTGCTTTTGTTTTTTTTTTTTTTTTGAAAATCGTTGGGCCTTGTGATTGGGACTAGACGTCACGGACACGGACACGGGACACGAAACACGGGACACGACACGATTCGGACACGGCGACTCGGCAACCTCCAAAATATTAGGACACGAATACGGCATGGATACTGTTAATAAAATATAATATTATTAATATAGTAATATATATTTATTATATATAAAATATTAGTTTTGCTAAAATATTATTGTATTTCTCATGCGAATGGAAGTTAATAAAATTTTCATTGATAATTTATATATTTTAAGAAAAAAAATTCTCCACCATTTATAATTTATTTGTATTGTCTAAAAAAATTTATATGTATTCATCAAAAAGCCAAAATATGTCTCATCTTACATTATATATGCATGAAAAAAATATAAAAATATGTATTAGTAGGATGTGTAATATTGGATCTGTGTCGAACGCACGTTCATGACATGTCTATGTCAGATATAAGTCCGACACAGATACACGTGTGTCCGACACAAATACGTGTGACTTATAGAATGTCCAGCGATAGGTAGGACTTAAGAGTCCTCCACTAACAAAAGTTTTGCCTCTTTTCTTTGCCATACTTTGAATTGACTTGGGCCTTTATGCTTGCTTTTCCATAGAGTATCACTATGGGTCTTTCAACATATTATTATTTATATGCATTATCTATTGGGCCCATATTAGTGTGACTCACGTTGTTTGTATTTACAGTCCAAGTTTTTTTTTTTTTTTTGAGAGAAAGGTAATACGCTATCAGCTTCGTTTATTTCTTTTAGAAATAAACTTAGCTAGAAATGTGAATCAACTAGGATTTGAAATCGGGACCTCGGGTACCAACCACCAAGCCCTTTGCCACTTGCGCTAGGGTCAGTTGGTTATTTAGAGTCCAAGTTGTTGCGATGTTTTATTAGGTTTTGGATTAAAATTCATTTTTTTTTATTTACTCTTGGTACTAATTTAAATCTGCTGCATATAAAATATAATTAACTTCTCTCTATGGTATTGATAGGCGAGAAAGTATTTATGAATTTTGTTTTGGCTTGATTATAAAAAAACCTCTCCTATAATTCACCTCAAGTCTCAAATATCTTTCTACTTAAAAAATTGAATAATATCACATTTCATTAACTTTTTGCAGAAGTGTTAACAGGGATGATGTGGAAGATGACTTCATATTAAAAACACTTGCATTCTCGCACGCGATGAAGAGGATTTCTTACGTAAATGCTATTTCATGGTTGCTCTTTAGTTTTGATACTTGAAAGTGTGTTTAAAAGAGATTGAATGGGCTTAAAAGTGTGCTATCAGCATGCCGCTGTTAAAATAAGGAAAAAGTGCAGCATGATTTTTATAATTGAACTTTTTTTCTCCATTAAATAGAAACATATTTTCCAACCAATCTCAAAGTAGGATAATAAAATACTCTATTTATTTTCGTATGTAATACAGCGTTCCACATATCGTAATAAGTTGACAGCGATATATTTTCTATGGTCCCATTGAACAACAAAGAAGTATATTTCTATATACTTTCGTCCCAATTCCATTTTAACTTTAAAAAATTTTGTCCGACAGCATTATCAACAAAATTGAATATTTTGCTAAATTGAAACTATAATTAATTCGAACAAACTAAACTACATAAATATTAAACAAAAAAATCATTCTAATTAAGAAGAAGTAGAAAATAGATTCATAAAAAAGTATAATATATCTTATGTTTTAATTAATTATTAACTAAGATCAACAGTGCACAAATATGATAAAATATATATATATATAGTCTAGTAGACAAGAAGGAGATAATTCATAACTAAATCATAAAAAAAACTCGAGTAATTATTTTTAGATGAGAAGTAAATTTCTTAGCCTCACATACACAATACGACACAATTACCTATAGTGCTAGGAGCAAATTCATTAGTCTATAGTAGCAAAACTAATATTGATAATTTTGGAGGGATATCCGTAATATATATTTTATAACTTTTGAGGAATACATTTGAAATAGTCTCTATTTAATATGATATTAGAATAAGAGGTCCTAATTAAATATAAAACATTAAAATTTTGTCCTCTTGCACCTCAAATTTTTTAAAAATAATAAATATTTTACATTACCGACCGTCCCTAGCGCAAGTGGCAAAAGGCTTGGTGATTGATACCCCAGGTCTCGAGTTCGAATCCTAGTTGATTCACATTTCTAGCTAAGTTTATTTCTAAAAAAAATAAAACGAAGCGGGTAGCGTGCTACCTTTTTCTCAAAAAAATAAAAAATAAATAAATGTTTTACATTACTTAATATAAAACGATGCGTAGTGTGGACAATAATTTTTTTCATTATTGACCTTCGGGTCTTTTGCCCCTTCTTTACGATATATATTTTCATACTTGACTAAGTATGAAACATGAATTTCATGTACACACAAACTTTCAAATTAATCAGCACGAATTTAAAGGCTTCTAAGGGGCTGTAGTGAAGTAGCTAGACACAAGCATTTGTGTGTGTGTGTGTCACATGTGTGTATATATATATATATGTATACTGGTGCAAAATGCAAGTATAAATAACTGATCAGTGAGCAAGCAAACGCCAAATATTGTAACGAGGACCACAGCCATGCACCATTTGCTTCTTCTACTCACACTATGGCTTGTAGGCTATCAAGCCACCCTAACCAGCGGGTGCTTCGAGATCGAAAGGAGCGCGCTCCTCGCCTTCAAAGCCAGTGTTATCGATACCGAGGAGTGCTTGTCCTCATGGGCAGGTCGGGATTGTTGTAGTGGTTGGAGGGGAGTAGTCTGCGACAGCAACACCGGGCACGTCGTGAAGCTCAAACTGCGAAATTCGTCGCTTTACGATCTCGGCGGTGAGGTTAGTCCTTCCTTGGCTGTTTTACATCGTTTAGTCCAACTCGATCTTAGCTTGAACGGTTTCTTTGGAAGCACCGTCCCGGAATTCATCGGCTCGTTTAAAAATTTGACGCATCTCAATCTCTCCTACTCTGGCTTTGGCGGCAAAGTACCTCAGCAACTTGGAAATCTCTTTAACCTTCGCTTTCTCGATCTCTCTGGGTCGCTCTTCACAGGTGTAGCACCTCCTTGGCTAGGCAATCTCACTCATCTCCGCACTCTTGGCTTAGAATACGCTTTTCTTAGTGGCCCCAGCGTTCGCGACCTTTCGTGGCTTTCTCATTTATCTTCTCTCCGATACCTCGCCATGAGCTCAATGGATTTGTCTAGTGCTGTGGATTGGTTGCAAGAAGTTAATAAGCTGAAGTACATTACAGAGTTGTCTTTGGAAGATTGTGGTCTAAGTAACATCCCAAACTCTCTATCTGATCATGTCAACTTTACATCTCTGAGAATCCTTAAACTCGGTGGAAATGGCCCCTTCAATGTCGCCTTGCCGACTTGGTTGTGGAACCTTACCGACCTTTCCTATCTTGGTCTAGAAAACTGCGGATTTTATGGAAAGATCCCCGACGCACTCGGAAACTTGACTTCTCTTAGCAGCTTATATTTAGGACAAAATCATTTTGAAGGTACTGTACCCGAATCGCTTGGAAACTTGTGTAATTTGCAAGTCGTAGACCTGAACTCTCTTCACATGGGCGGAGATATTGCAGAGGTGGTAGAGACGCTGCGCTGCTCGTGGAAGAGCCTCGACACATTGGATTTGTCAAATAACGAGCTTCACGGGAATTTAACCGGCTGGCTAGAGCAGCTGGCGAATGCGGGCTATGTTGATCTAAGTAACAACTCACTAGTTGGACCTATTCCTTTTGGAATTCAGAAGCTTTCGAATTTAGTTTGGTTGGAGCTTTGTTTTAACTCCTTGCAAGGTGTCGTGTCCGAAGCTCATCTCGCCAGCCTATCAAATTTAAAGGGAATTTCGCTCTCCTCCAATTCTCTAACCGTCGACGTAGATGAAAACTGGGTCCCTCCATTTCAGCTTCTGGCTCTTATGTTAGGTTCCTGTAAACTGGTTGGGTCCCAGTTTCCGGCATGGCTCCGATGGCAGACGCAACTTCTCGATTTGGATTTATCGAACACAAGCATCGCTGGCGCCGTGCCTGAATGGTTATGGAACTTGTCATCAATTGTGATAGATCTCTCTTATAATCAACTTGTAGGCAAATTGCCAGTATCTTTGCAATTCACAGATCTAAAGATTCTTGTTTTGAAGTCCAATAGATTCGAAGGTCTGATACCATCTCTGCCAAAGAATCTGATCATGTTAGATCTCTCCGAAAATTCTCTTTCCGGACTGCTTCCGCTATCCTTGAATATTCCATGGTTAGGCTTCTTATTCTTGTCAAGCAATATGTTTATTGGCAGTATCCCATCATACATGTGTGAATTGGATTCTCTAGAAATGCTGGATATATCAAACAACTCTTTATCGGGAGAACTACCTTGGTGTTGGCAAAATTCGTCTCTCCAAATCTTGGATCTGTCAAACAATAACCTTACCGGAAAAATTCCAGCCTCCATTGGCTTGTTGAGCTCACTTACATCGTTACATCTGAACGATAATCGCTTCCATGGGGAACTCCCTGCGAATTTGCAGCATTGCAAGCATCTGACTTTTCTTGATCTTAGCAGAAACAAATTGTCAGGAAAAATTCCAACATGGATAGGTGAGAACCTACAGAATCTAGTAGTTCTGCAGTTGCGATCAAATATGTTTTCCGGCAACATTCCAGAAGTGTTGGCACAACTGCCAGACCTCCATGTCTTGGATCTTGCGGCTAACAGTCTGTCGGGACCGCTACCACATTGTTTTGGTAATTTTAGTGCTATGATTCATCCATCGGCAAACAATTATAATCCAGACGAATATAAGATTAACCTAATCTCGGATATTTTATTCAACTTCATTGATAATTTACTTCTTGTAATGAAAGGGAATGAATTTCGGTACTCTACCATCCTTTATCTTGTCAAGACTATCGATGTCTCAGGAAACAATTTGAGTGGGCAAATCCCAGAAGAAATAGTCGCACTTCACATGTTGCAGAGTTTGAACTTATCAGGAAACCATTTGACAGGACGGATACCAGAAAACATAGGCGACATGCTTTACTTGGAATCTCTTGACCTCTCACTGAATGAGCTTTCAGGCGCTATTCCGCAAAGCTTATCGGATTTGACCTACTTGAGCCACTTGAATCTATCTTACAACAACTTATCTGGGCGAATTCCAACTGGGAGTCAATTGGACCGACTTAACGATCCGTCAATATACATCGGCAATTATTATCTTTGTGGACCTCCTACCAAAAACAACTGTTCCAAAGATGATGCAAACCCTTCTCCTCAAAGAGAAGACAACAACGGAACTGAGAAAATGTGGTTATACCTTGGGATGGGATTAGGATTTGTCACGGGATTCTGGGGTGTGTACATTGTCTTCTTATTCCGAAGATCATGGAGGATTGCTTATTTTCAAATGACTGATAAATTATTCGATGATATATACGTGATGGTAGTATTAAGTTGGAGGAGGCTGAACAGAAAAATTGCCGGACAAAGGCCAATTTCTTGAAGGAGTGAGCTAATGGCACCCAAGGAATATACATATATATTATCTTGCTGTTTTCTTATTTCATGATTGTTTTGTGTGTGTTTCTTGTTTTTGTTAAGCATGGAATTTGTTACCGCAGCTGCACCACATGTATCTTGTAATAATTTGCCATGTTATCCATTGCAATGCTTTGCTTTATGTGAGTTTTTGAGTTGAAGAAGAGAACTATGTAGCCCAATCATTATTTTCTTTTTCAGATTCTCTTCTCGTTTATATTGTTTTATTTTGCTCAAAACGCATCCTAAATAAGCTGAGTTCAAATGCTGGATACCTACTGATCAGTTGGAATTAGGCAAATTTTAAACAATAAACAGCAGTGATTGAAATAGAAGCATGTAGAGCAGCTCAGCCAAAAGAAAAAACACAAAAAAAGTTTTATTTTCAATGCATGCTTTTTCATGCATTTATAACCTCATGAAAAAATGGAGGCTCTGTATTGAGAGACCTTAATTTTGTTTCTTAATGGCTTTCAATCAGTAATTCTTGCTCTATGAAGCAGATATATGAATATGGAATGCAAATTGCGATACAGAGATACGAATACGGCGATACGACAAATTCAAAAAAGAAAAAAAAAAAACATATACATGATAAGATTGTGAGTACCAATAATAGGAGTTAAGTGATTGCTTTATCCTTTTGTGTTTGCATCTAAAAAGTGCTTTTTCTTGTTAGCTTCTAATTGGCAAAATCTCCTTTTGGTTTCAAAGGTAGTAATGCTGCCTAAAAGGCTACTTGTTCACAAGCATCTTCTGGGTGAAGCTGAGTTAAGTTAGTAGCTGTTCAATGTCCTTTTCAGAAATTAAATAGAACATTTAATGAATTAGGTTAACCAACTTAACAAAAGCCCCTGCGTATCTATCGTTCTTAGAATAGTCCTATTTTTGAAAGTGTTTTAATTTTCACGCAAGTAGTGACCGAAATCTGAGGGAAGAAGAAAATATTGTTTCAATTTGAATTAAGATTTAAAACTGAAAATTTTCAGTCAACCTAGAAGCTAATTCTTCTTCTAAATCTCAAACATTTACACACCATTTTCTACAAATCAAATGCGAATTTCGATCGAAGAGAAAGTTTAAAAAGACCTCCCCGTCGATCAATCTCTCCCGGCGAAACTCTCCGATCCCTGCTCCCTCGGCAAGCTCTGCACCGTGTCCGACCACCTCCCGGGCGAACGGTCGCTGCTGTTCGACGACACGGCCATCGACTCCGCCCGCGCCTCCCGTATCATCCTCAGCACCTCCTTTGTCGCTGGCCTTTTCCCCGGATCCACCGCCACGCACGCCACCGCGATGTTCAGCAATGCCCCTACCTTCTCCTCGGCTGCTGCCGCCGCCGCTTGGTCGTCACCGGATTCTGTCTCCTCCTCGCGGACCGACCGGACCCACTTGGGGATGTCGGCGCCGTGCTCCTCTACCAAATCTTGAAAGGGCGTCTTGCCTGTAGTTATAAAAACACTCAAGCTCAGTTACTCTCTCATTTATTTCAAATCTCCGTGTTGGACTTGCGATCAGAATGTATAAACATGAGAGGATGCAAATTTTCTGCAGGTCAATGTTCAGGAAATTTCTACGCACTGAATGTTTGAGAATTTCCAAAGATTCTATCCAATCCGACCAATATTTGATGGTGAAGGCAGATCTAGGATAATGATGGCCACCTTGATCGCCTGATGTGTAGAAATTTTCCGCAAACTTAGCATAGGTTTTTACATCCTATGCGAACTGAGTGGGAGTGTCGAGTGTAAATGATTGAAAACTGTTCTCTGATAGCTTAAGTTATTTTTCTAATAAAATGATTATTTGCACACACCTGTTAAGAGCTCGAGGAGGAGGACGCCGAAGCTATAAATATCGGCGGTGGGGGTAAAGGAGGAGCTGGAATTGGGGCGGCGGGTCTCGGGAGCGCGGTAGAAGAGGGATGCGGCAGAAGAGGGACCAGAGGCAGCCGCGGCAGCGGCGGTACTGTCGAGGTAGGAGTCGGCGGCGGCAGCGGGGAGGAAGGAGGGCACGAGGCAGTAGTCGGTGAGGCAGGACTCGAAGTCGGCGCCGAGGAGGACGTTCGAGGACTTAAGGTTACCGTGGGCCGCGGGAGGCGACTGCTGGTGCAGGAATAGGAGCCCCGTCGCGACGTCCTCCGCGATCTTCAGGCATGATGTCCAATGCAGGGGCTTCCCGCTCCCAGAGGGCCGCGAACCTGCCGGCACGGAAACATTATTTAAGGGGAAAAAAAAAGGGCAGGCACATCAATAAAAAGAGAAAAAGAAACAAATTGAATCAATTGTTATCAATCAATCTATTAAATTCATCGATTGTTTCATCCATATTTACTTTTTTTCTTCTAAAAATCTGAACATAAATTACTGCACCACTGACGATTTTCATTAGAATTAACAAACTCTTTAACAGAAAGGAATCAAATTAAACAACTAACGGACGTTTGGATCTCTTAATCAAAATCAAGAATATCAGAATTCGAAAGTGAGAAGTTGGATAAAAATTGGCACAAATGGTGTAATTTTACCCAAAAAAAACACACATGTGACGGAGTAACTGAGGTGAGAATCTAGTATCAAGTACTATTTTAGAAGAAAAAGAGAATAAAATAAAAAAATATATTATATATAAATATAATTAAATTATTTATAGAAATAAATAAAATATTTGACTATCATAGGAATCTCACGAGCCACCGAAACGCAAATTAAAGCCTGGGCCGATCAGAAACAACACTGAAATGGCCAAAACTTTTACTGCACCGTGATAAGCAACTGTTACACTAAAAGCGAGCTCAGCGACGCACCGATCAATGGCTACAGTACAAATTATCCCTTCTCTCTAACCTGGTTGTTTTTTAGTGAGAGGATTCCCAGGAAAGACACGGACAGAGACACACCACAGGCGAAAGTAGAAACCTGAAACCCCCTCGCCTTCTTTTTTGACCCCGTACACACCTCGGTCAAATCACCAATTTTAACATAAAAATAATTTAAAAATATATACTGATAATTGTAAAGGAAAATTAATATTTAGTTGAAAAATAATGATATAAATAAAAACGGAACGAATCTACTAATAACACACTCATGTATTAAATCTAGTCGCTAGGCACTGACGAAAAAGTGACAAGATTCGTTTAAGATGTCGCGCACATAGTTGAATGTTTTTGTCCGTCGATTATCTGTGTATAGTAGCGAGACAGTTTCTGTAGCTTGCGCTCTCGTGCCTACAGAAAATCAAAAACGTGATTGTTTCGTAAGTCGAAAAATTCTGTACACTTTACGAATTTTATGAGCGGTCACGGTTACGGTACAGTGGCCGGCACGGGATATAACTAATAGACTCGGGGAATCCGGGCCGTCTGATTAGTGAAGAGAGAGAGGATACCGTGGCGCCGGTGTCACTCCACTCTGGGATTCAGTGTGTAACGTGTTATATATCACGGTTTGCCACGCTGGCAAGGGAAGTGGGCCCCGCCCAACGTGGTAAGTTCGGCCGCAGTGCACGGCGCAAGTAAACGACGACATATTTTATATAAAACCCCTTGCAATATTTAATATTAAGAAGGTCACCCTCTTACCGTGATTTGTGAGCAGCAAATTAAGGTAGGTGAAATGTTAGCTTATTAGAAGGTTCAGCCCATATTTTATTTTAAAAAAAAAGATTGTATATATATAGAACATGGATGAATCCCTAATTTGCTAATTTGGATATATATAACAAATAAATAATAAAGTTTTACTACACCAAAAATTTGATTTATTCCGTTTCAGCTCCAAAAGTTTTGAATCCCCTTTCATAAAAAATAAAAAAAAGCCATTTGAGAAAAACGAGAGAGAGCAAGAAAGAAGCCAAAAAAGTGGTCAAAATCTACAGAAAAATCTATTTTTATAAATACACAAAATCAGTAAATTTTTAATACAATTTGAACTATTTAATTTAACAAAAAAATTAAATATAACTAACTAAAATTAATATATTTTAAAAAATTAGAAAACAAAACCTAAGGGATCTCATTGCACTTTTACGAAAATTTCAGGTGGGCGGGTGGGGTGGCGAGCAATTAGGAATTTTAGGACTCATGTATAACACAGCAAAAAGTAAGGGACCTTTAGGAGTAAAAAAAGAGAGCAGAGAAAGCAAGCAAAAAAAAAAAAAAAAAAAAAAAAAGGGAAAAGCTTTACCGTGGATGAGGGAGAAGAGGCTCCCATTGGGGAAGTAGTCGTAGACGAGGAGCCTCTCCTCCTTGGCGTGGAAGTAGGCGCGGAGGGGCACCAGGTTCGGGTGCCGCATCGCCCCGATCCCCTCCATAATCGCCCGGAACGCCTCCGCCGCCCTCGCCGGCGCCGGCGCCGCGGAGGCCCCCTCCCTGAGCCGCTTCACCGTCACGATGAACCCGCTCTCCATCACCGCCTTGTACGTGCTCCCCACCGTCCCCCTCCCCAGCGTCTCCGCCGACGCCCTCAGCAGCTCCTCCATCGTGTACATCTGCCCCGCCCCCCCGCAAAACGCGAGCTTTCCCATCCCCTCCCCCCCCTCCTCCCACGAGAACCCTCCTCCTCCTCCTCCTCCTCCTCCTTCGCCTCCCCCCTCCGTCACCTTGTTGCTCCCGCCCCCGACCCCTCTCCCTCCATTGGCCGACGACACCGTCTTCCTCGTCCTGCGGGAGACCACCCATGCGAGCAACGCCAATGCCGAGAGGGAGAGCGCGAGAGCCCCCGCGACGGAGCCCGCGACAATGGCGATGACCCTCCGCCGCCTCCGGCGACGCTTTTCTGTGCGCGAGGAGACGGGGGGAGGGAACGAGTTGACCGAGGAGGAGACGAGCGGATTTGGGCTCGGAGAAGGCGCAAAGGTCGGGTTTTTAGAGCAGGGGCGATGGATTTGGGCGCCGCAGAGATTCGGGTTGTTGTCAAAAGAGCTCGAATTGAAGTGGGCGAGGGTTTTTGTAGCGGGGATTGTACCTGAGAGGTTGTTGCTCGCGACATTGAAGTAACGAAGGGTCTGTTGATTGAAGGGAGGGATCTCCCCTGTGAGGTTGTTGTTTTGGAGGAAGAGAGCGTAGAGGCGCGGGAGAGAGGCTAGGGTTCTGGGAATGGGCCCCGAGAGGAGGTTATTGGAGAAATCCACGACCTTTATGCGGTGGAGGGCGACGAGAGTTGGGGGGATTCGGCCATTAAAGCGGTTGTTGTTGAGGTAAAGGGATTTGAGATTGGGCAACGGGGAGAGCTCGGGGATGGGGCCGAAGAGCGCGTTGGATTTGAAGCTGAGGACGCGGAGTTGATCGAGAGGAGCTAGGGTCTCGGATTTGAGCGGCCCCGTGAGGTTGATATACTCCAAAACGAGCTTCGTGACTCGGCCATTAACGGAGCACTCTTTTACCCCCTTCCACGAGGAACAGAGGGAGTCAGCGTCCTCGCGTCGCCATGGGAGGGAGTTGTACATGTCGAGAGAGGCCTTCAACGCCAGAAGCGCTTCTGCGTCGCTGGCTCCGGAAGCGCTTTTGGGAACGCAGAGGACCAAGAAGCAGAGTAAGGGGAACAACCACCTCGGCGAGATGGGCTCGAGCTCCATGGACATGGGCGGTGGGAAAATCGCTCGGAAATGGCTAAAAATCGCTCCTTTTTCCCATTTTCGGGATCAATCGAGCTCACATTGCCCCAAAAGGCGACGCATTTGAGAGGAGGAGGAAGAAGAAGACGAAGAAGAGAATGGCGCTTCGCGCGCCACCACGTGAAAAAGGGAGCAAGGAGAAGAAGATGCCTCGAGGGGGTATTTTCTCGGTTTCCCCCCTCAATTTCTATTTATTTAGTCCTTACTCCTCGGTTTCATAAAAATCACAGTTTTCTTTTCCTCGCAGTTTTCTTTTACTTTGCATGGGGGGGAACAAATGGGGATTTAGATCCCCATGGTAGTGAGAGAGTAGGGTTTTGATAGAGAAATGGAGAGTGTGGGAAAGAGATGGTTCTAGAGAGAGAGAGGGATTGGAGAAGATGAAGAAGAGAGAGAGGATTAAATGAGAAGTGTCTCAGGAAATTGGTGAATGAATTTAAAGCTCTTAGCTACTATCTCTGCCCAGGAAATAAATGAGATCACTCCCAAAAATAGAACCTTTATTAGTTAGGAGCAATTGCACATATATCCCCAAAACTTCTCTAAAGAATCAAATATCAATTTTTTAAGTCTCATTTATTATTTGATTTACAATTTATAGCTTACAAAATATATCTCGGAGAGAAAGTGTTTAAGGTTTAAAATTTGGATAAGACAAAACAGGAAAAGGAACTAAAGATTTTTTTTCATAAAAGCAAATTTAGAAGAATAAAATATTTATTTAAACAAAAATTAAGAGTTTTCCGAGGGTTGACATGTGATTATAGATATTGGTAAGGGCATACATACAATTTTACTTGTCGCCAAGCAGTCTAAGTAAATTTGTGGGTCCCACTATTCTCACGGGGGTCCAATGCATGGACCAAAATTTCAGTCTCTTTTGCAACCGGGTGGGCCCCACGAGGCCCAAGCTTGTGGCCCCCACCAGCAGTTGCCAGCTGGCGCAGATCATGGGGATCTGTTGCCACGGGAGTTCGTGTTTGGACGGTGGAGATGCAGAGGCCGTACGTGCGAGCTGATGTAGACGCAAATTTTGATTAGACCCGATGCACGAACGTCGGCGTGGGCCCGGACGAGGACAATTAAAGAATCGACTCGCGTTGTTGTCCACCACGTGCACTTAACACGTGTGATGGGGAGCAAAATTGTCGGGTGCACCAGGTGTATACATACATCTCATACACCACTCTACTAAAATCCTACTGTTTAGTAGTTTGAAACATAGTTTTTTTTTTTTTTTTTTTTGAGAGAAAGGTAGCACGCTATCCGCTTCGTTTATTTTTTTTAGAAATAAACTTAGCTGGAAATGTGAATCAACTAGGATTCGAACTCAGAACCTCGGGTATCAACCATCAAGTCCTTTGCCACTTGCGCTAGGGACGGTCGGTAGTTTGAAACATAGTTAGGAGCTAGGCTGGTATACTATCGGTAGCACGGAGGCCTCCGTGCTATCAAATTATTTTCTATGATGTCGTTTCTAAATCAATGATCGACTCCGCTAAACTTGATCTACACTATTCAAAATATTTGGAAACTAAATTTCATAATTTTTCGACATTATTTGGCTAGTGATCAAAAAGTCTCAAAATTGACAATTTTAATGGTAGATGAGATGCGTTTGTGAATTTAACGGTGTAAAATAATTCAAATCTGATGAAATTTTTATAGAAAATTCTTTGAACTATTTAGAGTAAGATCAGTACTTCTGATCTTAACTTTAAGCCTTTTATCATCATTTTTTATGAAATTTTTATTTTCAGCCGTTCATTTTTCGACTACTCGTTTGATAGGTAAATGATATCAAAAAATTATGAAATTTAGTTTTTAAATACGTTCAATAGTGTAGATCAAGTCTAACGGAGCCGATCGTCGATTTGGAAGCCGCATCATTGAAAATAACTTGGTAGCATAGAGGTCTCCGTGCTACCGATAGTATACCAGCTGGACTCCATAATTAGTTCATTCGAATACAGCAAAAATTCGGTACGAATATAATACGAATAAAATTCATATTTTAATTTTTAAATTTATTAAAAAATACGGCTTAGAAAACGGGTTCGCCAATTATTCGGGTACGCGATTTATACAAAAATTATACGTTGGTGTAAAAATTCGGGATAAAAAATTCGGCTACTAAATTAAACTTGTTTCTCTAGATTTTTTACTACTAGCGTAAATAATTATAATTCTTAAGAATATAAAAATAAAGAGTAACAAAATAAAGTAAATTAAGTAAAAAAAAATAGCAAAATTTATTGTGGTCTCCATCTTTATCTTTTTCATGATCCACATATTCAAAAAATTCATAAATTTTTTTAATAATTTGTGAATAATTGACAAATAATTCGGCAATAATTCGTGAATTAATGGAGAAAGAGATGTTATCGAAAAATTCTGCACATTTTTTTGGCCGAATAGTTCGGCATACGCGAATAATAAATTTAACCCAAAAATTTTAAGTTTTATTCCATTTTGGATAAAAATCGTATATGTACTGTTTTATTTGGATTTTCAATAATTCTCAAACAATTCGCGAGTTAACTAACTAAGGGTTGAAACTCAAGAGTCTAATGTATTACATGTATTATGTTGTCACGGATCATTATTTTATTATATTAATTTTTTGGTAACATGGTATGACAACCAATATGTTTGTGAGTTTGTGAATCCAGTCCCTATCCATACCATTTAACGGATAAATTTAACACATATTATTTTTTTGAGAGAAAGATAGCACGCTACCCGCTTCGTTTAATTTTTTTAGAAATAAACTTAATTAGTTAGAAATGTGAATCAACTAGGATTCGAACTCGGGACCTCGGATACCAACCATCAAGCCTTTTGTCACTTGCGCTAGGAACGGTCGGTATTTAACACATATCTTACCTGCGGTCAAATATTTTTTTGAGATGTTTTTAGATCAATTTTTCGGACGGTATAATTCTAACAAATTTTTTATATATTTTTTGAATTAGCTTGTAGGTTTTCTTATGAAATTGGCAAGCGATTGTAAATCAAATCTATCAGAATATATTTTTATTTTAAAATATTTATCATAAAATACAGTGCATGGGATGCACAGGCACACTTGGTGCAAGCGAAAATTTCTCCAATGAGAGGCTCTCATGTGAGTTTCATGAGAAAAGGAGGGCCCAGTTAAGGGAATGACAACTGTAGTAGATCTAAAAGGAACTGGAGAAAGATTGGGTTTAAACTATTAGAATATTAACTTCACTATAATAATGTATAATAATAATAGTGCAAATTTAATTGTACCAGCAGGTAAAACAGTGCAAGTGAATAATTGTGCAGTTGCTTTTCACATTCAGCTTTGAGCTTCTGAAATTTACTTTTGATTCTAAAATTTGTGACTAAAACTGCATCTTTAACCTGTGATCTTCATGCTGCAGTGCAAGTTGAGTTCATTCGCTGGTTGTAATTTCGCCATTAACGAAAATGCTTATCCAGTTGTGGTTAGGACTCAAAACTGAATCCGAACTAAAGTTTTGAAGATGCTCAATGCAATTCAACCTAAACTTAGATTAATAATCGGCCCAAAATGACTCGACCGGCCCAAACCCGATAAAACAGCGCTTAACTTTTGGTTTTAAACGTCCTGCCTCTTAATAAGGCCTTAAATAGTAAAGCCCAACGTATCTCAAATTCTAGACCCTAAATTCTAAACCCATTGATGAGTTTTTGTTCAGATAGTTTCGTGAGTCGTATGATTAGTTCCGCATAATGTTATGTCAAATATAGTTCTAAAAATTTAAAAAATAAAACTAGCCCACTATACAAGTGGCACTTGAAACTACAATTTATTAGCAATAGTCTCTTCAACTATTTCTTTTTCTTATTCATACCCTGTCAATTTCTATTTTTTTTTATTTTACTTTTATACTTGATAAGATAAAAGAATTTATATTAGTTATTAACGGATAATTAACCTAGTTATATTTTTGCTAAAAAAGTAATTAAAGTTATTAAATTTGATGAAATCATCAATGCGTGTGATAATATTTTTAAATTTTTTAATCTAGAATTAATTAATTCCGTATAAATCATACACATTTCTCGTCCAAGAACTCTTATTTTCTATTTATAGTATCAAAATCCAATAAAATAACCAGAGTGTAAAATTTATACCTATATATAGTTGTACAGATAACATTTTTCGAGAAAAGAGGGGGTGTTCGGTGCAAATGTTTGCAGGTGGATCCAGTACTTTTTTTTATTTTTCACCTACTCCCTTGTTTGTTCCGCCTCCAGAATTAGAGAGATGTAGAGGGGTGTCCTCGCAAAAATGAGAGGGACAGTCCCAATACCCTGCGTACCAGCATATCTCATACACCAATTAATTTTCTGTACAGACATTAATGTATGATACTTAAAAGAGCTGTATAGTACAAATTACAAATTTTGAATACCAAATTTGTATAAATCAAATTATACTTATTTTTTAAAATTTTTTTTTTTTTACAAAGTTATTTTGGATTAAATTTTAATTTTAAAATATTAATTATCAAATATAAGTTGCAGTGTATGAGATACGCAGCGCATGCAGCGAGAGTAGGGAATGATTTTTCAGGGATAGCAAAGAAACCCGACATCTCGTAGTCCGAGTCTGAAGCCACAGCAATTGCCAAATGCATTGAAAACTGCTTCTCTCTCTAACTCTCTTTCTCTCTCTAAAAACTGCTTCTCTCTCTAACTCTCTCTCTCTCTCTCTACGCTTAGTTCCATTTCCCTTCATCCTTAAACATGGATTATTGAATGAGGTATGAGACAAGTAATTTTATTCATTACCTGCATTGGTTTTTCCTCCTTTTTTTTTGTTTTCTTTTATGAAAAAAATGGTTTTTTTTTTGTGTGTTTGGAAATGCCCAATCCCCTTTTCTTAATAGGAAACATTTAAAGCTTCGATTTTTAATTCACATTTTTCTCTTCTTTTTTTGTTTTATAATGGGTTTTCATCTATTGTGAATTATTTTTTTTTAAAAAAATTACGGTTTTCAATTTTGGTTTTCTGTTAGGATTTTCAGTTTAAGTTGTTAAAAAATGATTGAAACCATGGATTTTGATAAAGTCTCCTGTTTATTTGTCTAAAATTACTCAAATTCCAAATAAAATCAAAAAAGTTGAGTGGATCATTTCAAAATTGCCCGTAGTTGAGGGAGCCCAAAATAGAAATTGAATGGAAATTTGTTGTAGGAATCCATATTTTGTTAGTTACAGCTGTGTTTTTGTTCTAACTTATTATTCACCAATTAAGCCTTATCTAATTTATTTCACAGTTTAGTTATTATACCTGAATAATGTCTTATTTAGTGAGGAATTAAAAAAAAGAAAAAACAGTGTTAGTTAAAACATTCTACAAATAGAGGAATTTGTCCCAATGCCTCATTAGTTCAAAATGGTTTAAAAATGCATTTATAGTCCCTGTACTTTTTGGTTAATGGTAATTTGGTCAGGTTAGTCCCTGAACTTCCATAATTTCTTGCAATATCATGACTTGCCCCTAGCAGGGATTAATATGTTTTGATTAAAAAAAAACATGGACCGAATAGCAATTCGTCAGAAGTTCAGGAACAACTCATGAATTATGCCCTTCAATGTTCTAATCAGATCTTATTTTTTGATTAGCAGTTGCTGTAAATTTTTCGCATTTGGATTTTTTTACGCGGTAAAATTCGGAAATGGAGGAGGCTTTAATGCAGGTTAGTATAGTTTTATGTGGTAATGTGGTAGGACCCTACAATTACTATGCCCTCTTTGTCTTTTCAATGTGTATTTTGGTGCAAATTGAGTAGTAAATCACAAATTCACGTGAGAAACCGTAATGCGGCGTAACCGGTCCAATGCAGATTATAATGGTTATAATAATATATTGATGAATTTAAATTCTTTTTACATACTTTAGTTATTATCAAACTCAGATTCATTGGTGATTTTCTGGCTCAGGTAGAGCACTTTTATTTGTTTCAATTGATTGTTTACGTGTCTGCGTTGTTGCAGAATCAGATAACAGCAATGGAGAATGCGAGCAGTGTGATTTTGGACATTGACGGTCCGACGCAGCCACCGGACATATGTTGCTCTGCGAATCCGAAAGTGACTGTAAGTTTCATTTTGTTCTTTGTATGTAGTGTAGATTCATTATGGCCGTTGCGAGAGTGCTGCTTTATATATATAGTGTTTTATCGTTCGCAGCGAGCTCTTTCTCGTAAGGGTTCGAACCGCATGGAGAGGCGGGGCGGTGAGGAGCAAGAAACAGACGACGCATCAAAAAGACTTATTGTTAAAGGTACGCCATTGTGGGCTATGTCGAGGCTCGAAAGCAGTGCTTTTGAGTTTGCATCCTTTTCTTGTTCTCGTGCAAGCAGCAACAGTAAATATCATGCATTTGAATGTAATTCATTCTCGTTGCAGTGGTGCCGTCGCAGTTGGAGCCGCTGAAGCTACCTCCGATGCCGAACAAAGCTATCCTAGCCGCGCAATCTGCGGCCACTAGCCCCATTCTCACTGATTCTGGGGAAGGGAGGAGTCGAAGATTTAGTCGCTTCACAGCAATGCACCCTCGCAAAATACTCCTTATCTTCGCAACTCTGTATGCATCCTCAACTCTGTCCATGTTCTGAATAATATTTAGAACAGTCCCTGACGAGAACAAAAAATGGTACACCGGCCGGTCCAATTGTGTCATCCCGAGGACCACTGCTACTGCGATCTAGATTTGGCGAATTCAATGCCAAAGGGGAATCTTAAGATTTCTACTGTTGGACAAAGTTAACTTACTTACCATTTTGGATAGTCGAATCCAACTGTGATTCGTGGCGCTCACTTTCGGAACCATCATGCTGCGAACAATTCGCTAAACTATTCACTTACAATGCTTTTCTGATTTTGTCAGCGTAACTATTTATTTACTAGAGTTGGCATTACTTGATCTCGGCCATCGAGCATGTGGTCATGTCCCCCATGACTATTTGCCTGAGACAAAGTCCCCTTCTATTCACTCACTAACTGTTATAGTATATGATTGTAACTTTTTTGTCGATCTATTGATCTCAAAATATAGGACTTATTCGACACAATTTTGCGACAGGTCGAGTATGGGGACGATGATTCTCATATATTTCACGCTCGCAATTCACCGAAGAGGCGGATCGTAACGTAACTGCGGTGTATGCATTTGCCCCTTCTGATGTTCACAGTTGCTGTTTACTGCATGCTGAGGTGCTCATAATTTCCCTGAGCCCACATGTTTCATCTCCATGAATGTTGAGCAGTAATGAAGGTAGAGAGAAAGAGCTACATTGCTTATTTTGTCCCCAGTAAATTGGTTTGTGAGATTTATTTGCTTCGTCCCGACCGCGAATGGTCGAAATTTTGTAACTGCGGAGCATTCATTTCGAGGACATGCTCGTTTGTCCGTAAGTCATTTTCAGTTCAGGCGAAAGTTATTTTTCCAGTGCTGTTTGTTTGATAGAAAATCAATGACTTTGAAAATTTTCACAGAAGATGGAGAAAAATTAAAACCACTAATATGTATATATATATATGTATATATGTATATATGTATACATATATGTATGTATATATGTATATATACATATATGTATATAGATCTATGTATATATATATATATATATATGTATATATATATATAGATATATGTATATGTATATATATGTATATGTATATATATCTATATACATACATATATGTATATGTACATATATGTATATATATCTATATATCTTTACATATATGTATATAGATCTATATACATATATATATATATATATATCTATATATATACATATATATATATATAGAGTTTTGCTAGAATACTATCGGTAGTAAACCGAGCGGTTTACTACCGATTTGTTTTCGATGCTGGAGCTTCCAAATCGAAGTTATTAGGAAATTGAGTCGCGGCCGAACTTAATTTACGGCGAACCAAAGAATGAAAGTGAGCATTTACGGGCAAAAATTACTTCACCACTTTATGCTTAATATTGGGCCAGGCGCAAATTATAATTGGTATGCCTTAATACTATTAATATAATAAAGGGCTTTGGGCCTAACTTGGGATTTTGGACCAGGTATAATATTGGGCCGAGTTTGGATTCGACCCGGATATGGCCTAAGCTTAATAAGTAAATCCCGCTTGAATATGATTGGGGTTTGGATTTGGCACGTCTATTCAATAATTAAGGATTTTTTTCAAATGAATTTGTTTATTTTTTAAATTTGTCCCTTGCATCTTTTGAAATTATGTATAAGTTTCCTCAATACCTCTTATTTACATATTCTGAGGCAACCAATTATTTTAAAAGTTTGGACTCTTTTGAAATTATGTATAAGTTTCCTCAATACCTCTTATTTACATATTCTGAGGCAACCAATTATTTTAAAAGTTTGGACTCGAGAGCTTTTGATGAAGCGTAACGCCTAATTGATTTGAACCGGAGATCTGCTCTAGGTTTTAAAAATTTAAATAGCTAGAGAATAATATTTTAATATTTCACATTCAATGCATATAATTTTTTTCTAACTCTTCTTCTGTTGTAGTGGGAAGTATTTAAAAGATCTTAAAAGAAATAATTTTTAATTTGCTAGTATTTTTTCTTTGTTCAAAAAAGAAACACTCGTAAACAATAAAAAAATGCAAATCTACTGGGAGTTTCTGTTGACTCTTTTTTTTTTTTTTTTTGTGAGAAAAAGGTAGCATGCTACCCGCTTCATTTATAAGGAAAATGAATTAAGCTACATGGGTGAGGCAACATAAGGCCTCGATCAAAGTGAACGGTTGGAAAAAAAAAAAAAAAAAAAAAAAAAAAAAAAAAAAAGGAAAAAAAAAGAAGAAGAGGGAGGCGTTAGTGATGTTTAGCTGAGAGAATGTGTCCCCAAAGATTCGTTAACTGCTTGATCTTGTAGACCGCTAAAAGAGGGTTTCTGTTGACTCTTGTTTCTAATAAAAGCATATTTGACTAATAATATTAAAAAAAAATTACCCTCTTTGTTAAGATTCAAAATTCTCATATTGACTAGTCAATTAAATGCCGTGCAAATTGAGCTACTTTTGCCTTGCAAGTATAATCAAGCATCCTAATTTTCAACCCAAGCTTTATAAAAGAGTAAATTTAAAAATAAAAAAAAATCACCTTATAAAAAGTATATGTACTACGAAACTTAGAATAAAAGCTTACAAAAAATATAAGCTCTGACCTCTCAGTTTGCTTTATTTTCAGTTTGTTAGATTCTTATTTAAAAAATAGAATTATGTCCGATATTACTATTAAAATATATATAAAATTTTGAAATCTCTCCACCAGCTTTTCTCCGTAGTAAAAGTAGAAACTCTAAATCGGTAACTTATACTTTGCGTAGATTTTTAAATTTATTAGATATGATATTAAAGATTTAATGTCACACATCTAAAGAGTAAAGACATGTCAACCATCATAATATATCAATTTTTTTTTTTTTAAGATAACTTTTTTATTGAGAGAACACTAGGCACTATCTAATGGGACTTGAGATTTAGTGCCATGATTAAGTTAATGGAAAGGGGGACAATTGCCCAAATGAGTGAGACCCCCACAAACCACAACTCACCACTATTTTCCCCCTCCACCTAAGTACTATAAACACCCTTTATCACTAAGCAACATTG
Source organism: Puya raimondii (assembly GCA_016920855.1). Lineage (NCBI taxonomy): Eukaryota > Viridiplantae > Streptophyta > Magnoliopsida > Poales > Bromeliaceae > Puya > Puya raimondii. The sequence continues at coordinate 75,234,870 of JABWPP010000049.1, forward strand.
ATTTGCCCCCTCAAAAGCTTCCAAAAGTGATTCCCCCTTATCATCAAAACCATTAGCCTTTGTCAAACACTAAGAAAATGCTCAGCTTTTCCTAAATCAAACCACTTTGATCAACCTTTGCTTTAAGAGATGGAATTAACTTCCACTTATTAACACTAAGCTAAGAGGAGATTGGCCATAGCCTTTTGTATCATCCCCCCACCAAGTGGATATCATTAATAAACCTCTACTTAGTTATTATTTTATGTGGCATTGCTTGGTTGACATGTTCTTAGATGGTGGGTATTGAGTTCTAATTCTAAGTGGGACATTAAAAATTATTATTAGGGGTATTATAGCATAAGACATTGATCTCAGCTCTAATAGGGTACAGTGAAATGGCTGACCACAATGAGATTAGTTAATGATATCTTGAGTTCTCTTTTAGGGGCAATTGCATCTCTTTCCGACCACACGCAACCACATAGTAAAGATTTTTGGCTTCTGAAGCAGTTTCTCTATTTCAAAAAGCAATAATATAATATCTCATGAAGAAGAAGAAGATTGAGCGAGTTTCGGAGAGCCAAAAGCAGATGTTCGAATTCAATTGAAAGTTTTTTATGAATTTAATGAAAAAAGTTAACAGTTTTGTGAACAATTATGCTTAAACAAAACTTGCACAGAAACTCTACCAGAGTCAAACAAACCCTTAGACACAGAATACAATAACTTGTGCCACAAGCAAAGTATAGCATCATTCAATTTGTTATCTTAACTCAAAACTCGAATTGGCGTCAGTGCAAGTGGGGAGAGTAATTTGCCACGAGCGACTAACTGATCAACATGTAAGTTCATATTGGGTTGGAGCCATCTAAGTTCATTGGCCTGTTAGAATTTCAATCAAATTGGGTAAAAAAAAGACAAAGAAAGGAAAAAAGAGAAAAAAGAAAGAAAAGAAAAGATGCTTTGCTTCCCTTGGTAGTCAGTGGAAAGGAAGATTTGATTGGAAACAAAATTTTGACTCTTTTTTAATTATTAATTTCAACCTTTAAAATGATGCTTTTACATGGAGGTACCCTCTTCACTATATGTAGGCTAAGGTTCGATTGATTTTGTATCTGATATGACAAAATTCAAAGGTACCCTCTGTTAAATATAAAAATATATAAACAACGTTCTCTAACAGCTTAAGCTTTTAGAGTACAACGGTTGTTTCACATGGTAGTACAACGGTTGTTTCACATGGTATCAGAGCAGGAAGTTCTGAGTTCGAGTCATGTCAGGCTCCTAGCATTATTAATTTTCTCACATTTAATTCAAGTCCACGTTATGGGTTTACGAGAAGTCTCGAGCCCAGACCATAGTTAGTTAATTCGGATTCGGCAAAAATTCGGTACGAATATAATACGGATAAAATTCGTCTCCTAATTTTTAAATTCGTTGAAAAATTCGGCTTAAAAAACGAATTCAATAATTATTATACAATATGGCATATAAACAATCAAATAAGAAATAAATTAAAATAGCCAATAATTAATTATAAAATATATAAATATTTTCTTTTAGGGTGAATGAACAAAAAACTCATATTTAAATATAAAATATAAAATCATCTATATTTAAATATAAAAATTATAAGTTTTTTATTCAAATTTTTAATAATTCGGAAATAATTCGCGAATAGTTCGTGAATAATTGGACAATAATTCGGCTGGCTCCAAAAATTCGCGAATAATTTCGTATTTTTGCAAAAATTTCGTAAATGGACCGTTTAATTCGGATTTTCAATAATTCGTGAATAATTCGCGAATTATTCGCGAATTAACTAACTATGGCCCAGACATGAGGGGGAGTGTTAACAGCTTACTCTTTTAGAGTACAACGGTTGTTTCACACCCTCTACATTATATATATATATAGGCTAAGGTACGATTTTGTATCTGATATGACAAAATCCACATATTAATCCTTCTTTGGCATTTGTTAGATGCTACTAACACCTGGTACAAGTACAATGTAGTTGCAACTAGCATGCGGCCACTTGGCTAGCCACAAATTAGGATATGTGAACCAGGCTTTGATATTATTTTAAAGGGCTCCAATTCAACCCACAAACTTAAGCTTTTAGATAGAGATCTACATTATATACGGGATAAGTTTTGATTTTGTATCTAATATGGAACTATTATTGTTAACACAAAGCTGATTTTTTTTTTAACAAAATAATTTTGTAAATTCAAATTTATATTACAACTAAATTTCTAGGTGGAACCAAACACAGGAAACAATCCAAACAAATTATATGATCTAATTATCAATTTACTCCATCTAAAAAAGTCACCCTCATGATCACTTATACATCAAATTCTAGATGAATCTAGTGGGGGAAAAGATGAGGAGGGGGATAGGAGATACAAAGTGTTCACTGTGGAAAAATTAAAGTGATCTCTGACTCCTCACCACCATTGAAACCCTACATTGTTTTAAAAAAAAAAGAAAAAAAAAGAAAAAAAAAAAGAAAGAAACATGCAAGTTGGCACAAGAATAGCAGTTGAATCTTGAAGTGTGTTTGGCACCTCTAGGAATATACTATGGAAATGCTTCTGTATCTAGCTAGTGCAGGTGATAAGTGGCAAAACCAAGTTTCGGGTCAGCGCATTGAGTTGGTTTACGGGTCAGTTTACGCGCTCGCAGTTTGGTCCAGTCCAATCAAGTTTTAGCCTCACACATAAGAAAAAAGAATTGTAGTGTCTAATAATGAGATACAAACATAAGCTAAAAGTTATGAAACTTATTCTTTTCCAAACAGGTCCTTAGGTTATATACTCTCAACCCTAAATCATCAATTAACACAAGTTCAACTTGAAAAAGCACCTCAATACCTATGTTGGATTCCATTTATAGGTTTTTGCCTAAATTCATATAAACCAACATGCCCTTGCACCATTTTTAATTAAAACACACACTCGAAGAATCGAATTCCTCACCTCTTAGAGATATTTTAGGGCCATGAACATCAAGTAATATGTGATGGTGACCCCCTTATCAGGTTATTCCAATCATAGCATGTACCACTATATATATTTTTTTTTCCTATTATTTGCTTATGGGTCCTCATGAAATTTTGGCTTTTGAGAATGGTGCAACATTCAAATACCACTAATGGTGGATGTAGCACAAGTTGGATGTGCCTTTTGTCACAAGAGATATACCCACAATGTTTTTGTATTTTAAACTCTGATTTCATTCTTGATCTCATCTAAGTGGAATTGTAGTATAATAATGCAATTATTCAAATGATCACCTTTAAGTAGGCCTATAATTGATGTTGTAGTGGAAGCTTTTTCAAAATGAATCATATAACATTTTTTTTTTTTTTGAGAAAAAAGGTAGCACGCTACCTGCTTCATTCATTCAGATAATGAATTTAGCTACATAGAGTGAGGCAGCAGGGGCCTCAAAAGAATAAAAAAATCAAAAGAAAAAAAATCTAAAAAGAAAGGTAAAAGAAGAGTAATAAAAGATTAAAAACGATTGCAGTATCAAAACAAATACTCAAAAGGATGGAGATATCACCCAGCTCGACATAGCTCAGTCCATTCTGTTGCCAGTTTTCCAACGCGTTGGGCAGTAAAAGTAGTGTCAGTAGATAAATTTCTAAAAATAACATTATTTCTTTCGCGCCAGATTGTCCACCATGTTGCAGACACCAGTGTCTGTGTCTTCAAGGCATCACCCCCTCTCTGCAACCTCTCCCAAACTGTAATGACGTCCTCAATCACGGGAAAAGAAAAGAACTCTTCGAGGTTCGAGATAAATAAAAATTTACTAACAACACATCCCACCAACAGGTGATCTACCGTCTCCGGAGCGGTACCACACAATACACACCAGGGGGTCCCTGACCATCCCCTTTTAAGAAGATTGTCCACAGTAGGTAGTCTCTTTTTTAGGGTTAACCAGAGAAAAATTTTAACTTTAGCCGGAATTTTGAGTCTCCAAATAGCGGGCGTCACAGCATCGCTGACACCCCCACTTCTCATCAACGAATGCACAGATTTGACCGTGAACCTATCTTCAGAATTCCATCGCCATCGCCATGAATCATATAACATTTGCATCTATAAACATAAGTGAACTATGTAGGATCGTTGGCGCTAACCGTTAATTTCAAAAGCTCAAGTTGTTATAAAGATATAATCAATTCCCTTAAAACATACATACACAGAGCGAGTCTTGATTGTGACTCGGCCCGCACCGGCCTCCGCTGCACAGCTCACAGACTTCAAGTATGACTCGGCCCACCTTGATCTCCGTCACAGGATAGGATGCTCGCCCTTCTAAGCCAACAAAACATAGTTACAGAAAACTTTGATTTCATAGTTTATTAGGGGTCGTTTGGTTGACGTAACTATAATTACATTATAGTTAGAGATGCATGCATTGAAAATACAGCAATTATAATTACATATATTTTATTTGGTTGGACATAATAGAAAGCGGTGCAACTATAAACACTTTATTTGGTTGCAGGCTATTGAGAAGTGCATTTATGAATTTTTATTATTTTATATATATATATGAGGTAATGAGATTACCCCTACTAGTGTAGGAAAGGAAAAAAGATAAAACTATTTAAAAGGGTTATTAGGAAGGTAAGCTTATCTCTGTTTAAAATTACTCTTTTCAAGTATTATAGTTGGAATTTCGGCCAATTTAGGTGTAGTTCTTGAGCCTCCTCGTATAGTTATAATTACAATAGTTGAATTTAAATGCATCAAAACAAACGCCGGATTTGAATATACATCTAGTTACAACTACAGTACAGTTACAACTACAGTACAGTTGTAACTACATGCGATCAAATAATTCCCTAGTATTATTATAAGCTCCAATTTCATAATTACAAAACAAATTGGTTTTGTTTTATAAAGTCCCACCAAAGTAGGGGTGTATATATAGAACAGAGTATTTAAAGACATTCCTATTTCTCTCTCTCTCTCTCTCTCTCTAAGTGAAACAATCTATTTATTACAAAATTCTACAGAAAAATAGTTCAAACCATCCCTTTCAATTAGATAATTGACCATTATTATCTTTTAATTATAAGTCGTGCCAAATTTTTCAGCAAAATAAATGCAATCCCTCCTTTGATATCGTGTGGTTGCAAATTAAGTACTATTTGATGGTACGCTAACTATCTTAATTAGTCTCATGTAAGAGTCTATCACAATTAGAAATTCATTTTTCCCCAATAATATATACTGTTATAATTGATAGTTATTAATTATCATAATTTTTTGTAACTAGAATTGTTGTTATAAATTTTAGTTATGGTATTGTATTATCACAACAGCACAAATTATTGCAATAAAATATATTTTATAATAATTTAATTTCGATGCAATAATTAATGTAATGTAGTAGAATTGTTGTAGTGTACCGTTATAAAATAGAGTAATTTAAGGGTTCTTTGGGATCAATCATGCGGCATAGAATATAATGCAATTTTTTTTTTGAGAGAAAGGTAACACGCTACCCACTTCGTTTATTCTTTTAGAAATAAACTTAGCTGAAAATGTGAATCAACTAGGATTCGAACTTAGGACCTCGGGTACCAACCACCAAATCCTTTGCCATTTGCGCTAGGGACGGTCGGTATAATGCAATAATTGTTGACCAAATTGTTAGATATGTCTCGAATTCTGAAATTTCAAAATTTTCTAATCCTATTCTGTTTTGGTTATCCCATTAAGTTAAGTTTAGATTATGCTTAATCTAATTAAGATATTCCTAGTCTCAGTGGATTTGTATTTCTAATCGTATTAAGATTTAGCCACTATTATAAATATACCCTTCATTCTATTGATTTTGGTGCGGGAGATGAAGAAAATTATGGGTGTATATTTTTTGGACTAGAAATTTGTGAGAGAAGCATATTTTGTATACCACTTTGATTATAACGGAAGTTTCGGCTACGTCTTCGCCCGTGGATGTAGGTCAGTGACTGAACCACGTAAATATTATGTGCTTTATTTTTATTTTTTTTTCTCGATTCTCTTTTAGTATTATCACACCCGACGAACTAGATCTTTCTCCTTTTATTCTAACAATGGATTTAATAAATTCGTATTCGATAAATAAATATACATACTCTTTGACTTATCAAAGTGCGTGTCGCAATACTTTGGATCAATCATAATGTATAAAATAAAAAATAGTGCAATTTTTTTTTTTTTTGAGAGAAAGAAAAATAGTGCAATTTTGTTGACCAAAGTATGAGTTCTAATCATGAATACTTAATTTACACGATCAAAATCCTATATACACGGGCATTGAAATACTCGTAACCAAAGCCTTGTTGCTTGATCAAGTTTCCATAGTTATAATACTTAAATGAATAATTATATTGATGAATAGTTAATAAATTATAGAGGTGGACAACGACGATCAAACTGTTCAATGTATCGTATCCGATTCGTATTTGTTTAAATGTCAACTACGTTAATATATAATATAATATACTTTGCGTCATGTTTAATCAAGTAATCTTAATTATAAACAGTAATTTATAGTTGGTGTATATTATATAAATATCATACTTGATCATGTATTACGTTTCCAATATTTTAGTGTACATAATCAATAATACGGCGGTCAACACTTAAGTACATTTTAGTATAATCGTATTAGGAAAATGTACTGTATATGGATGCTCTCTAACTTTTTTTCTCCATCATTTGTTGGTAATTAACTATACTAAATTCTTTGGTAGTATGGAGAGTTCTGTAATATTTTGTGTCGGGATAGGATGCTGAAATAAGCATTTAGGTCATTAAAATAGAAGATAATTAAAAAAAATTGGAACTTCTACTTTGCTCAGCAAAATAATATTTGAGGGATTTTATTTGAAATTTTTAGTGCTTTTTTAAATTTTTTCTTTTCTTTTTTTCCCCTCTTCGAAGATACAAGTTTGAAATGAGCTGTAGAGCATATCGAAAGAATATGTGAACTTCAAAAATTTTGATATTACTATCTAACTTTTAATTTATAACATTTTTAAGTTGCAGAATACTCCGTTAGATTACAAAGTATTCAATTAAAATGTTATAAATAGTACTAAGATTAGATAACCATTAATACAGTGAAAATTTTAAAAGTCAAGATATTAATTTTAAATATGCAATAGTTCAAATAAGATATGTATAAGTTAACCTAAACCTCATAATCCTCATGACTACAAATAGATGGAAGGTCTACTTCTAAATAGATTATTGTATTATTTATTAAAAGAGTGAATGAAAACAAAAGACAAAAAAAAAGTAGTTTCCTTTTTTCCTAGTCTAACTAATCTTTAAATTCCTAAAATTGGTGTTGGTCAATGGACTCTAGATAGTAGTTGATCAATTTCAATATTTCCAAGTCAAAATGTTCCCATTTTAACATGATGTCTCATTTGATCCCAATGACACATGGTAGTTGGCTTGTAAATAAATATTTTCTCAAGAAATTAGGTAGATGATTAACTTTAATTCATTCTCAACAAGTGGGATTTTTTTTTTTCTACATGAAAAAAAAACCAAAATGCACACTTTTCTGATATTGTTCTCTTAACCATCAAGTAGAGAAAAAATGAATAGCTGAAAATAAATATTCTTCGAAAAATAATGATATAATTTTTATCTTTAAGATCTACCGTCTAAATCTTATTTTAAAATAGATTAAAAAAATTTCTAAGAAAAATCTAGCTGATTTGGACTCTTCTATACCGTTAAACGAGCAAATGCATTATACCGGCCATTAAAATTATAAATTTGCTAACCCTTTAATCGTTCAGTTAGTAATTTAGAAAAAATATAAAATTTGATTTCTAAATAGTTTAAATGGTTTCGATTATATTCAATAGTGTCAATCATCTATTTGAAAGCTCTATCATCGAAAATGAATCGGTAGTAAACTACCGATAGTAGCCCAGTAAATACTCTCTCTTTCTCTATATATATATATAAAAGCAAAGAATAAGAAACTCTATCTTGTGCAAAGTGTTCACACCAATTGGCAACAACTTGACAGTGGCCTTTTCTATTTCAACTTTCTAAGTATAATTTTTTCTTGTCTTTTTTTTTATTTTTTAAGTGACTAAACCTTTCTTTTGGAGAAAATACAAATGATTCTTTAAGTTTTCATTAAAATAAATTTACAACAACAAAGGTGTACATGGTAGCCATATTATCAAAGATATATTAGGTATAATCTCCTAACAAGAGATTTTCTTGTTTTTCTAACTTTCTAATGTCATATCTATATATAAAACCACATGACAATTAAATTGATAATTAAAAAATAAATATGAATAAATAAATAAATTGATAGTTGAAAAATATATATTTCAAACTAATGTTCAACATATTTGTTCTATTATATAATAATATTTTGGTTTATCTTTATTGACAAATTTTGATATTAAGTGTCTGGCTAGTTTTGTTCGAAAGTGAACTACGTTATTCCATCAAATTCTGTTTGTTGCATGTTAATGACTTACTGAAAATACACTTGCAGACAATAATTTAGAGATAGACAGACAAATAAAAACATCTATAATTTGGCTTGTAAATTTTTTTGATGCTAACGCGCATATCCAAAAGTACCGCACTAAGAAGCGAAGCCAAACAGATTCTGATTCCTTAAAGTAAAGGATTTTTTTTTGTTGCACATCTCTTCTTTTTACAAAAGTAATGGAGTAACAGTGACACAACTAAGAACTAAATTTTAGCTCTTTGCTTTTCTCCATTGACAACTAACTCCATTTCCACTCTATCACAGTATCAAGCTCTTTCCTTAAAATAGATCAATGAATATTGGTTATTAGTTATTAACCATTCATTGATCTAATTTTACTTACTAAAAAATAATTAATGTCATTAAATATGATAAATTTATTAGTAAATTTGATTTCTAAAATGTTTTATAGAATTTCTTGAAAATCTAATTTTTTTCATTTTTCCAACTACTTTTGATATTAAGGAGGCGTTAGGTTCGACGTAAAACGAATCAAAAAATTATTTTCAGTATGAAAAATACTTTTCAGCTTGTTTGGTTCGACATACAAATATTTTTTCCTAAAAATATTTTTACGGATTCGAGAAAAAATTAAAATTTTCATTTTACGGAGTTTTCGTGGGAAAACGAAAACTCAAGCTGCGTAATATATTTTCATTCATTTTCTTCACCGAACCAAATAAATATGAACTTTTTTCCTTACAACCAAACAAATGTTGGTGAAATATTATTTTTTTTCCTACAAACCAAATACTCTAAAACGTAAAAAAAAAAAATTTCACGAAAACTTTTTTTATTTTCTAGGGAAAAATATTTTTCACGATTTTATGTTGAACCAAACAGACCCAGATGGGAAGCAGCACCAAGTCATCGGGAACGTTTTGGGGACATTTTTGGTTGTGCATTATTTAAACCGAAAGAAGACGCGCTGCCCACGTCGGCGCGGCGCCCTCGAAAACCGCGCCGCTCTCTCCGACGTGTCACCCTCCTCTGACCGTTGACCTCCTGCGCCCGGTCACCACACGAGCACGCCGTTGAGAGCCTACCGCCTACAGCCGGTCACGACTCCTGTTCCCCGGTCACCCACTCTCCCTCTCCCTCTCTCTATCCCCCCCCTTATTCATGAACTTAATCCCTGCACCCCGTGTATACTTATAATTCACGCACCGTACTTAAAATTTAATAATAAGTGTATTAAATAAGAATTTAAATTGATAAATAGATATGATTTAATACTATATAAAGAGTCGATTGATTTTAAAAAATGCTTTAATTTTCAAAAGCTAATTACCTAGATTATACTATAAATAGATTCGATACAGAGCATGCTACATATTACGCTTAAACTCATGCTAATGTGGCGTACGGTGCTCCAGGTGCATGGAATAATTGCTCGACTTTCCTCTTTTGCTCTTTTCTTATTCGCCATTCCAAACCTTCAACAAACCACCTCCCTTTTTTTAATTACCTACAAAGAAAGAAAAAAGTTTTAGCAACAGTGCGTTGAATTGAGTAATAAAGAAGCACGAGAAAGAAGAAAGAAAAATAAATATATATAAAAAAAGAAGAAGAGGAAGTAAACAACGGGGAAAAATCCAAACCACGCACTCCCTTTCTCTCTCCTCTCTCTCTCTCTCTCTCTCTCTCGCCATTGATGTGAACAATATAAGCTCTTCTCTTTCACCACCACCTCCTCTTCTTTTTTCTCCCAAACCACTTGGAGTAACCCCAAAATCTCAACTGGGTTTTGCTAATCCTCGATGCTTGCCCATAAAAGAGCCTCTTTTACCCACTTCACCCTCTCTCCTCTTCTGGATACTCGTTAAAATGGGAAACAGGGGACTCCCCTGCTTCTTCTCCCTCCTCCTCTTGCTCCTCTTTGCTCCCCTTAGCTGTTCCCAGAGCCAACAAAGCTGCAACTCGAGCGATTTGAATGCGCTCCAGGGCTTTGTGGAAGGGCTCGAATCGAGTGCTCTTGGGTGGAGCTTTAATGGGTCGTCTTCTTCAAATTGCTGTAATTGGGTTGGGATATCATGTGATTTGGGCTCTGCTTCGGTGAAGAGGGTGATTGGTTTGGATCTCTCCAATAAGAGTTTAAAGGGCTCTGTCTCTTCTTCTTTAGGCGGATTAGATCAATTGAAGCAGCTCAATTTCTCCTGCAATTCCCTTCGTGGATCGGTTCCTGTGGAGCTATTCCATCTCCCCCGTTTGGAGCTCCTTGATCTTAGTACGAACACGTTATCTGGGCTTATCCCTGCAGAATCGAACCTCTCGTCGATTCAGGTATTCAACATCTCCTTCAATTCATTCAACGGCACCCACCCAATCCTCGCCGGATCGAGCAATCTATCGGTCTACGACATCAGTTCGAATATGTTCTCGGGCCCCGTCGATACAGGTATCTGCAATTCCTCTGATTCCATTCAAGTCCTTCGGTTCTCGGCGAACATGTTCTCCGGCGACTTCCCCGCCGACTTCGGGAACTGCAGTTCCCTTACCGAGCTCGCGCTCGACGCAAACGGCCTCACCGGAACTTTGCCCGGTGATCTCTTTACACTATCCTCATTAACCAAACTAAACCTCCAGGGGAATTCACTATCTGGTACTGTGAGCACAAACATTGGAAACCTTTCCAACCTTGTTCATATAGATATTTCCTATAATAACTTTTCCGGGGCGATCCCGGATGTATTTGGTAGATTGAATAAGCTAGAGTGTTTTAGTGCTTTATGCAATAAACTCACTGGGGGTTTACCCCCTTCTTTGTCTAGTTGTTCGACACTCACTACTATTAGCTTGAGAAATAACTCTCTTAGGGGGGCCATCGATCTTAACTTTACAGCCTTGCCGAGGTTAAACATCCTCGACCTTGGATCGAATTTGTTTTCCGGACCTATCCCTCCCGATCTTCCCAATTGCACGCAAATGACCACCTTAAATCTCGCTAGAAACAATCTTGTCGGCGAAATACCCTCTAGCTTCAAGAACTTCACCTCCCTATCCGATCTCTCGCTCACCGGAAACAACTTCGCCAACTTATTCTCGGCACTACAAATCCTACAAAACTTGCCCAATCTCACAAACCTTGTGCTCACTAAAAACTTTCGCGGTGGTGAGTTAATGCCGTCGGAAGGGATTCAAGGATTCGCTAACACGGAAGTCTTTGTCATTGCGAACTGTGCTCTTTCGGGTTCTATCCCGCCGTGGTTGGTGAATCTGACCAAATTGAAGGTCTTGGACATTTCCTGGAACCATTTAACCGGGACGATCCCTCTATGGTTGGGAAACCTGGACAATCTCTTTTACATGGACATATCGAATAATTCGCTCGCCGGAGAAATTCCTACTAGTTTAACACTCATGAAGGGCCTTGTGTACGGTAACTCGTCGCTAGAAAGGACAGCGTCACAAGATTTCCCCTTTTTCATCAAGAGAAATTCGAGCGGGAAGGGTCTACAATACAATCAAGTAAGCAGCTTTCCACCGTCGATAATTTTGAGCAACAATAAGCTTGTTGGGTCGATCTTGCCTGGGTTTAATGACCTTGTGAAGCTCCATGTGTTGGATTTGAGTTGGAACAATATCTCGGGAACTATTCCCGATTTGTCGGGCATGTCGAGCTTAGAATCCTTGGATTTATCGCACAACCATCTCACCGGTACCATACCACCCTCTTTGACTAGGTTGAATTTTCTTTCTTACTTCAATGTGGCCTACAACAATTTAGCCGGAGAAATCCCAACAGGAGGCCAGTTCTCAACTTTTTCTAGAGAAGACTTTCAAGGAAATCCCGGCCTATGCGGCTTTCACTCGACTCCTTGCCCAAAAAACGCCACTTCGCAGGTGGATAGTACGAAGCATAAGAAAAAAGGCACAATAGTCGGATCCGCAATTGGAATCGGAGCAGGGATCGCTTCCCTTATCATTGCTACATATATAATTGTCTTGAGAATTCGATCTAGGAAAAAAGAAGATAATGCAAAGGTCGTGGCAGACGTTGATTATAGCTTAGAGGCGGCTGGGTCGAGATTGGTTCTACTGTTTCAGAACAAGGAGAGCAAGGAGCTGAGCATAAATGATATACTGAAGTCCACCGAGAACTTCGATCAGTCTCGTATTATCGGATGCGGCGGCTTTGGGTTGGTCTACAAAGCAACTTTACCGGACGCGAGTAAGGTGGCTATCAAACGGCTTTCTGGCGATTATTGTCAGATGGAGAGGGAATTCCAAGCGGAGGTCGAAACCCTTTCGAGAGCCCAGCACATGAATCTCGTTCTGCTCCAAGGGTATTGCAGGATCGGCAACGATCGGCTCCTGATCTATTCGTTCATGGAGAACGGGAGTTTGGACTACTGGCTTCATGAAAAGGTAGAAGGGGGCGCGGTTCTCGACTGGGGCAAGCGACTTCGAATAGCGCAAGGGGCCGCGAGGGGTTTAGCATACTTGCACCAATCTTGCGACCCTCATATCCTACATCGGGATATTAAGTCAAGCAACATCTTGCTAGATGAGAATTTCGAGGCGCACTTGGCGGATTTTGGGCTCGCGAGGCTAATTTTGCCCTACGATACGCACGTTACTACCGATCTCGTCGGGACTCTGGGATATATTCCTCCTGAATATGGGCAATCTCCGGTCGCGACGTATAAAGGCGATGTGTACAGTTTTGGGGTTGTTTTGCTAGAGTTACTTACAGGGAGGAGGCCCGTGGACATGTGTAAGCCGAAAGGAAGTAGGGATGTTGTTTCTTGGGTAATTCAGATGAAGAAGGAAAAGAAGGGAATGGAGGTGATCGACCCGCATATATATGATAAGGAGAACGATAATGAGGTTATGAGAATGCTTGAGATTGCGTGCCTTTGTGTTAGTGACTGCCCTAAATTGAGGCCTTTGTCGCAACAATTACTCGCATGGCTTGAGGAAATTGGTTGTTGACGAAGTGAAGGACTTGAAGATCTGCGTCCACATAGCAGGTGCCTAAAAGAATAATGGAGAACCAAATGTATATAACATTTACTTGTCCTCGAAATGTTAAAGCTCTCCCTTTGTTTCTTTTTTTTCGGCTTTGGCCAATTCCTTTTTTTTTTTTCTTTTTTTTTTTTCTCCGCAAGGTGGAGATGAGATCGCCACCAGAGGAAACAATACTCATGTAAAGTTGTAAGTGAAAGTTTTCTATCAATAGAGCTATATTTTACCTGAACTGTGGAAGGACCTGTAAGTTTTCGTAAATGTGATGATAACAAGTTTATTTTTGATATTTTTCGGTTTTGAGACATAATACGATGCATTCCAGGTAATTTCTGAAGGTCCATGGGATCTTTTATTCTCACTAAGTTCTATATGTGTGCACAGGCAAATCATGGTTTATTGGCCTTTTCACTTCCATAATCATGGCATCATGAATAGGATAAATGTATGCGACTAAGGCGAAACTAAGGATGAAATACTGTTAAGCGCGCCGGGAACCTCTTTGTTTCCTTCTTAAGAATCAGAATCCTGGTATGATGGATGTGGCTTTGCGAACAAATGAAAAGTAAATTAGGACCCGTTTTTTGTTCCGAAAGCCGGAGTCACGCGGTGTAAACGCCATTATATGAATTCAGGGTAGTGGATCCTCTCGCAGGGTTTTGTAAGTGAGACAGATTCAGAGATAAAGAGCAATTTTGTTGGTGTCAAGAGGTTTACTGGATCGAGAGAGAAAGAGGAGGATACTGCTTTGTATGCTCTTCTGTGTCAGTAAAACCTTTTCTGACGCATTTTGTTCTCCTCTCTTGTAATTAGATTCCTGAGGTTTAGTTCATAGTGTTCTGGGATTTGGGGGTCCTCTAAAATGATGAGAAATGAATTGGTTCTCAAGCACTTGGACTAGTTAAGCTCTACTGACTGAAAATTTGTTCTGCATTGCTTCATGAGTTTATCATAACTGGGCGCGGCTCGCTGAAAATTTTTCACTCAGGTAAGTAAATAAGGGTTACATAATCGGTAGGCGGTTGATAAGTAGTAACATTCCTTGGTATAATACAGCGACTATCCGTATATTTCACCCTAAGTTTCATAGCAGTTGTTTTTATCAACTTTGCATGCTTATACTCTGCAATTTTTCGATGCTACTTGTGCTTTGTTACTTTTCCTGCACTAGTAATCATTCTCCATCTCTCTTATGTGAAATGGTTGAGACTAAAGCATTTACAAACATGAATTGCCTCTTTGTTTCTGACTCTGAAAGATGAGATGGGATCTAAGAGAGTAAACCTTTGAGCTTCTTCCTGTCTCATCTTTAGGGGTTGCTTTGTTGAATATAAAACATTAAAATATCATTAATTAGAATCTTAAGCTTTTAGATACAAACCGTTGTTTTACATTATTTAGCATATTTGGCACTGAGCTGCAATTTACGTATAAGTAAAAACTGAGCAAAATAAAAATAATAATAATTTAATTACTTGTTCCTCAATAACTCTGAAGTCACTTATACTTACGCTTGGATGCCTCATTAGTTAGCTAATAGAGTATTATCAGATATTAAGACAATTTATATAGTGATAAGTTGATTAACACACTATCTGTGTCATTGACCATTGGCAACATGATAAGAAAGCTCAAATTTTGAATTAAGGTAACTTGGAGAGTTCAAAGAGCATAAATGTCAAAAAAAAAGAAAAAAAAACTCAGTTTCAGGGAAAATTCAATCTGTATATGCTACATGCATTAAATGTTCAATGGTCGATAGCATGATTTAGGAGGAGAAAAACTCTCAACTGTTCACTTCTCAGAACCACTCATGTCACTGATTTTTGATTGAACACATGATACATGAGAATCTGTAACATCAAATCATGAATTGTAGTAGTTCGAGGAGTTTAATTCGAAGGAACTAGATTTTGCATGTTTCCACCAATCAAATCAGAGAGGACAAGGGTCCCATGTTCATGTAACCAGGCCTGTAGGCCAACTCAAAAAAAATGTTGCATGTTCATGTTTTCACATGTAGCATTAAATGCATTATTATGTAACAGCCATTTATATTACATATTGTATGTAGGAATGTAATTATATACGCTAAATCCCATTAGAATGCTATCAATAGGACATAAATTGTGTCTATTACTTTGAATATGTTGATAAATGTTTTTGAACATGTTTTTTATTAGATCGATCTTTGGTAAAACATAATTTTGAAGTCAATTTTAAAATCTTTCATTCTGTGAGGTTGTAGATTTAATTTTTGCTAGATTTACGCATCTTATAATAGGTTAAAATTTTAGTATTAAGTAATTTGATCGAGCACTATGTATTACGGATATTTTTATAAGCCTTGACATGCTATGGACGCTTGTTTGGCGTGGGGTCTATGACGTATCCCATTTAAAATATATATTTATTGTTTTATCTTTTTTTTATGCATATATAATACAAGATGATATATACTTTGATTTTTTTTTGCCAATTTGCATAAAAAATCCACAAGTTTTGAGCTTTTGCAAAACTGGACCGTCTTTTTCGATTTTATAAATTTGGTCCGGATTTTCAGAAAACTGACCAAAATATTTTTATTCTCTTTTCTCTCTCCTTTTTTTTTCCTCTCGTTCTTTTTTTTTCTCACCGAAGAGGCGTCGGAGGCGGAGGCAGCCCGCCTCGCCTCTGTCCCGCGCGCCCTCACCCTCGCCCGCGCACTCCCCGCCTTCCTCGCCTCCGACCCCACCGAGGCCGCGCCGCGACCCCGCCCCCCCCCCCCCCCCCCCCCCCCCCCCCCCCCCCCCCCCCCCCCCCCCCCCCCCCCCCCTCCTTTTTTTTTCCTCTCCGACCCTCCTCCACCGCCTCCCCGGCTCTTTACGACAGTAAAGAGGGCAGTGCCGCGTCCTCTTCCTCTCATTTTTCTCTCTCGTTCTTTTTTTTCCCTCTTCGACACCCCCTCCACCGCCTCCGCGACCCTACACGACGGTAATGAGGACAGCGCCGCGTCCTCTTCCTCCGCCTTTGCCGGCACAGGCACCAACACCGGCACCGGAGAAGGAGGACTCGAAGCGATCGCGGGTGAGAGCAGAGCCAAGAAAAAAAGATACAGAAAATTTAAAAAAAATAAAGAATAAAATATAAAAAAAATAAAGAATCAGAGAGGAAAGAAGAAGATGATGAAGTTGCACTGTTTCAGGGAAACGTTGCACTGTTTTAGAAAAAAAAAAAAACTTACACTCTTTGAGAAAAAAATTACACTGTTTGAACGAAAGTTACACTCTTTGGGCGAAAATTACACTGTTTCTCCTCCTCCTCCTCCTCTTTTCTTTTTATTTTTGTGTGTTTCTTCTGCGCCCATCTCTTCTTCGCCCTGCACCTCCACCAGCAGATCCTCCACCCACGAAACCTATATTTGGGAACCCTTCGTCCACACCTCTGCTACCGACGGCGAAGAAGAAGCGCTTCTCGGCGCCGAGAAGCTTGCCGGCGAGGGAAGGGGCACGTGGCCCATGGCGCCCACCGGGGACGGCGACGCGTGCGATGGAGACGGAGGAAAGCGCGGCGACGCTGGAACAGACGGCGAGCCCCGAGAACGAAAACGAAAGTGGAAGGTGGAGGTGGAGGGCGAAAAAGAGATGGGCGCAGAAAAAGCACACGAAAACGAAGAGAAAGGAGGAGAAGGAGAAGGAGAAATAGTATAATTTTCGTCCAAAGAGTGCAACTTTCGTTCAAAAAGTATAATTTTTATTCAGAAAAGTATAATTTTTCTCTCAAATAGTGTAAATTTCTTCTAAAACAGTGCAACGTTCTCCTAAAACTGTGCAACTTCATCATCTTCTTCTTTTCTCTCTAGTTCTTCATTTTTCTTATAGAAAAAAGTATTTTTTTTTATTTTATTCTTTATTATTTTTATTTTTTTTATTTTCTGTATTTTCTTCCTTGGCTCCGCTCTCACCCTCGCTAGCTCCAAGTCCTCCTTCTCTGGCGCCGGCGTCAGTGCCTGCGCCAGCGATGGCGGAGGAAGAGGACGCGGCGCTGTCTTCATTACCGTCGTGGAGGGTCGCGGAGGCGGTCGAGGGGATATCTAAGAGGAAAAAAAAACGAGAGAAAAAAAAGGAGAGGAGTAAAGAGCCGGGGAGGCGGTGGAGAAGGGTCGGAGAGAGGAAAAAAAAAAAAAGGTCGCGGCGCGGCCTCGGCGGGGTCGGAGGCGAGGAAGGCAGGGGTGCGCGGGTGAGGATGAGGGTGCGCGGTACAGAGGCAAGGCGGGCTGCCTCTGCCTCTGACGCCTCTTCGGAGAGAAAGAAAAAAAAGAACAAGAGAAAAAAAAAATAGAAGCGAGAAAAGGGAATAAGGGTATTTTGGTCAGTTTTCTGAAAATCCAGTCTGAATCTGCAAAATCCAAAAATGCGGCCTACTTTTGCAAAAGCTCAAAACTAGTGGATTTTTTATGCAAATTGGCCAATTTTTTTTATGAATATATACAAATTTTTTTTGGACAACAAAAATAATTTGTGTATGGTGGAGAATTTTTTTCTTTTAACTATATCAGCTATCAATGAAAATTTTATTAATTTGCATTCGTATAAGAAATATAACAATATTTTAACAAATTTAATATTTTATATCTAATAATTATTATATTAATAAGCGGTATCCATATCGTGTCCACATCAAATTTTTTGAAAGCTGCTAAGTCGTCATGTTCGTGTCGTATCATGTGTTCCGTATTTGTGTCTGTGTGCTGAACCGATTTAGTTCCACCCGTAAAATGGGAAAACTTTAAAACTCATATTGACTCATTTGAACCAACGGTTTAATCGGTAAACCGGCTTAGTGTTAATTAGACCAGCTCGAACTATAAATTATCATATATTATCAATCGAACAGTTCAATTGATTCTATTTAAATATTTTAAAAAAAACTTTATAAAATATAATTAATTATCTTCTTCCATTTTATTATATATATATATATAAATAATAATTTGGTAATATGTCGATAATAATACTGATTAGATCAATTTAATGACTGATTGATCTAGTTGAACCATAATTTAGCATCTTTTTCGATCCGTAACGGGTTAGGTATTAATGAGCTACAGAAATAAAAAGAAATAAATTAAACAAATGTACTTGCTTGTGGAAGTGGTGTCTAGGGACTATGATTTGACTAGGCACGAAACTTAAAGTCCTAAAACGTGACCGTTAGTGAGGTACATCATGCGTAATTATCTACTCTGTCTTTGTACCCTC
Source organism: Puya raimondii (assembly GCA_016920855.1). Lineage (NCBI taxonomy): Eukaryota > Viridiplantae > Streptophyta > Magnoliopsida > Poales > Bromeliaceae > Puya > Puya raimondii. Next base: position 75,253,616 of record JABWPP010000049.1, read on the forward strand.
ACCAATCGCATTAAATACCGTAACTACCCCTACCAACTCCTCCCTTTGACCGGTCAAACCCACATCCCCCCCCCCCCCTCTCTCTCTCTCTCTCTCAAAGAGAAAAAAGAAAAAAAGAAAAGTAAGTGGCACACGGTGTAATATTACCCAACCCCAAGCCCTTTCTCTTAACCCCCGCACTCGGCTCAAGTAGTAACCGCCGGCCTCTTCTCACTCCCCTCCGGCGGCGGCGGCGGCGGAGGCGGCGGCGCCACCATCACTCGCGGCGGCGCCACCGCTGTCTCCGAAGAGGGCTCGTGGTGGTGGAGTAGTAGATCTCGCCATGGATTACGAACGGATCGAGAAGCCCTTCTCTCATCAGGTAGTCTCAGATCCGTTCGCCCATTACTTGATCTTCTACTCTCTTGCTTCGATTTGATCCCCTGTTGAGTGTGGAAAAGCGATTTTCGGGAGGATTAAGGATCGTTGTAGATCGAGATTTGGAAATCATGGCATTTGATTCTCGTCGATTTGATCGCTTTTGTTTACGGTGTTTTGATGCTTTAGGGCGGAGGAGGGTTCTCGCCGAAGAAGCTTCGGGCGATGTTGATGGGAGCGGAGAAGAGGAGGAAGGAGGCGGAGGAGGTGGAGTCCGAGTTCTCGCTCAGATCCGAGCTCACCGTCTCGGAAATCGATGAAAGGCGTAAGCATTTGCCCCTCTCGATCTCTCTACATTGCGAAAACCACCCTATAAGTCGATTCGGTTTCTGAATCTGTAATGCGGATTCGATAGGTGGTGGTGTTTGCGACGAGTTCAAGGATGTGGACATGGTGAGCTCCACTTCGTTGGAGACCTCGATCGCTCACAGATCGAGAGATCCGAGGATTCGATCTCAGGAGGAGGACTCTTTCGATTCGGAGAGCATCGCGTCCAATTTCGAGTTCCACAAGGATCGGAACCCTAATCGAGCTGCGATGGTGGCGGCAGCGGCGATCATGCCGCCATTCTCGAAACCGGCCCCGTCGAAATGGGACGACGCACAGAAGTGGATTGCAAGCCCTAATTTGAACAGGGTAGGCAAAGCTGGTGGCGCAATGCCGAAGAAGATGGATAAGGTTGGGGTTGGTAACAGGTTTCCCGCCACGAAGGTAGTAGTCGAGGTTACGGAGGAGTTAGGAACAAAGAGGATTGATCATAGCCAAGCTAAAGTTGCTTGTTGTGTGCCTGATCCCTATCCAGAAATGGAGAATATTGTTGCTGAATCTGAGAGTAAGTAGCATTTGATTGTGCGCCAAATGCGATGGTTTTGTAGTCACATTTTACTATGATATATATATGCGATGTCATTTGTTATTCTGCTGATAGGTGATGATTTGAGCTGTCGATAAGCTAGGCTTGTTTGGCATGGTTAAAGCTTCTGAATTCTTTGAAGTAGTAGTAGCTGCTTTTTCATCAAAATTCCTGCATGAACTGCTACAACTGAAGGCACAAGCTGCAAATTTTAGCTTCAGCTTTGGGTTTGTTTGCTAACAGCCTTGCTTCTGCTTCTGCTTCTTGAATAGAGAAGCTGTGCTAAATGCTGTGCTATTGCTGAGGTCAACTTTTTTTGATACATGTTGACTTTGGATTTGATCATTATCTTCCTCTTTGCAAAAAGGCTAATAAATTCCCTGCATCGTAAATTAATTGCGTATCAATCGAGTGAATTCTTGATCACTTTTCTCTTAGTGTTGTTTACTGCCAAAATATTCAAACATCTAGTTTGAGTGATCCTGTGTCATATTAACCTTTCACAGTTACTATTAGCCGTCATGATTCGTCGACATCCCTTCAAAGTGCTACAGCATTTGTAAGTCCTCCCTCAACAGTCAGATCCGTATCGATGAGAGATATGGGCACCGAGATGACTCCAATTGCAAGCGAAGAACCTTCTCGAACTGGAACTCCTTTAAGATCTACAACACCAACGAGAAGCCCTAATTCTTCGCGGCCATCAACTCCGAGAAGAGCACGACCTACTTCAGAGACAGTTGCGCTGGCGGAGAATCATGGTGATTGTAGCCAGACGGAATTAAGCGAACAGGAACTGCAACTGAAGACTAGAAGGGAAATAATGATTCTTGGCACAAAGTTAGGCAAGACCAACATTGCGGCATGGGCAAGCAGAGAGGAGCAGAGAACAGATGCATCTGTCTCTCTCAATACTTTGCCCATGGACCAACCAGGTCCTGCTAGAAGTGTTATTGAAACCCGTGCGGCAGCATGGGAGGAGGCAGAAAAAGCAAAATACTTGGCCAGGTTCCTGCTCTATTATGATCTTTTATTGCTTAGAGCTTCTGATTTCACCCTTTTTAAGGACAACGAGTATCTTTAGCTTTGTCTATGAATAAACAAGTCAACTGATGAACATTGAACTTTGGAATCTTCTGTATATTGGTTACTTTATGGGTGCACCAAATTCAACCTGTGGTAATAACTATCTTTCTTTATTTTTTAGGTTTAAACAAGAAGAAATGAAGATCCAAGCATGGGAAAATCATCAGAAAGCAAAAACTGAAGCTGAAATGAGAAAAATTGAGGTACTACTGTGGCTACTTATTCAGAATAAAGATACTTCGTGGAATCTACATTTTCATCATCTCATTCTGTTGCTCTTGTAGTTGGCATGCCCATTTGAAAATTCTCAATTATGCAGTTTGTGGCAAGGTATAATATTACCTTTAGAAACTATCTACCACTGAAAATTTGCAAAAACTCTTAAGAGTTCTGTGTTAACTTCTATTACTATGTGGTCTGTTAGTCTCCTTGTAATTATTTGTTATTTTCAAAATTCAGCTTGGCTGAAAAGAAAATAACAGCCCTTTTGGAATGAAAAGGATTCGGTCACAAGGTTTCAGAGTTTCATCAGGAGTGCTTCAATTCCATTCAAAATTTAATGTGTTGCCCTTTAGATGTATTGTTTTTTTCCATTTGGAAAAGGCCAAAGGATTATTCAACTATTGAAAAGAAGAAATCCAGTTATGGCTTGATAAGTTCCAAGCATAAGCCATGACCAAACTTTGCTACAGTAGTGAAATTAGAGATTTGTTATAAGCTATATGGTTCAAAAAGATAAATGGGCTGTGGAAAAAAGTTATAATTCTTGCAGATGTTCCTAATTTTTAACCTCGTTCGCTATATCTCGTGCTTGTTTGTTTACATGAATCTTATGTTTTTCACCATGAATTTCAAGGTTGAGGTGGAGAGGATGAGAGCCAACGCTCATGATAGGCTTATGAACAAGTTGTCAGCAGCAAAGCATAAGGCCGAGGCAAAGCGCGCGGCGGCCGAGGCCAACAGAAACAAAGAAGCGGCAAAAACTGCCCAGCAAGCGGAGTACATCAGAAGAACCGGCCGCATACCGACCTCAATTGCCTGCTGGGGTTGGTGCGCTTAGCTTTTCGTCTTCAACGAAGAAGCTCTCAGTATCATCTCGAAACTACTCAAGGTTTCTACCATTCTTTTAATTTGCTTGTAAATTTTACTCTCAGATATTTTGTTCTATGCTTTGTCTCTGCAGCTTGAATTATTCTGTTCATTGGAAATTCAGCTTCTAGATTTCACGTCAAGATCATTAACTTTTACTTTTAGCAAAAGCAATTGGTTTTAGTTGCTTTGTTTCTTACATGAAGTCCCTACTAAAACTTAGGTTTATCCAATGGTGGTGGTGTTTGAGCTACTGTTGACAATCCAATGCACAGCACCAAAGTCTCCTTTTTCCCTATTTGTAGGAGCCCATGGGCCCTCTTGTTGGTGGTAGGCCCTCTCTTGTCTTGTAGGGTTGCTATAGATACAATTTGTTTTGATTTGTCATATGAGGGAGACTTAGTTGATTTTTGTGTGATCTTCTTGTATGATGCCATAGCCAGAAGAATCATTTGTCAATAAATAGTGCTGCAGATTTTGGCTGTTTAAAACCAGTTTTATAGCATAGTTTTTTGAATCGCTTCTCTATAAAATACAGTATCTAATAATCACTAATCAGGTAGTAGGTAGAGAAGTTACAGTTTTTGCCTTGGTATGTAGTTAAAATGAGCTTTTAGTTTTCTGAGTAGTTCTATATAGAATCTTATCAAATGCTCCTTGAAACATTTTTACTCTAATAACACTTCCGTACAAATAAATTTAGCAAATTTTGTATGAGCAATGCTACATGTATATCCAGTAGTACGTGTAAATCTTATACCCTTTTTATCCAAAAGCCCAAATTTTCACATAAGTTTTATCGCACTCCTATTTTTTTAATATTAAAAATTTAAAAGAATTGTCTAGTTCTTGAATGGATTGTTGAAATTAAATTCTACAATTCAATTTAGTTGACTAAATATTGACGTGTCGCTAATATGCAAGTAACGTGATATCTAATTATTGTCGTCTCATCGATTACAATAACATGACATACCTTCTAGATTAGCATTACATTAATATTTAATTAATTAAATTAGATTTTGAAACTTAATTATAATAATTTAAAAAATTCGTCTAAAAAATTATAATAAATTAAAGTTTGAGAATTAAAATGTCACACACCTCATAATTTAATGATCAAAAGTCTAATTTAGCATGAGCAATTTTATTCAAAAACAGTTTTGCAGAGATCAAATCGCATAGAATCTTTTTTTTTAGAGAGAGAAAGGTAATATGCTATCCGCTTTGTTCATTTTTTTAGAAATAAATTTAGCTGAAAATGTGAAACAATTAATTTTCGAACTTGGAACCTCACGTACTAATCATCAAACTTTTTACCACTTGTGCTAGGAACAGTCGGTGAGTCGCAAAGAATCTTAGAAAGGAGTTTTGCTTTTACTGATCCATACTATTCAGAAGAGGCCCTTCACCCACTTACTCTTCCCACGTTTCGTTCAACAGTGACATGCACAGAACCCTCTCTCACCCTCTAGATTTTCTTCTTTTTTTTCTTTTTTTTCTTTTTTTTTTTTTGTTTCAGCGCGTATAAATTCACATATTCGTGCATCAGAATATACTACCTATGCACCCATGTAAGGCGTATATTTTGTACCCCACCTATTTAATAGGTGGAATCTTTTCATCAATGATATCAAGGTGATCGACGAGAAATCTCATCCATCAAATAGGTGGAGTGTAAAATTTACACTAATTTGTTAGTGTATGAATAGCATTACTCGATACAGGCAATAATTCTTCATCCTCCGTGTCTCTAATTCTATACACGATCTATAAATCAGGGTCTCTAAAATACAAAAATTCAAACTTGGAGATCTTAAATTTAAAGTTTACGAATATTAACTATTAAGATGTTTGTTGTTCGTTATTGCACGAAAAAAAATTCATGAAAAAGTATATTTCTATAGGTTTATGTATTAGGAAATCGCGGCCCATGACCAAGCTACTGGAGTTCTAATGGTTGGGCATCTAGATATTTGTCATAAGGTCAGGAGTTTGAACTCTGTGTGTAAACGCAAATAGGGATCCTGGTGAATGTGTAGATAGGTTAGTGTAATAATTTCTTCTCGAACTCTCTTCTCTCTACTGGAGTTCTAATAGTTGGACATCTAGATATTTGTCTTAAGGTCAGAAGTTTGAATTCTGTGTGTAAGCGTAAATAGAGATTCTGGTGAATGTGTAGATAGATTAATGTAATAATTTCTTCTGGAACTCTCTTCTATCTTCCCTTTCCCTATCTTTTGCTAGGACCCACCAACATTATATCAATCTTCTCCCTTGAGAGAGAGAGAGAGAGAGTATAGATAGGTTAGTGGGAGAAGGGAACATGTGATGTGTGTGTGAGAGAGATAGAGATAGAGAGAGAGAGAGAGAGAGAGAGAGAGGTGGTATGCTAGATTACGAAAGGACCAGTACAAATTAAACTCGACCATGAGCATGACCCCCAGGCCCCAGTCCTTTTGGTCCCATTTCTTTCTTTGACCCGAGGGGCATGATCATGATGCTTCTTTTCTTTTCCTTTTTTTTCTCCTTTCTCTCACTCACATGATGCACCCCCACACAAATTACTGCATACACCTCGTGCATCCCTTCATCATCCTATATATATATCATTTTTAAAGGAGTATGAACCAACTGTTCTAAATAATGATGGTCATATCAACCGTCCGTTCTATCGGTCTTCAAACAGCCTAGTGTTGATTTGGACAAATTCATGAACGGGCCTGTGGAATACCCAGAATTCAAAACATCTGACAGTAGAAAGCAGAAAACCTATTGGCCCTTCATATACATGTTATGAATTTATAATCTCGTGCAGGAATAATCGACTACTATAATGAGTTAAAGATCTTGCTTAGCAAACATGCCTTCTGGGGCTCTAGTATAATAGAAGTCGGATGGTTGAATTGCAAGCATGTAATGAAACAAAAAAAAAAAAGGTGCACAAGATGTACAGACATGCACCGGGTGCATGCTACAGCTTTAATTACCAGCATACAATCACTGAACCATTCCACCATTTGTAACCGTGGGGCCCGTACCTTTTACTCCTGATTTCTCGTAGTGCACGTAAATAATATAGGAATAACTTCAAATATTGATTTCGTGCTTTCTCATTTTAGTACCCTATAGTTTAGTTATTCTTTTTTTTTGTTATCTTTTCGTTAATTTTTTCGTTAAATTATACAGAAAAACTTCAAATATCACATCTATGATTTATCGAATATTCATTTTACTATTCTGTAGTTTTAACTTTCTCATTAATTTAACGAAAAAATTAACGAAAAAATAACAAAAAAAAAATAACCAAAGCACAAAATACTAAAATGATACGTTTTAAACCACATGGCACTAAAGTAAGAAAGCACGAAACTATATGGGTGGTATTTGAAGTTATTTCAATAATATATATACAGTCGGGAGCCGGTGGGGCCCGCCGGCGACTGTCGCGACCGCACGGCGGCCGTCGGCACGAACGAGGAGGGCGACTGGCGGGCGCGCCCCCGCGCGCACTCAATTTTTCAGCACCAGCTTTTTAGCGCAGCAACGTGCCCCTCTTCATTGCATGTCTCCCCCCCCTCTGCAAATTCAAACCCGTCGCAACTGAATTATGCATGCGTACGTGAACCGCTGCGAGAGTAAATAAATAGTCGACAAAAACATTTCTATGAATTAGTTTCTGTATACTCGGAATAAAAATTTTATCAGGACAGTCCCCGTGACGAGACTGCCTGTTTCACCATCTATCGTGCTTTGAGATTCGTGCTGGTTCACATTGTTTTGCTGAGAACATAACATAACATATATATATATATATATATATATATATATATATGGTATTATAATAATTAAGCTCTAAATTACCTCGGCTATTAAAGAAAAATTGGTCTGTAATAGATTGTAATGAAATTAAATATCAGCAGTAGTGAGAGTTAAAAGATATGATTGATTTGGCCCATCAAACATGGGAGCAACATAATTAATGAGTTAGCTCAGATGAAGGACGCACTAAATAATGAATTTGAGCACTCATTCTTGATCTTTTTAAATAGAAAGAGTTCTATTCCTGAGTATAATCTTTACATCCAAAGTATTTGATCAGCAACAAAAGATAAAAACTCGGAGGTTTTAATTTTTTTCTTTTTTAACAAGGTGTCATTCATGTAATTGGTCACGGTGTGTTATAAGCTTACTAATTGTGACAAAACAAGAAAAATATTTTTTCACTCGTAGATTAATTATATAGAATTAGTGTTAGAAAAAAAATTCGATTTTTAATTTCTTGAGCTGGACTTGAAATTGACGGCTACAAATCCCTGATAATTCATCATGAAAAAATCAATCCGACAGAAAAATGAACCAAAAAACATCTTAACACGATCACAAACACCGATCTCTACGAACTTCCTGTTCATTCACATGTTAATAAGAAAAGGAGAAACAAAACTCAAAAACCCAATAAAACTATTTTTTTTACGCATTAAGAAGTAATGACTAATAACGAAACCTTAGGCCGACTTATTCCGGCATCCAATCAGGTCCTTGCGCGAATCAAGCGCGACGCAAAGCGCCATTATTGATTTAATGCGTGGGCCCCGTACCGGGCCCATGCATCGCGGGCTGTGCCGTGTGGGGCCGGGATCAAAAACGTTTTATGCCAGCCTCTTGCTGACAGTACTGTTGGCTCTCCTTCGTCCCCACCACACCACCACAAGCAGGAGTTCAAAAGATGTGTGGCCATCCAAATATACTGTTCCAACTTTTCACTGCCCCGACCGTCCCTAGCGCAAGTGGTAAAGAGCTTGGTGATTGATATCCGAGGTTCCGAGTTCGAATCCTAGTTGATTCACATTTCAAACTAAGTTTATTTTTTAAAAAAATAAACGAAGCGGATAGCGTGCTACCTGTCGGATCGTTGGCGCTAACCATTAATCCCAAAAGCTCGAGCTGTTAGAAATACGCAACCAATTCACTTAAAGCGTACAGATACAGCGTCCACGGATTTCGATTGTAACTCGACCTCACCAGCCTCACGCCATTTTGAACATGACTCGGCCCAACATGACCTCCCGCCACAAGGCAGGATGCTGGCCCATTTAAGCCGACACTATCTTTCTCTAAAAATAAAAAAAAAAATCTTTTCACTGACCCTTTTTATTAAAATAAATAGTTAAGCTACGTAATCGAATCTAATTATTTGCATCTTTATGTTAAAATTATTATTATGTAAGAACTATGTCCCCTTCGTTATGGTATTCGCCTCATTTTCAAGTGTTAGGTATGATATAGTGCGTGCTTATATATATATAATATATTAAAGCTTTTAGTTGTAGAAACTTCTGGAGCTTCTATAAGTGCTGCTGATACGCTAACGACATATTAGGTTAAACGTGCAGGTCAATTAATTACTACATATATATACTTTGGTATTGGTATTGCATGAGAATTCTAGATGAACTGCTATTGCTTCTGTACGCGTATAAATTGTGCATTGACAGATAATAATTTTCACAATTCTACAATTGGTTGCAACCAATCAATTTCGCGTGATTAATCATTTAAGAATTTGATTTGGTTAAGATAACTAGAAGTGTTTCTACAGTATAGAATTTGGAGTAACTTTTCTACTTCACAGAACAACAACAGTCCAATATTTAGCAAACAAAAAATGTTGAGTTTTTATTTTTTTTTTATTTTTTTATTACTGTAGTGAAAAAAGGTGTGATGAGTTATGTCATCTTTTATTAAAAGTAGAAACCATGTTTTTTTTCTATTTAAGGGGTATCTTATGAATTTTTTTATTCATATGAGAGCCTTCAACTATAAGCTGTTTTTAATATTAATTAAAAATAATTTTAGTATAAAAGAAAATAATATTAAAATTTTTAAATTGTTTCTACTTTTTGCTTATCATGAGAACATCGTTTTTGAGTCTCCAAACTTTTATTTCAGCTAAAACTAAAAATACTCCACTAGAGATGGCTCAAACAAAAAAATGAAAGTAAAAGCAAGGGCCAAACACACCTTAACTCTAAATAAATCTTACCTCTAAACAATACCTTAATAAATTTGTTGCAACATAACTTTTCCTTTTTTTTCGTGTTTTAATTTTTCGGAAGATGCTTGTAGGTCGAATGCACACACATTTTTTATTTTTTATTTTTTATATACATTAAAATTCAAACTCGAAACCTATTACTTGTAAAAACGAATACCTACCAATTACTTTAAGCATGCAGCAAACTGTCTACTTATATTGCTGTTAATTTTAGAAAACATGTGCCAACTAATTAATACAAGTTCAAAGCCAAGGAAATAAATGTTTGATGTGCATACAATATAGAAAAATATTATTTGTATATTCTATAAGTAGAGGTGCACATTTTATATCCACTCATTTAATACTATAAAAGTTCTTTTGAGATTTTAATATAAAAAAATTAGTAAGATTACTTTAAAAATATAGGTAATACTGTATAAGACTTACCTCAACTATCATCCTTTTGGATCCAACCACCTAATCTCTAAATATTTTGATTTTACTACTTGACCATTTAATTTATTTGATTTGAGATAATTGATGATTTTTTAACTTCATAATTTGAATGCATTGTTTATTTTTACGAGTTTAGTTAATATATTTTATACAATTTACGTAACTATAAATTTATTAAAATAAGCAATTTGCTTAAATTGTATATTCGAAGAGTCATCAAACCTCTTAAATTAAACAAAGAGAAAAATTAGGTATTAAAATTAAAATTTTAAAAGATTGCACAGTTGAATCAAAATAGTCTATAGTTTATATAAGTTTTATACATCTCCAGCATAAATATATTAATCTTTAAATAAATAAAGTGTAATATTCATATTTTTTTGAAAGGAATGTATAGGGTATTGTCTATACGTATCAGTAAATGTAATAGGAGTTGTCGGATCGTTAGCGCTAACCATTAATCCCAAAAGCTCGAGCTGTTAGAATACGCAACCAATTCATTTAAAGCGTACAGATACAGCGTCCACGAGTCTCGATTGTGACTCGGCCCCACCAGCCTCACGCCACTTCGAACATGACTCGGCCCACCAACCTCACGCCATTTCGAACATGACTCGGCCCAACATGGCCTCCCGCCACAGGGCAGGATGCTGGCCCATTTAAGCCAACAGGAGTTACATATATAACGTATAAATTATAATTGCTAGGGCTGAGTAGGCCCGCAGCAATAATTGATCCCCAAAGTAAACTTCCTAGTTACAAAAATTTAAACCACATTAATGTATTATTATGAGATACTCGAGCTAGTTCTTCAGATGATCTACACAACCTATTAAGTCACTTATAGATATATATATTAATACAAGTGTACAGATACTATTGCTCTGCAAATATTTACCTTGTTTATTAAGCAGAGATGTCAATTCACAGATGGGGCAAGGTGCTCTTGCAATGCCAGATGGGTCACATCAGAAATAGGAGAGGGAAGTACACAAACACCATGCCTGATGTGACTGGTGGAACCCATGTTGTCCACCCTTTCAAGCTATAAAAATAATATATATAATATATGAATATTTAATTGTTTTTTTAAAAAAAATAAATAAATAAACGAGTGCCATGTTGCCTTAACATTTACATTTTGGTTTCTTATGGAAGTAAAAATATGGGGGATCGATGGTTACACCTATGTAGCTATATCTTGTCCTTTTTCCTATCTAGGTCAGGTGAAATATTCCTCACATTGATACCTAAGTAGAGCCTCCACCACATATATATATAGAGCTAGTCTCCTATACTATCTATAGTACCGGGGCTCCGGTACTATAGTCGCTTTTTCGATCTTAGGATATTCAAATCAACGATCCACACCGTTGAAACTGATCTAAGATATTTGAAGTTCTTAGGAATAAACTTTTATAATTTTTCGACGTAGTTTACTTTGTGATCAAACCGTTTCAAAATTGTCAAATTTCAATGGTTATTATGGCGAGTTTGTAGTTTAACGGTGGAGAAGAATCTAAATTTATTCAAATTTTGATAGAAAATACTTTAAACTACATAGATGAAGGTCAACATCCTTGATCTTGAATTCGAAACTCCTATACTTAAATTTTAAGAATTATTCAATTTTCACCGTTCATTTTGACATGATTTATTTACTAAGTAAACAATATCGAAAAAAATTAAAATTTTATTCCTAAGAACTTCACATACCCTAGATCAGTTTCAACGGTGTGGATCGTTGATTTGAACACCCTAAGATCGAAAAAGCAACTATAGTACCGGAGCTCCGGTACTATAGATAGTATAGTAACCTCATTCTATATATATATATATATATATTCTGCAAAAAAAGATTCAGAATTTGATTGATTATTTTATTTCTAAGTTTTAATAATAGGCCAACCACGATAGTGTTTCGTATAGAAACTGATTATTATGTCAGAGGTGTGAGCCCACGTAAGTCTACACATATCTAGAGCTCGACAGAGTCTTTAATCTTAAGTGCATAAAATATACTATTTTTAGAAGGGTAGATTTTTTTTTTCCTTCCTATTTTAAACTATATAAATAAAATGAGTAAATAAGTTAATTAAAAACATTCTAATCTATAGCCTGTTTCTATAGTTTACATTTAACAACACCTTGCTAGTAATTAACATGTGAATTTTGTATGTAATTGTAACTGCGTGCTTAGGATCGAGCTAGTAAATAAATTTTTCATCTCATCATATTGGTTTGAAACCATGTGCTAATAGTACTCAAATATGTATAGAAAAGAATGCGTTAAATATATAAATTGTTGTTATTGTTATAAATCATTAAGAAAGAAAAAAAAGTTCGGCCGCATTGTATTTGAATCCAACAAAAATGCATCAAAAATTAAAATTGTGACTTTGAAAAAGTCGTAAGCTTAGCATTTTGTTTCACCACTAAATGTTTACTTACAATTGTATAAAAATCGGTCATTCTGAGTTTAGTGTATATATTATATACCGTAAAATCTATTCGTATTCGGATTATGTTCGAGTTCAGATACAAATAAAATTTATACCCGAATACGAATCCGTCAAATTTTTTTAATTTATTTTTATTACATCTGTATGCGAAATTATATCTGTTTAGTATTGAATAAATTAATTCGGATTTGGGTTCGGATAAAATTTGGTGTATTGGTACCCATTACTCGCTGTCTAGTCAACTGAGTCAAACATTTTACATGTTATTTATTGTTGCTTGTACCTTGTTCAATGAACCGGAGTGGATAAGCAGGGTGAAATTATATGAAGACCCCTCAAACTTACAGGCGATTTGAAATACACCCTAAAACTTTAATTTCTCTTTTTTGTCATTGCTACTAAATTTATTTTTGTTAAGCAAATTATGAATTCTAATAGAATGATTAATTATTGTGATGAACAACTAGTTGGATTTATTTAAATCGTTACCAAATTCAACGAACTCTTCAATTTATGATGAAAATAGCTTGTTGAGCTTAAAAAAATAGAGAATTATCGGTAAAAAAAGATAAAGAAATTGAAAAGCTGATTTTAACTACTATGTAGTTAAAGAACTTTTATACATTTTCATAAAAAAAATTTTTTGATGAGAAAAGCAAATAAAGAACATAAATCCAGTCAAATAAAGTGATTCTAATACGATATTTGATTTGATGCACTTAAATCTACTTGCTTTAAACTCCCCATCTTTAATTAAATGTAAAAAAAAAAAGAAAAAAAAAGAAGCCAATTTCTGTTTTGCTCACGGGTGACGTGGTGGACCCGGCTCAGTGAAACAGGTCACCTTCCTCTCCTAACCCGATTATTACGGAGAGAGAGAGAGAGACCGTAGTTATATAACCGTCGTTGCGCCCCATAGCTACGTCCACGTACGTACGCGACCGTAGCGTACTTAAACCGGGTAATTATACTCGGAACCCCCTCTCCTTCTCGAAATTTATAAAATCCACCCCCTACCACACTCCCACTGTGCCTAACGCGAACTTAAAATGGCGCAAACGACCTAATTCTCCGTCCCCTCCTCGTCCTCTTCCTCCTCCTTATCTCCTCGTCCTCCCCCCTCTTCTCCTCGTAGGATCACTAGCTTCGTAGCTCCGCTTCGTCCTCTCATGGCGATCTCGAGCTCCTCGGAGCTCGGATGAGGTCTCGCGTGGTCCCTCTAAAGAAGCTCCAGTGGCTCCTTCTTTAGCTTTGGAGTGGGGATTTGGGAGCTGATGCGAGGGTTTGCTCCTACGTGACTGTAGATCGAGGTGGTTCTGAGTTGGTTCGGCTTCTTAGAGAGATTAGAGTGTTTCGACGGCGATGGGGTTTTGGTGGGTTCGGGGATTGATGAAGAAGCGCTCTTGAGGGGCTTCGACGGAATTAGGGTTTTGGAGATGAGCACTTCGGTGGGAACCCTGGATCCGCGCCCGGGAGAAGGTATTCTTTTGCGATTTTTGTGCTTATTTATGCCCGTATTTTCGATTTCCTCCTTAAAAGAGGCACCTTTAACCTGTTCAGAGAAGAAATGCTTGAACTCGGAGTTGTGGCACGCCTGCGCCGGCCCCCTCGTTTGCCTACCGACGCTCGGAACACGCGTCGTCTACTTCCCTCAGGGTCACAGCGAGCAGGTGAGGGTTTTACCCCCCCCATTAAAATTTCTTTTAACGAGAAGAGGCAAAATAATCTGGGCTTTAATATTCTATTTTTGTTTCGGAATTTAAGGTTGCTGCCTCCACAAACAAGGAGGTTGAGGGACACATCCCAAATTATCCAAACCTACCTCCTCAATTGATTTGCCAACTGCATGATGTTACAATGCATGTGAGTTTTTGGTGTTATTTTGTCGCGAATTAGTTCGGTTCTTTTCGTGTGTTGGATCTTTGGAAGTGTTGATTTGTTTCGAATTTTCAGGCAGATGTGGAAACAGATGAAGTTTATGCTCAAATGACCTTGCAGCCTCTAAACCCGGTAAGCATAATTGTACAGGATTGTGATGTTAAATGAAGGTTGATTGAGGAGAATTGTTGGGCAATTTTGTAACTTTTGCAGCAAGAGCAAAATGATGCTTATCTTCCAGCTGAGATGGGCATTATGAGCAAGCAGCCGACGAATTACTTCTGCAAGACTTTGACGGCGAGCGATACCAGTACTCATGGAGGGTTCTCTGTTCCTCGTCGCGCTGCCGAGAGAGTGTTCCCTCCTCTGGTCTGATAAGTGTGTGAATGCCATTATATTGCCGTTACACTTATTGGCTTCGGCTAAACGAATAACCGTGGAATTCAATGTTTCTAGGACTTCTCACAGCAGCCGCCAGCTCAGGAGCTCATTGCTCGGGATATTCATGATATCGAGTGGAAGTTCCGGCACATTTTCCGAGGTAAGTTCAAAAGGTTGCTTATCTTCAACTTTTCTGTAGAACGTTTGGAATTTTTTTTTATTAGTGTTGTTCAAATTTTGTCTAATATGGGACATTCAACTCCAAATTATTGATTCGCCAAAATCATGTGTTTGGACTTTTATGGTATTTATTGAATATCACGTTTTATTGTGCAATGCTTGTATGACATTGTAGCTATGCCTTCACCTTTTCCCTACCTGTGCTAATATCCCTTTGCGCTCTTTATAGCTTGTTGTGATAAGTATCAGTGGTGCTAATGCATTTCAACTTGAGATTTTATTACCGCAATGAACCAACAACTTGGCATGCACGTGTTGGTTCTTGAGATTTTTTTTTTTTTCAGTTCATTTGAACTATTTTATCCTGTACATGTGATGTCTCAGGTGGGGCATGCATAAACCACGAAATATTGGGTGCCGAATTGGTGTTGTTTTCTTTTTTGTTATGTCCAAATGTATCGTATCCTTTACTTGTAAACAACAGTGAGGTTCATGACTAATATAGTCTATCTGCTGTAAATGGTACTCTGAAATGAGTAAAGTGGTATACCAACCCAAACAAGTATGTTCAATTTGGTATCCATTGTGCATTCATGACCGTGAACAATTCAGGTTTTATGCTGCAGATATAACTAGCTAAAGATCTTTGTAAGCAAAATTTAATGCCATCTTTTATGCATTTGTACATCATTCTTGTTGCAGGGCAACCAAAAAGGCATCTTCTAACTACGGGCTGGAGCGTGTTTGTCAGTGCCAAGAGACTTGTAGCTGGAGATTCTGTCCTTTTTATATGGTTTGCTTTATAATGTTACTCTTATTAGTCCTTTATGATGATTTTCTAAATTCACTCCTGTTTTTATTTGTTTAGGAATGAGAAGAACCAGCTTTTACTAGGAATCAGACGTGCTAGTCGGCCACAAACAGTAATGCCTTCATCTGTTCTGTCAAGTGACAGTATGCACATTGGACTCCTTGCAGCAGCAGCTCATGCTGCTGCAACAAACAGTCGCTTTACCATATTTTATAACCCAAGGTAACTTTTGATTACCCAAGGTTGTTGTGCCTATGTTTATCCTGCTGAGATCGTTGAGGCTGGTGCAATTTGTAGGGCAAGTCCATCTGAGTTTGTGATTCCACTGTCCAAGTATGTTAAAGCTGTTTTCCACACTCGAATATCAGTTGGAATGCGCTTTCGTATGCTGTTTGAGACTGAAGAATCAAGCGTCCGTAGGTAATATACTGGTATTTGGTCATGATTGTTTCATAAGAACCTTCTCTAGTTGTGCTAAGACTTTTCCTAGTTTGGTGATTTTAGTTAATTATTTTCAGTTGGTGAGATCACTGAGATGCTCCATAGTTGTCTTGCAGAATTTTATTTTTGGTGATAAACGTGTATATAAATGTGGTTTCAACTGGTTCTAGTTTACAATAATTTGAGGAAAAGTTTAATGTAAATGTCATCTCAATCTAGGTACATGGGAACGATCACAGAAATAAGTGATATGGATCCTATACGATGGCCAAATTCTCATTGGAGATCAGTCAAGGTAATAAGTATTCTTAGCTGTTTCATTTTTTGTGTGTATCTTCTTGTTCTAAACCTGCCAAAATTTCCTTGGAGATGAATTCTATATGAAAGTTTTGCTTTCATTCTCTTCGTAATTTCTTACTTCCAACTGTACTAAATTGTGCAATTGAAATTGAACATTTCTGGAGGAAAGAATTGGCAGTTGACCTCTTATAAAGGTTTAATTGTTATTTTTAATAAGTAGCTATACAAGTTCTGGTTGACTGCCTTGTAACTTATGTTTTACGTATATAATATACCGGAGTGTTCAAGTCATACTAAACTCAATTTTTTCCTTTTTTCTTTGGGACGGGAATGTTGTACAACCTTTAATTGACAGGTTGGTTGGGATGAATCGACGGCAGGTGAGAGACCGCCTAGAGTCTCATTATGGGAAATCGAACCTTTGACAACCTTTCCCATGTACCCCTCTTTGTTTCCACTTAGGCTGAAGCATCCTTGGTATCCCGGTGTACCTGGTCTACATGGTATGTAACTATGCATTAGTATTTTATAAATGTCTATACTTTGTTCCTCAATAGCTTTAACTTTTATAAAATCTCTGATGAGTTCCATGTGCCAATTGGGTTTCAAAAAAGATAAAACAGGAACAGATATCTTTAATACGAAAGGTCGACAAGAACCTTTAATGCAGTAATCTAATTATGGAAGTATATTCGATGAAACATATGATGTGATGTTGTTGTTATCATCCAAATTACATATTGATCGTCCTATATAAAAGCCTGTTATATGATTGAAGCATCGATTTCTGCCCTTTCTAATACTGAATGCTTTTCCATTAACTTTTATGTGTCAAAGGAGATGATAGCAATGCTTTGATGTGGCTGAGAGGTGTTGCTGGAGAGGGAAACTTTCAGTCTTTAAATTTTCAGTCACCTGGTATGGGCTCGTGGGGCCCACAGAGGGTCCAATCTACCTTGCTGGGAAGTGATCACGATCAGTACCAAATGATGGCAGCTGCAGCGTTATCAAATGGGAATTCTATGAAACAGCAATTTCTACATATTCGGCAACCTTTGCAGTCTTCCCAAGAACCCAGCAATATAAACCTGTTAATGCAGCAGCAAATTCTTCAGCAAGCAAGTCAGCAGCAGTTGATTAGTCCTCAGTCGCAACATGTTTTCCACCAGCAATTGCAACAACTGCAGCAGCAGCAGCAGCAGCAGCAGCAGCATCAGCAGCAGCAGCAGCATCAGCAGCAGCAGCAGCATCAGCAGCAGCAGCAGCAGCATCAGCAGCAGCAGCAGCATCAGCAGCAGCAGCAGCAACCGCTCAATAACCAGAAACAGAAGATTCAACAGACGCAGAATTATCAGGTCCCTAGCAGCCCTGTGTTCCAGAAACAGTCGCAATTGCCCTCTCACCTTTGTCAGAAATTTGGCCTTTCTGATCCAAACATGAACTTTTCAACAATTCTAAGTTCAAACAGTGCTCAGAATATGTTAGACTCTAGTTTCCTTGAAGGAAGTTCGAATATGATAGATTTAACTAGAATAAGTCAACCTATGATGAGTGAGCATCAGCAATTACAATGGGAACCAAAGTCAATGGCGTCGCATTCTTCATCCTTTGGAGGCTCAGGTTTGCTACCATCACTTGTGGGCAAAGATGGTTCTGCCGGTAATGAAAATGATGGCCATGGTGATGTAGCGAACCACACCCTGTTTGGTGCTAATATCGATTCTTCCTCGCTCCTCTATAATGTAGTGCCTAATCTAACTTCAAATGCTGGTGACAATGATGTATCAACAATTCCATATGGTTCTTCATCTCTTCAAAATCCGTTGTATGGTTGCCTCGACGAGTCATCTGGTTTGTTGCAAAATTCAGGAGAGAATGATACAACAAACAGAACATTTGTGAAGGTGAGAACCACATATTAAGTTCTTCCCAGTATCCGTAAAAAGTTACCAATTAAAGCTTGTAATCTTCATATGCAGGTGTACAAAACAGGATCAGTAGGGAGGTCATTGGACATCACCCGGTTCAACAACTACAACGAATTACGTGAAGAGCTGGGTCAGATGTTCGGTATCCAGGGTCAATTGGAAGACCCTCATAGATCAGGCTGGCAGCTTGTATTTGTTGACAGGGAGAATGACATACTTCTCCTTGGAGACGACCCCTGGGAGTAAGAAACAAAAGAAAGATTTAATTGCCTACAACATAGCATTTTACTTTGAAGCAAACATTTTATCTCTCCTGTCCTTAATGCTTAGTCTATCTGCTTTATAACCTGCATATTGTCCTCCTATCATAAAAAAGAAACAGTATCCCTCTTCTGTGATTATTCTGCTGATAATTTTTTAGCGTCCATCATCACAATATTTTTGACAAAAACAGGATTGGGAAATGGAGCTTGCATTTGCTTGATTTTTTGTATTGTATATCAAGTGTTCATGGCAACAACAGCTAAAGGTTATCTGAAGCATTTGGATAACGCAGTGATTACTATTTGTAGAATTTTGTTTATCAGATACCTAAATTTTTCTGATCTTCTAGGACTGATCGTTGTATCTTTCAAAAACAGTGTTAGTGTATCTTATGTTGGGATTGGACTTGCTGGTCATCGTTAAAATGCCTTTAGTTTTGATGTACAAAATAATGCTAGCGGAGTCATTTTTTGGGGCATTGTCTTAACAGGGTCGACTTTGGAGAAGCTAGCTCTTTGTTTTAATTATCTAATTCACCATCCGGTGTTTATATTTTATTCCTGCCTATGGAAAATCATAATAAGAGGTGAACTTTCATAATTGTTCTTTTCGTTAAATGTCACTGCACAAATCACAGCCCTTTTCCCAATTAAAATTTACATGTCCGCACTCTAGTGATGGTACAAGTTTGTACAACTTTTACTTTTTTAGTACTTGGGCTTCTACATATTGTGTGTCTCACGTGGGTGCTTGCTGCCAACCTTAACTGCAGATCATTTGTCAATAGCGTTTGGTATATTAAGATACTCTCACTGGAGGATGTGCAGAATTTGGGAAAGCAAGGAAATGATCCCCGTTAGTCGTCTCAAATAGAGCAGTACGTGGTATGTATAAATTCTGTCGGTATACCCTCATGCTGAATTACCTTTTATCGCTTAATGGTATACTATATTAGATATGCATTGCTTCTTTTTCCCCTAGTCAGGAGTGATATTTCCCATTTTATCTACTGCTTTTGTTATGCTTTAGTCTAAAAATAAATGTTTTATTTAACCTGTGGCAAAGAAATATATTTCATTTTTCACATTTTGGAAAGGAAAATGTTTGAAAAGAACAATCACGACACGCCTAGGAGACTAAATTTTCTACTAGCCCACAAGATCCATCCAAATAATGAAAAGCATGCAATAGTGAGAATGTCCAAGCTGCAACTAACCTCTTAGATATAATAGGGATTGAGTCTATCAATTTACATAAACAATAAAGGTTAGTTATCAATATTTTGTAGTGGAGAAAATGGCCAGAGTGTAAATATCAAATATACGTATATGTTGATATTTCTAGCTCATTAGGGACTGAACAAAAGTTGGCCAAACTTTAACCCCCCTTAATTTTAAGTTGCAAAATACTAAAAATGTTTTCCAAAGCACTACAAAATAAGCAATTTTTTTTCCCTTTTATAAGAAACAGGCTAGGTGTCCTTAGCCAGGTCAACCGAATGTTATTAACTTTTCTTCAACGGTGGTTTTGATACTTGCAGGTTCTGTGGGAGCATTCACCAGTGTGGTTTTATGTTAGAAGGCTCCCAACGTCAGGTTATTTTGTACTAGTAGAGATACGCTAGTCAGTAAAATGTTCATGTCGCCTTCGAAAAATGCAGATTTGTCCGTTTAGATATAGATATCTTTCTTAACTTATTATTTGCTGTGACATGTCTCTATATATTAAACCACTGCTATAGTTGATAAGTTTTTGTTAGGGATCCTGTGTGGTCTCTCGTGTTCCGGTAAACTGGTTGTAACACGAAATATTGAGGTGATTCCTTCTATTTCGGACGTTTAAGTTATTTCGTGCTTATTTAAGAGATGTTTTTTTGTGTGTATTTCCTCTGGGGCAATTACACCACTATCTGAACTTTAGCAGAGTTAGTTTGGTTCCTGAACTTTTGAAATGTGCATCAGACACCCTAACATTGTATACTGTTCCATGTTAGCCCCTTCCCTCAACCTCTATTTGATGAGAAATAATTGCCTTCGCCTGATGCATCTGCGCATCCGTACACCGTTTATCCGTCGAAGATTCATCTCGTCTTTTGCTTTTAAATCGGCCATCTAATCTTTAAACAAAGAGGAGGTCCTTGGTAGGATGGTGCGGCGCGTAAATATACAGATGCATCAGATGAATCAGTGTGATGCACACTTTGGAGGTTTCATTTCCAAATTGAAACACTGCTAAATGTTCAGAGACTAGTGCTGCAGTTTACTTCTCTCTTCAGTGACTTGATTAGTTTGTGGTAAAAATGTTTGGAAAGCCCCTCAAGTATAGACAATTTTTAAGATAGGCCCATGAACTTATTTGTTTTGTTGACTCGAGAGAACTTACTTCGGGTGAAAGAAATTAGATCTGGGAAAGTTGGCAGAATCGCAAAACTAATTTGACAAAATTTTCGACTCAATTGATTGAAACATCTTAAACCAAAACAAACAAAAGTTGAGTGATTGTCTATTAAATAAAAGAAATAACCTTCAAGGAGCTATTTCAATTGATTGAAAATTGAGTGATTGTCTAATTTATTTTACATGCTTGAAATTATCGAGCAAGTGATATTAAAGCAGATTACAGATTCGATTCTCGCATCATAAGATAGTAAATGTATTAGTATGGGATAAGAATACTAGTCCTAAGATGTTTGTACGAGACTACGATATCAGAAGGGTTAAGTAATATTTTATTTATTTTATAAATTATGGCCTTCTTAAGTTCATATTTGTACAAGCGTGATCCGAACTCAGAAACTCCAATCGATTCCTCTCCCCATCAACCAAACCAACTCATTATCCTTTTCTCTCCCGGATGCTGCACTCACGCGAGGAAACACCAGAAAAAGCTTCTTCCTTTAATCCTATCCTGGTGTTCCTGATGCTAATGATTCCACACCACCTCCTCATAATAATTATCATTATTATAAAATAGAAAGAAAAGCAACATAATCATTATACAAGAGTTCACCTCAAACATTATCAATTTTTCAGTTCTCAGACCAATATTATTCCACTTGCTATCACTATATTGTTTCTCTACTACTAAAAATACTCTCGCTTCGTTCATCATACAAATAATAAGAGGTAAAAAATGTACCAAGGAACTTCCTCTCAAACTTTCTTTTTTCTCTCTTAGTTTTCAGTAACATTGATTTAAGTTGTTAAAATGTTAATAAAAATCCAAAAAGACAACTTAAATATTTAACCTGTGTCTTTTTTTTCAATTATTATTCGAAATTCAGTTGGGACAAAAAAAAATTTAAAAAAAAATAAATTTTTTTTTTATCAAATACGAATTATTTTTCGGATCGGATCGAACTGGGTCGGGTTATATTTTTTTGGCAAGCCCTCCTGTGTCTCCTAACCCAAACCTGTCGCCCAGAAAAAAAAGCGAGCCCAAACCCCTCTCCCTCTCTCTAACTTCGCGGTGTTTTTATCCCCATCTCCGCCCCCAAATCCCACTCTCTCTCTCTCTCTCTCTCTATCTCTCTCTCTCTCTAATCCATCTCTCTCTCCTATTCCGATTCCCCCCAATCCTCCTCTCCTTCTCAGATCTATTTCCTCTCTCCTCCGCCGCCCCCATCGTTGCCCTAGTTCGTGGGCGATTCCTCTGCGGATCGAGCTCTCGACGCCTCGGAATCGTCCCGGAGCGGCGCGATCGATCCCGGATTCTCGATCGGATTACGCGGAGGGAGGTAAAGGGGGGAGCTTGAGAGGGGTTTGGGGGTGGGGGGCCATGGAATCCGACGCGGAGCGGGAGGGGGTCCGCCCTTTAACGGCGGAGGAGGAGGCGCTGAAGAGGAACACCGATTGCGTCTACTTCCTCGCCTCGCCATTGACGTGCAAGAAGGTAGTTCTCTAATTCCTTTTCCCTCGATTTGTACTCTTTTCATGTCGAATTGTGGGTTTTTTTTGTGTGTGTGTGGTTTGTAGGTAATATGTTGGCTTTGCATGAACTGAGCTGAAAAGGTGATATTTTTCAGCTGAAATTTGTAGGGTTTTGATTGATTGTTGGGTTCTTTTGGAGGATCTTGGAGGTTTAGGGTTGAGCAGCTAGGGTTTTGGACCTTATGGTGAGAAACCCTAGGGTTTTCTTTTCAGATGGATATAAATTGGGTGCTTGGTTGAGATAGATCTAATCAGAATATCTAGTACGATTCTTATTAGCAGATGTTGATGTGAGAATATAGAACTGGTTGTGGAATATCTTGCTGCTTCTCGTGTAAATTTCTTGGTTAATTTTGTCAAAGAAGCTCGCATATATGTAGTTTACATGCTTTGCATAATCTATCAGAGTTATGACTTGAATTTGTTACCAAGTTTTTATCTTTGCATAGTTTTTCATGTATTACCTGAGATCCCCTTGTGGGCTTATTCACCTCAAGGTTTTGTTTTTAATTTTGGGACAGAAGAGGTCATACAGAACAAAAAACATTGTGCAGTATAACAAATACTTGAAATTTCTTTCAGCACATTTGATAAATGAATTCCCAATGTTCTTAAACAAAAATAATAACCAATATAACTTGCATCTGGTTTGGAAATTGTTGTGTTCTCCGACGCATAGTTCGCCTTTGTCTGCATGATTAGTTTAGGAAGGTTCTTAGTTTGTAGTGGCACAATTTTTTTTTTTCTATTCAATTTAATCTTTTGATGAGTTGCGTTGTATTTTCCTATTTTTACTAGGGTAGCGAATGTGAATATCGGCACAGTGACGGAGCAAGAGTTAATCCCAGGGATTGTTGGTACTGGTTCAATGGCAGCTGCTTGAATCCAAAGTGCTCATTTCGACACCCGGTAAGTCTTTGTTCATATATTCTTTCTCTACACATATAGATGTATAGGTTTGAGCTAGAATACAACATCCTTACTCATCAATTTAGAAATCTACATTGAGGATGCGCCATGTTAGATTTTTCTAAGCTATTTGGAATATTTAGAAATTAATATAAGTCAAACAAAAATCACCAGCGCCATCCATCTTGATCTAGAACTTTGGAAACAACTTTTTCTATCATGAATTCAACTTACTTTTGTTATTCAAAACTGTGATAAGAAACTCCCTTCTATTGTAAAAATTGCCACTTTTAAGGTGGTAAAAGAGTCTGCAAAAGTATGATTATGAGTTTGTTATATATTTCCCTATATTCTTGATCATCTTTAATGGCATGAATACTCAATATCGGTGTCCTAAAATTGATTTGAATAGGAGGCGTTAGCTTCCAAATCCTTATAGTTGTATTTTAATATTGTCAATAGTTTCACAGATGTTTGTATCTCTGAATATTTAGTTCCCAGCAGTTCATATGCTGGAAAAAAAGTATGCCTTCGTAAATTTTCACCACCATTCAACATCTCCAGTCTTATATCACTTAACATTTTTTTTCTTTCTTTTTTTAACCAAGAAAACATTAAGATTACCGCTGCTGTTCTTTCTCTCAGCCGCTCGATGGTTTGTTTGGTGGCCCGCCAACTTCAGGACCCACGCCACCTCCTCCACCACAAGCCCCAGCATCGGCACAGGGAACTGCACCCCAATTTCCTCCTTATAACACGAACAAGCAGAGTGTTCCATGCTACTATTTTCAGAAGGGTAGCTGCTTGAAGGGTGACAAATGCCTGTTTATGCATGGACCTCAGGCAGCTGCAAACCCTAATCCTCAGCAGTCGGCAAAGGCTCCCACAGCTTCTACTGAGCCACCTCAGTCCCAGAAGAAGGATTCATGGGGTATCAAGGAGTGTCAACAGCAAAATGTACCTACTCAGCAGAGTGCAGCTATAATAAGTGCCGATAAACCAAAAGCCAAAATTGATAAGCCGGCTGTACATGGTGATAAGCCAAAAGTCAATGTTGAAGAGCACACCATAGCACCGCCAACTTCTGCAAAAGCTTTTATCAAGGCTGAGGGTGCATCAAATAATGTACAGCCTATAAAGAAAAGTTTGCCGCCTTATTCACCTGATGATGATCTTCCTGAATTCGATCACAATCATCTTGCTGCTGGCAAGGGCTATGTGCAGCAGAGCAGGAGCCGAAGTCACCAAGTTCAGCATTTGGATGACCGGGCCCAGAATGGTAATAGGGATGCTGATGAGTTCTTGGGGGAGTCTTCTCCGGGCTTCGATGTTCTTGTGGACAATGAAGATGAAGATTCTGGTTATTTACACAATGAGGACAACTTTGCAGGAGCGTTGGTTAACCCTATTGATGATTACGACTACCATCAAAGTGAATATGAACTCGCGGTCAAAGACGAAAGAGATCGATACAACGAAATGGCAATGTACGATCGGCTTGGACGGGCACATGGCAACTACGAGCTGGAACGTTTTAGGGCTTCACCCGAGAGATTGTCTGTCCGTGAAAGAAGGCTTTTGCAGAGAGAGGCTGACCGTGAGGAAATTGGTGGGTCGGATTTGCGCCATCGGCTTACAAAGCAGAGAAGACTTAATGGTTCAAGATCAGCTCTTAGTCCCGATGGCCGTGATGAGCACTACCGAAGGGAAAAACAGTATCCAGGGGAGAAAAGGCATGACCATCATTCTCGCAGAAACCATGACCACCCTAAGCGCGAGAGCTCAATAAGCACCCGCCTCCAAGGTAGAATAAGACTTCCTGGGAGATCTTCACCAGATAGAGCTGATCTCAAAGAGAGAGATAGAGGAAGACCTCGAGGTAGAGTCTCTCCTGCTCGGCTGGTGGACCTTCACAGTAGGCATCAGGAAAGAACAAGGAGGAAAATAAATGAGGAATTCGCTACTGGCGGTAGGAACCTTGGGGGCAGGCTAGGTAAAAGAGATGAAGTGCAGTCGGTGAACTTTCCTGGTCCAAAAAGTCTAGTAGAGCTGAAAGGTGGGAAAGCCGTCGAGAGCTCCCAAGAGCAGCCGGCAAAGGGTACGACTTCTACTGCTTCTAAAGAGCAGCTTCGAGAACCTGTAGGTTCCCTTGGTTTTGAAGGTCCAAAACCGCTTAGTGTCATCCTGAAGAGGAAACGAGAGGCAGCGTTGGGTAATTTTGAATCTTCTGGTATCAGCAAAGAAGACGTTGAACAAGATGCTGGGACACAGGAAAAAGGCGGTGAGCAAGAAATGGGCAGTACCCTTGAAGTGCACAAGGTTGGAACGGTCGAAGAAGAGGAAGAAGAAGAAGGTCTGATCCCCTCAGATGGCGAGGATATAAATTATGATGGCAAATCTTCGGCAAAAGGAGATATGGTTGAAGCTGAAGATGGTGTTGATGCGATAGAGGATCAAGAGCTGGAGAATTATGATCAGAGGGATGGAGAGTCTGATTACGAGGCAATGGAGGGCGGTGATTATAAAGAAGAGGAGAATGCTTATCCGGAGGACGATGATGATTTGGATGATGAGGATGACTTTGCGCGGAAAGTCGGGGTCATGTTCTCTTGAAGTCTAGTTTGAGAGGGAGAGCGAAAGGGAATGTTGTTGCTTGCGGTTGCTTTGCTTTAAGTAAAAGGCCTCGAGAATCGCTGTGGCGCATTATGGTTTTTTTAAAAGTTAATAGTGCCAAAACCTGTTTCTTGTATGGGGCTGATAGAAGTAGGTTAGATATGAAATGGGGAGGGTCATCATAATTTTAAACTTGGTGCATGAGGATTTGTGGGCTTTGTTCAATTTTTGATCCCTGTGCCCTTGAAGCATGTGTTCTATTTGTTTCCTGACTCGTTGCCGAGATGATTTACTTTGTCTATTTACGCAGAAAATGGATAAGATAATGAATCAGCCTGATTAGGGCATATTTGACTTTCACAAATTTTGTTTCCTCTTCGTTTTTCTTTGCATGACATGTTCTCTTCTTGGGTGTCGTCTTGTTTTGTCGATGTCCCAGCCTTTGTTCTCAGCATGCTACATTGTTGCCTGCCTGGTTGTTTTTCGGTCATTGCGGCGATTGTTGTGAAGCCTTAGTTGGAATGTGAGCTGTTTCTCGGCATACTCTCGAGTAGTGTCGGTCGACGGTCTTGTTGGCTCTGCAGTGTCGTGCTCCGGTATTCCATGCCGGCTGTTTGCCTGCGGCTGTGGGAGGTGTCTTGCTGCGGTCTGATTGTTTGGCTCTATGCATTCTGTTTTTCTGGTGTCATCCATCTCATTCAGGGATACTTCGTTTTACCGAAAGTGAACTTTAGATTGAAGTGGAGTTTAGTTGAAAATTATTTTTTTTCCGCTGATTATTTTTATAGCTACGAAAGTGAAATTTTTTTAGTTATGCTGATTGTTTGGCAGAAAGTAAATGACGTAAAAACTATAAATTATACGTAAATAATGAATAACTTGATAAATGATAAATTATAATGTAATAAATTAAAAAAATACTGCAATTGTATCCCTATATAATTAAAAAAATTTAATATAAAACTACTAAATTAATTTTTTTTATAAATAAATTATAATAACACAACAATAAAATCATAAAATAAAAGAAATTTTAATACTCAACTAATTACTTTACATCATATTTTAAATGTGAAAACTAAATAAAAAATATGCTAAAACTTTACTAATAAATTTTCATCACATTTTAAACATGTAAATTAAATAAAAAAGTAATTAGTACCATAATTAAATATATTTAAATATAGCTAGTATTACCCATTATATTATTTTATTATTTATTTCTTCACATCTCTTCACCGTAATTGACTTTATACTGTTTTGGGCAATTCGAGTTTCTAACTGTATCTTTATTACGACGAATTAAACAACAAAAATGATCGTTTACAGCTAAAAATATTTTCACCCCTCTCCACTTTCACCCAAACAAATAGATTCTAATTACTTTTCTAGGCTTGGGCAACTCATTTGGTGATATGGGCTTTGTCTTGGACTCCAGTTATTGGGCCGAATTGTGCGAGCTTTCCTTCTTCGTGTGGGCTTCGGCCCAGAACTAAGGGCCTCCATTAGGATTTATCCTTCTCATTTTATTGCCTGCGATTATGAAACCTTAAGAACACCTCTCTATTATACATCAAGGAATTATTTGGTTACACGCAGTTGCTACTTTATTATATTCTAACTATATATATAAAGTAAGTTATATTTGTAAGATTGTAGTATTAGCATCTGACTGATATAGCTAGCTACGCAAAAGAAGACTCAATTGCGAACACATTTTTTGTAAGTGCAACTACATGTATTTTTAATTGCATCGTATTTACAACAATATACAAGTAAATAGTCTCTAAATTTATAATAAAATATTTTTTATTATAAAAATGGTATTGTGACAGACAAAAAGTCGATGGTATCACATGAGAGCTGCATCAGACGAACGTGGTCAGCAGATCAACTCCAAATCGAGCGATCACAACCGTCCGATCTTACCTACCGCGCTTGCACGCACGAAATTTAAAACTCCTCCTTTATTTCCGCACCTTATAAAAAAACAAAAAAAAAAAAAACAAAAAATCGTCCCTCGCCAACTACGTGAGGCTTATCTAATTGCATCACTGACGTGCCACGTGGCATTACTTTGTGCTCCCTCCGGTCCACCGAGCAGCATCTCGAGATGCTTCGAACACCACGATATCGAACGGATAATCTCCTTGCTGTAGAACACCGAACACAAAATAACCCACCAGATTATTGACACGTGTCCATACTCGGCATGGGCCCACATAGTATATGTTGCACGGTCCGTACCACTAGAAATGTAGGAAGACCCCTCGATAATAGCGTTGTTTGAAAGGAGCCTTTTATAATTTTCGACTGACACTAGTTTTAAACTTTCATAATTTGTTTCTAGTCAAATAAATTACAATTTTATTAAAGTAAAAAACATGCGTGCTTAATTTAATTATTTTCGTGAACTTTAAGTAGTAAAATTATAACGATTGAAACTAATAGTTTATAAAATTACCAACAAATTAAATAAATTTTAAAAAAATTAAGGTGCTCATTTCGAATTAATCTATAGTTAAGGGGTCTCGTTACATTTTCCATTCCTTCTTCTTCACCCTATATATTGAGCCGAGCCGCAGTGTCGTGGTCTACTCATCCGAAAACTTCGAGAGAGAGAGAGAGCGAGAGCGAGAGCTTGGAGTGGGCGAAAATGGCGAAAGCTGGAGCTCAGAAGAGGGTTTTGATCTTCTGCGGAGACTACGTGGAGGATTACGAGGTCAATCTCCTCCGCTTCCCCACTTTGAATCCCTAATTCGCTTCGTAATTCGTTCAAAATAGTGATCCTTCGCGTGAATCTGGCTCCTATACCCATGAATCGAGCTTAATCTAATAGTTTCATATGTTTTTTTTTTCTTTGTGATCCGTAGATTATGGTTCCGTTCCAAGCGTTGCAAGCGTACGGAGTCGCGGTGGACGCCGTGTGTCCCGGAAAGAAGGCCGGGGATATTTGCCGAACCGCCGTTCATCAGGGATTAGGGCATCAGGTAAGCGGGTTTGGGATTTTTCCCTTGAAATTTGCTGCTTTGAATCATAATTATGGTAATATTTTGGTTATCCTATTGTTGATAGTGTAGAAAGATGAAATTTTGATCACAGGACATTTTAAAAAAAAATATGGCGATTCCTTCGATTTTCATTCTTAGTTGATTTAGTTGACTTGATATGATAATGTTTATGTGATTTATAAATGATTAGTGTTACTACAATTAGTTTGTAGGTGAAATTTTGGATGTAATTAATATTTGAATTTTGTGCAAATTGGTTAATATGGTGTCTTGAGGAGGATGTGTTATGATTTATGACTCAATTTCGAGATGCAACACATGATGGAGTGGGAATTTGAAATTTTTGGCCTCATCATATGAATGATTTTTGTGTGAAACAAATAGGGAACATGTAATTGTCTCTTGTAAACTTGATGATAAATCGTTTGTATGATGTCGATAAGGCTGTAGGCTAATGACATAAAGTCAATGCATGCTTTTTATCTTATTTTGGCATTTTATCGAAGTGTTTTCTTTAGTAGATGCAGAAAATTTGCCATTTACAGAGGCAAGTTACTAATCTTAAACTTCTTGACATGTACTGTCTCAAACCACTTAAGCTTTTGTTGGGTAAGGATTCCGTCACTATGGCGAGAGCTGTTAGCTTTGCGCTTAAACTCTTTTTTTTTCTATAATAAGAATATGTTTGGATAGTTTTATAACTGGTCCATTGATTACTTTGTAAGTGGCTCATTGATTATACAGCTAACCAACTGCCTTCAATGATATTATTATGAATTTTCTCACTTTTTGAAGCCCATTTTTGTCTGTTTTGTCATGTTTCAAGACTTCTTTGGCTCTCAGTTCTCACTCCATGAGCACTCCTTTCTCATTCATTTCAGACATATTCTGAATCAAGGGGTCACAACTTCACGCTGAATGCAACATTTGATGAGATTGACGTGAGCACATATGATGGGCTAGTAATTCCTGGAGGCCGTGCACCAGAGTATCTTGCAATGAATGAACCGTTGTTAAACATTGTGCGGAAATTTTCTGAATCAAGGAAGCCTATTGCATCTATTTGCCATGGACAGCTTATTTTGGCAGCTGCAGGAGTTGTGACAAACCGAAAATGTACAGCTTATCCACCTGTAAAGCCAGTTCTGATTGATGCAGGTTCTCACTGGGTAGAAGCTGATACGATGGCGAAGTGTGTCACCGATGAGAATTTAATTACAGGAGCAACATATGAAGGGCATCCTGAATTTATCAACCTTTTCGTGAAAGCACTTGGTGGCACCATAGCAGGCTCGAATAAAAGGGTTTTGTTCCTCTGTGGGGTATGTGCAGCATATTATATCTGAAACTTGTGCCGTGCATGCTTATCTCTCCCAAAGTGTTTTTTTCCCCCCCCCTTTTTGGTGCATTCCTCGCATTTATATCTGTCCATCTTGTTACCATTTGCTTAAGTAATGTTTGGCTGACTGTCTTATAGTAGTAAGAAACCGTTTAACTTCTCAGAATGTTGTATATGAAATTTTATTTTGCTTCTTACTTTGCTATTAGCCAAGTAGTTTTAGGCCGTGCTTGGATGTCGGAATAAGTTATTCGATGTGAAGATTTTCTTGTGTAATTGGAACTTTGGAAGGTAGGAGCTTGATTTTTGCTCATTAGAGGTCTTGGCATTTACGAGTTTGTAGGATAGCATATTTCACCTACGAGGTGATTTATCTTATTCCGAAAAAAATGATTTGAAAGCTGAGTATGTTGTACCATTCTAGACATTTGACCATACTCTCAGCTTCTAACCATAGTAAGAAACCTCAGATTGAATAGGATATCACTGGATAATCTATTTCGACATCCAAACAGGGCCTTAATCTCCTTGAGTTGTAATGTTTTTATGTGTATGAATTATGTATGAGTTGGAATATACACTTTTTGTGTTAAATCTTTTACAAAATATTTAGTACTTCTATAATTGGTAATAAGTTTAAAACAGTCAGCTATAAACCATCAGAAAGGCATCCCACAATATTTAATTTGAATTAAAACAGTTCTGTCACTACCAAGGAGAGAAAGTAACTGATTTGCACCTCTTCCTGTTAATGCGGCTACTATTTGGAAACTTGATTAATGTAATAGTCCTGCATGCTAACTTCTCTAAGTGACTCTTCCTAGAAGTATTAAGAGTTAAACAAATTCTTTGAAAGGTTTTGAATAGCATATATTGTGATAATCTTTATGTAATCTTTGAAAAGAAAAAAAGGAAAGAACAAATGATAAGGGCACTCTGTGTTCTTATTGAAATTTGGAGACCGAACCAGTTGTATATTAATTTATATTGTACGATTAATTTGTTAAATTGTTCTAGAGATATAATGTTATAATGGCATGCTCTATTCTGGATTTATACAAATATGGCAGGATTACATGGAGGATTATGAGGTGATGGTACCATTCCAGTCTCTTCAAGCTCTGGGCTGCCATGTCGATGCAGTATGCCCCAATAAAGGAGCAGGCGACAAGTGTCCGACTGCCGTTCACGACTTCGAAGGCGACCAGACCTATAGTGAAAAGCCGGGCCATGATTTCACGTTGACTGCATCCTTTGATGGCTTAGACACTTCAAGCTATGACGCACTAGTTATCCCGGGAGGCCGAGCCCCCGAGTACCTTGCATTGAACGAGAAGGTCATTGCGCTGGTGAAAGAATTCATGGGTCAAGGAAAGCCGGTTGCATCAATTTGCCACGGGCAGCAGATCTTGGCGGCTGCTGGAGTTTTGAAGGTACGTAGTATTATTCTCTGTTTTTCTCTTTTCGCATCTAAAATGGCGATAAAATGCTGAATAGGGTATTATTGTTTTAGCACAGAAAAACTACATAACTTCAAGTTTTTCTGCCTGAATTTTATGCTAAATCAACCATTATACTTTTTATTCTCATTTTTTTGTCTACTTTTAAATTTAAACAGCAGTCTGTTATTAAATTTTCTACCTGACCTTCAGCTATCATTTGAATAGTTCGTTTTTCATCTTAATATTTCATATAAAACAATATACAAATTTTGATGATCGTCATACATGCGATAATAGGGAAAGAAGTGCACCGCATACCCCGCTGTGAAGCTCAATGTGGTGTTGGCTGGAGCGACATGGTTGGAACCCGATCCCATCAGCCGTTGCTTCACCGACGGCAATCTGGTTACAGGCGCGGCTTGGCCAGGGCACCCCGAGTTCGTTTCGCAGCTCATGGCTCTGCTTGGAATTAAGGTCTCCTTCTAATGTATCACTGCTGTCCTTGTTATTGTAAATGTATCTGAAATACTCTTGTCCTTGTAGAGCTGTTTGTGTCTTCACCTATCCTGCTTGTTTTTCCAGAGAACCTTTCAGAATTTTGGTGTTTAGTATTTTGTATCATGGATGCTAGCTTTGTTGTATTAAGTTTGCTTGAGGTACTGGGTTTTATTTGAGTACTGTTTTTTTAGGAGGGAAATTTGGGAAAGCCTTAAAACTTATTGCTCTTAAGTTTTTGTTGCAATTAAGTTTCATAAAAAGTGAGTGAGGGCTTTACTAATAGGTATTACGAGCCCTGCATCATATGGGCTTTGTTGGGACAATGGAGGCCTACAATGTGCATTGTTTTGCGTAAGGTCCAAATATGTGGCTTCTTGTTTGGTTATGTTTTCTAACAAAAATTGGATGCACCGATCGTTCCTAGTACAACTGGTAAAGAATTTGATGGTTGGTATCTGAGATTTCAAATTTAAAGTATAGTTGTTTTGCATTTTCAGCTAAGTCCATTCTCTCTTCTTTTCTTTTTTTTTTAAACGAGTGTTTACTGTTTATAAATCTACTTTGTTTAACAGTAAAATGCATAAGCTTACTAATATCCTTTTATCATCATCATTATTATTATTGTTGTTATTATTGTTTAAGATGTTTTTAGGTATTTAGTTGGATTGCACTGGAAGTTAGTCTAGTATGATGATAAGAGTGAAAAAGGTTCTTCTACAGGCAAAACATACAGAGTTTTTATTTATGAGAACGAAAAACACAACATTAACACCAAATATATATGATCTATAGTTTTTATTTTATTCCTTAATAATTGGGGGTTGAAAGAAGCTTTTCATGATGATGGTGACTGCAGAAGGCATAGTCTATGCATGGATAGCGTGGTGGATATAATCGATGCCAAAAAAATAAAAATAAAAATAAAATCATTTTATTTCTTTGATAAAGCTTCATTTTCCTGCTATCTCTTTGTAGTAAACTCCTGATTTTCAAAGACTCATGAATGGACTGCAGCATGTTACACACCTTCGCTGGTGAGCAACATGTTAACACACCTTTGCAGCTCTTAGTGATTTCGTTTTGAGTGAGAAGTAGAAATTTTAATTTTTCTACTTTTTTTTTCTTCTTTGTTTTTATTTGCTTTTTTTTATTTTGGTTGCCTTCAATATTTTTCGAGGCCGCGTTGCCTCAATCCATGTAGCTAAATTCATCTGCTAAATGAATGAAGCGGATAGCGTGCTATTTTTTTTCTCAAAAATAAAATCTCAATAATCAATTTCTTTTTTCTTTTTTGAGAATTACGAGTTTGGTTTCCTACGATCCTTTTCAGAATCCTCTTCATGTGGTACTCGAATCCATTACTCTCGAACCCCATCATTGTGTGTCACCATTAGACACCAGAATACTTAATCTCAATACAATCGCAAAATATCTGGATGTACTGTAAACCTGAATCTCATAAGCCAAAACCTAACCTCAGGCCCCATTTGGTTTGTTACAGAGTTTTCTCTATTTTTTTTTAAGAAAATAAAATTTCCAGATAATCTCTCCCGCTCTTATTTTTATTGATTAGATTGCACTACAGTCCAGGTGAATATCGAAAAGCATTTTTTTTTCCAATGAACAAAATTCTAAAATAATATTAGAATTAAAAATTTATAAATTTGGAAAAGCTATTGCAAGCAACCAGTATGTCGTTCCAAAGACTAATGAGAAGAAAAAAGACAAAATTTTATAATTTTTAAGATAATATCTATTAAATAGTGTAGATCACGCGTAATAGCACGATCCGATCTCCAACATGCTCATCTCTCTCCCTCCTACATGACATATGCAACAGGTTGGAGAGAGAGACCATGATTAAGATTGATGGCCGACTAACAACAACCACCATACCCAAAACCCCCCTGAACAAAAAAAATAAAAATAAAAAAAAAAAAATAATCTATGAATAGCTTAGGGGAGGGATTTAGGGTTGAGATCTGCGGGCTTTGTTCAGAAATAAAACAAAACAAAAAACAAAATGAAAGGAGATTGATAGCCGAGCTGCCAATTAAGCATAATTAGCGGGAAAACATTTGAGCGGGGAGCTCTCAACGACGTCTCGTTAGGGAGCCCCAATCCGTCGCCATGTGTCACTTTTATTTCTTTCTGAGGATTATAATCCTTTACTTTAGACTTTAAAATTCTTTTTAAATTTTAATATTAAAAAATATTCAATGAATCATTGGATAGAGGCAAAATTAATACGTGGCAGTAGATCGAGAGCTCTTGGTCCCCTACTGAGGTTGTTGGGAAGGTCCCCACTCAAGTTTTATCCTAATTAGTTAGACTTCGTTTGAAATTACGGAAAGATTGCAACTGCGGTGAGAAATTACGATAAAAAAATATTTTATTTATTTTTATATTTAATATCATGTTTTACATATCGAAATAAGATAAATATTTTACGATCACATCAAAAAATAAAAAATATATATATTTCTATATGCTTTCGCCCTAACTCCGATTTGCCAACGACGGTTAGATAGACCTCAACAGTCTCATAGTTCGAGATTAGGTTGTCTCGAAACCTCAGTTTCATTTATAAGCAAATTATAATTTGCTTACAATTTGCCCAATTTCAGGGCGTTTTGGGACGGAAATGTCTTTATAATAATAAGATAAAAATGTATAAAACTTATATAAACTATAGACTATTTTAATTCAACTATCTAATCTTTTAAAATTTTGATTTTCATACTCAATCTTTCAATTTGTTTGATTTTATTAATTTGATGACTCTTGGTGCAAAATTTAAGTTAATTGCTTGCTTTAATGAACTTATTTATAGTTACATGAATTTCATAAAATATATTAATTAAATTCATAAAGATAATCAACATATTCAAATTTTAAAATTAAGAAATTATTAGTTGGCTCAAATCAAATAAATTAAAAAATTAGACAGCAAAATCAAAATTTTTAAAGATTAGATAGTTAGATCAAAATGAGCGATAGTTTTTAACCTAATAATAATAATGTGATATCTGCATGAACTATACAATTCAGGAACCTAAATAATTGTATAAACATAAGAATAATTTGTAAAAAGAAAAGAAAAGAAAAGATTATTTTGACTTTTCACTTAGAAAAGTCCAAGCTATACCATTGGGCCCGATAGTTTAGCTTGGACTTTTGTAAATGAAAAGTCAAAATAATCTTTCCTTTTTTATATAAATTATTCTTGTGCCTAATTAACTTTATGCAATAATTAATGTTCCTAAAAAATATGCTTAAACAACGAATATAAAAACATGTTAATGCTATTTAAATTTAATCCTAGGCACAGGGGATAGGGGTGTTCGCGGTACGATTACCAATACCTGTTTACGAATTACTATTAGTTTTTAGATTTTAATTTTAAATTGTTTTAAACCGGTTTGGAATATCGGTTAATCAATTTTAGAGTCAAGTGAAATTAAACTATTATTATCATAATCCTTCAAATCTAATTATGTATACAAAATACAGTATTATAAAATATTAACATTAAAAATGCAAATGTTTTACACTAACATTTTAATGAAGAAAAAATAACTATAACACATAATAAAAGGGCAAATCAAATCAAACAAACTAACATGAGTGAAAATTGCTATAGGATTATTTTCTTATTATGGACGCATGCTTGTATTTAAAATAACAATATCCATATTTGGCTCAGTTAGGTTAATCTGTTTTTTTTTCTGAAAGGCCAAAATTATAGTCATATAAGAAAAATAAATAAATTTTCAAAATCGATGAACCACATGCTGGTTTTTTTTGGTTCGATTAACTATTTTTTTGATTCAACTATTTGTCGGTACGATTCAGTATTCGATTTTTTTCGGCACAAATGAATACTCATCCCATCAAATTCATTTTGAATATGCTGAAAATTGTTAGTCATACACACTATAATAAATTTCAAACTACCTTCCACTAAAACACAAAAATAAGTACTCAAGCAATTAAGATAAGCAAACATGCCAAAAACTTCAAAATAGAAAAAAGAAAAAGAAGAAGAGAACAACAATATTAATTAAGTAACACGTTTTTATTTAATTAAAACTCACGGGAAACCGATTGACACCATAGTCAAACTTCGAGAAGCAAAAAAAAAAAAAATCTAAAAATATAAAAAAAATCTAATCAAATGGCATCATACTTTGACAAACAAACACTATGATCACTAGAATAGTAGAAACCACCAAAATTAGTAAGGCTTAAAATATGTGGCATTATTAAGGGGGCCATCATCATATATGAAGTGTAATTAGCTTCAATGTATATGCTAATGCCAACTACTAAGGCAGGTATATTTGAGGACAAATAAAGCCATGTGATGAGACAAGTAGGAATATGAATCAAATCACAAGCTTAGTGTTAGGTCGCATGTGGCTAGGGATGTCAATGGATCGGATTTTTA
Source organism: Puya raimondii (assembly GCA_016920855.1). Taxonomy (NCBI): domain Eukaryota; kingdom Viridiplantae; phylum Streptophyta; class Magnoliopsida; order Poales; family Bromeliaceae; genus Puya; species Puya raimondii. The sequence continues at coordinate 75,290,393 of JABWPP010000049.1, forward strand.
AAAATCCGAACCCGAACCCGACAACCAAATTGAAATCCGAACCCGGCGGGTTTTAAAAATCCGTACACATACCCGACCCGATCAAAAACCCAAAATCCGAACCCGAAAATCCAAACCCGAAGTAATAATTTTTTTTTTACTATATTTCAAAATATACCGTTGGATGAAGATCCAACGGATAAAATTATTAGGCATTTTATATATTGTATAAATAAATAAATAATATGTATATAATTTATTGGGGTTTGGGTTCGGGTTCGGGTCGGGTACATACGAAATCCATATCCGTATCCATACCCGTCGGGTTTTTATTTTCTATACCCATACCCGAATCTATATCCATTTAGTTCGGATAAACCCGCCCCGTTCGGATTCGGATTCGGGTAATATTTCGGGTATCCATACCCATTGACATCCCTACATGTGGCTGGACCATAGGGTTAGGGCTTATTTTGACCCAACTTTAGAGTGTAGTACTATTAGGAGTAGGACTTGTGTGCTATTAGGAGCACAGAGGCCTCCGTGCTTCTAAGCCGTTTTCGATGATGAAACTTTCGAATCGACGATCGGCTCCATTAGACTTGATCTAGCGTGTTTGAAGTATTTAGAAAATATTTTTTACGGATTTTCGATATCATTTACTTAGTGATCGAAAGGATTCAAAATAACAATTTTAATAGTTGATGTATGTCGTTTGCAAGTTTAACAGTGTTGAAGTATTCAAATCAGATGAATTTTTGATAGAAAATTTTTTATACTATCTACAACAAGATCAATATCTCTGATCGAATATTCTAGTGCTATATCATAACTTTTTATTATATTTTTATTTTTAATCGTTGATATTGAGTTCTTTCGATCACTAGGTAAATGATATCGAAAAATCGTAAAATTTATTTTCTAGATAGTTCAAATACGCTAGATCAAGTCTAACGGAGCCGATAGTCGATTCAGAAGTTACATCATCAAAAACGACTTATGAGCACAGAAGCCTCCGTACTCCTAATAGCACACAAGACCTACTCGTACTATTAGATATAAAACATCATTCGAAGAGTTTAATAGCCTGCTGGTGGGGTCATTTGGGAGGCCAGAAATGGGACGATCTTTCGAAATGTCCAGCTGGATTCCCTGCTAGCTGCCCACAAGTTGAAGTCACTGACGAAGTTTTGGAAACTTTTTCTACCGGCAAATCAGCTCCACCACAACTCGTAGTTTTTTTTTTTTTCCCCACTCGTTCTCGAGGCCTTGAATGCCTCATCCCTGTAGCCTAATTCACTTTTTCTATGAATGAAACGGGTAGCACGCTACTTTTTCCTCAAAAAAAAAATATATTTTTCCTAATTTTCTTTGTAGTAGAAGTACCAAACTTGAGAATTGAGCTAGAATACTTTTGGAAGTACCAACCCCTTGGTGCTTCCATATTTTTAGCCCTTGGATCTGCTTTTTAATTACTAATAGCCTTTAGATCAAACATTATTCCACCTACCACCACCTACCACCATCATCCCAACCCTCCAAATCTCAATCCAAATGCTATAAACCTACAAGCACCACCTCCTTGATACTCTTAGAAGTATTCTAGCTCAACTCCCAAACTTGGATTTGTCAAAAGTTCTGTATAAGATGGCTTTTGCTGAAAGGAGAATCAGAGATGGGGCCCCAGTGCCTCGCACTTGGTCTATTAGGCTTGTATATAGATGTTTCCTGGAAGCTTCAATAGCTCTAAGATTATTCTCATTACAATTTCAAATTTGGTTTTGAAAATCTCCGTTCCGTTTAGGTTTTTACTTTCATGATTCTTCTTCAATCTCTCCAAATAAGTTGAGCAATCTCTGACTAGCGAGGAATAGATGATCAGATTAAATTTATTAAATAAATATTGATCGAATTTAATAAATTTATTTGTCAGTCTATATAAATGCCGAGATACCTTTTCTTATCTTATTCTGAACATGCAATTTAACTCTTTTCGCAAAAGTACTATAAAAAAATTGTTACTACTCAAATCTTGTAAACAATCGAATTATCGAAATACTTGATATATATATAGAGTTGGGCTAGAATACTATTAATAGTATTTGGTCTTTTTTGCTATCCAGTTTTTAGCCGTTAGATCTACTCATTTGATTATTTCTACCATTGGATTAATACTATTGCACTAACAACTACTAAACCCTAGGGGGATCACCACTCAATTCTAGAAAATCACTATCATTCTAATCATATAATTTTTCATTCAAGGATTAAAAATTAAATAGAAAAAAATTCAAATACTATTAATAATATTTCAGTACAACTCATATATATATATATATATATATATATATATATATATATATATATATATATATATATATATATATATATATATATATATATATATATATATATTATATATAGAATTGGGCTGGAATACTATTGATAGTATTGAAGCTCTTTTGCTATCAAATTTTTAACCCTTGGATGCAAAATTGTACAGTTAGAATTTAGTGGTGGTTCCTCTAGAGTTGAGTGGGTGGTTGGTTGAATAGTATGATCTAAATGGTGGAATTGAGAAATTATACAGTTAGGGGTTTAGTGGTGGTTCCCCTAGGGTTGAGTGGGTGGTTGGTTGAATAGTATGATCTAAATGGTGGAATTGAGAAATTGTACAGTTAGGAATTTAGTGGTGGTTCCTCTAGGGTTGAGTGGGTGGTTGGTTGAATAGTATGATCTAAATGGTGGAATTGAGAAATTGTACAGTTAGGAATTTAGTGGTGGTTCCTCTAGGGTTGAGTGGGTGGTTGGTTGAATAGTATGATCTAAATGGTGGAATTGAAAAATTATACAGTTAGGGGTTTTAGTGGTGGTTCCCCTAGAGTTGAGTGGGTGGTTGGTTGAATAGTATGATCTAAATGGTGGAATTGATTAAAGTGTAAATCTAACGGCTAAAAAATTGATAACAAAAGAGCCCAAATAGGCAAATACTATTAATAGTATTCCAGCTCAACTCTCTCTCTCTCTCTCTCTCTAGATCTCTCTCTCTATATATATATATATATATATGCACGTATAATCCAAACTATTATGCAAGTTGCCAAGGTAGATCCTTTGCATGGGGCCCGTAACTTTAATATTTTTTTAAAAAAAGTTCGGTAAAGCCATGATCTTCGAAAAAGTTCATTAAGGCCGTGAAGGAACAATATTAAAACGTAAAGCAACTCTATTCATTGATACAAAGATAAGTCCTAAAAGGAGCACGAAACCTAAACTTGGAAAAAATACAACTAAAAAAATAATATCCAAAAGCACAAAGCTCCAAAGAGATAACATGGAAGGGAAAAAAAAAAAAAGCACGCATTTTTAAGGCCTTCGGGATAGAAAATTTCTTAGCAAATGATTTAGATTCATTTTGCCATAGATCAGCGATGAGATCACTGTGTGTGTAGAAAGTTTAAACTAAGAGAAAAAAATAATATTAATTTTTATGAAAAACTTTTAAAAACTCGTGTATTAAAAGAAGATATTATTTTTATACAAAAGTTAAAAAAAGTCATTGAGAACTCTCCGCTGAAGGTTTTTTTTAATTATGAGGTATACTTATTTTCATATTTGATAAAAATTATTAAAAATCTATTAATACTTGATAAATTAGTTAAGAAAGAGTAGAGCTACTATATTTTTAGAAATACTACACTTTTTGGCCCTTGCATCAATCTCTTTGACAATTTCTGATTTTTAGATTAATAATATTAATCTAGAGGACCACTCAATCCTAAGTAGGATTACTATCATTCCGATCCTATAATTTTTTATCCAATGACCAAAAAGTCAGAAACACTAACACTCTTATACTTTCGATAGTATAGTAGCTCTACACGTTAAGAAATTTGTCATTTCAAATATAAAATATGCAACGTTTCTAAAAACTTATAAATCTTAAATTAAATGACTCATTAAACCAATCATAAGAAAAAACTAATAAATATTAGCCTATTCATTAATCCAATCATAGAAAACAAAAAAAAAACTAATAAATATTAGTCTATAATATCTACCCAAAACCAGCCATGGGATCAACCCCACTAACTCCCCTAAAAAGAAAGGTTTTACTTGTGGCTCTACCACCTCAACAAGTGTCCAATATCTTCTTCCCATGTGAACCAAACTTTATATAATTTTAAAATGGTCCACTTCTCCTGTAATTATTGCATGGACCAGGTCCATGGCATCATTCAATGGATTTTCAGCCGTTTATTCTTATATTCTTTTATGCCCGGCTTCGAAACAAAAATAGAATTTAAATTATAAGAACAATTTTATTCGAAAAGATTCTACAAATTCTTAGTATGATTGGTGGAATAAACGAATACGTAACACTATTCTATTCTCTAACGAGATACCGCTTGAAAGTAGATAAAAATTAGAATCTGTATATTAAAAACTATATCGTCTTACATAATTCATAAAGTGTTAGATTTCACACCACACACAAAAATCAATCACATAATCATCATTTTTTTTTTTGAGCTTATCTACAGGCCTACTAATGTACAGCATAGAAAAATCAGGAATCAAGACTCAATTGTGGAGTCCTTTGGTATTGAATGCTATCATATAATTATTAATCAAAAGAAGTTAGAGAAAAACATTAATAATATATTTACTCTATTAGATTATAAAAATTATATCTTGATTTTTTTAATATTCTTTTGGCTTAACTACATTTTTCATTCAATAGCATTAGCGGGTCCTCAATACCGATAGGATGGTCCACGAAAGACGTGGCTGATCATGGTTCAGGCAAAAATAATTCTCTCTGCGTTTTCTCCCGCCCTCGTAATAATTGCCTCCGCGTCGCCCTCGACGTTTCCTCGCTCCTACCCCTCAAAAATATCACAACCGCCTAAAATCCCCCATCCCGGTAAACGATCGCAAAAGGACGAAAATACCCTCCCCAGGCCCACGTTATTACGCCGACGGAACCGCAGACGCAGCGCGTAATAACGCCAAAACCCGAGGGCATTTTCGGACTCGTAGGCCGAGGGGTAACCGAAGGGCATTTTCGTCCTTTCACGCCGGGCTCGGCTATATATAGTGGGAGGGGTTTCGTCCCCCTTTTCCCCTCGTCCGTAGAAAGAGAGAAACAACAACGCCTCACGAAGAAGCGAAGAGTCGTGTGAGATCCATTTCTCTCTCTCTCTCTCTCTCTTGTTTCTCTCTCTTCCTCGTGGCGTCGTCCACGGCGGGTTTGGGGGGTCTCCATCTAGGGTTTCACGCATGAGCTGGTTTGACAATCTTCGTCGCCTCTCCGAAGCGAGCCGCTTCATGGACGGCCTGCTGATCTTCGTCCTCTCGCAGTCGATTCCTATACGTAGTAATCTCTCGTTAAATCCCCTGCAATCTTAGGCGGTGGGAGGCGGCGGGGGTATTGGGGGACTCGGTTCTCTGGATCCGGCGCCGATGGATCCCAAGGGCTTCGCGATCGGAGGTATGTGCGATTTCCTCGGCTTTTTCGTAAGATTTTAGGTTGATCGGTTTGATTTTGTGCCGAATATAGGGGATTTTTAGGGTTTCTGCTGGGGAATTGATGGTAGGGTCGTTATATTGTTGCTGATTTGATACGTTTCTTTTGATTGGATGCGCGTTTCCTGTTTTTCTCATGTTAAGATTTTCTTTTAATGTGTCTGTTTGGTGTTCTTTAATTAAATCATTAGTTGTGCAGTTTGAGTTTTTTTGGATCTTTTGTCTAATGTATGCACGAGATTTAATTTTGTATTTAAATTGGGATGTAGGCTTCTCTTTTTCTTTCTTCTTTGACAATGATTGGAAATATTTGCTTTTCACATTGACTGATTATGATTGTTTCTGCTACGTTGACTATTAATTTAGAAGTATTAGGAAATCTTTTGAATTATATATGGTTGGTAGATGTCACCATTCTATTTCTCACTTTTTTTTTTGAAACGTAAAACTGATTATATTTTAATTGGAGAATGTTTATTTCTTTCTGATTTAAAAAAGTATCTTAATTTTTTTAATGGTAATCATCGGGCAATGTGTGACAGGTCAAAAGTAATAATGATATGACCCTATTAGAAAAGTACAAAAATTAATTATGATTTATGGTATTGGATCAAAGAAAGAACAGAGAATATAAAACCCTGTGATTCATTTGTTACTTCCTTAAATTCCACTCTACTTGCCCAAAGGACATTGATTTCGACAACTTTTCCCCTTTATTCTAAAGTTTTATATTCATTTGTTTATTCTGATATAGAGCTGAAGATGGATTTCAAAAAGAAAAAGTATATTTAGAACTGAAGACCTTTAAATGGTAGTCTCTATGATTTGTTCTGCGTCTATAATAAGATATAACTCCTAGAGATTCAGGGTCAGAAATACAAATTTATAAAGTGGAAAGGCCAGTAATAAGTTGGTGTGTTATTGAATTAGATTATAGTTGGATCATAAAAATGCATAGCTAAATTTGAAGCTAAATCTGTGGAACATCTGCTGTCATATTATATGCTTTCTCTGTTTGAACTGACTTATTCTTTTATCATTATTGATGCAATTCTTTTGTATCACCAGGAAGATGGTTTGTACTATTCAAGTATGGTGTTTTCCTTCCAAGCCATTTATATTGATTTTCTTTCTTTGTTTTTTTCATTTTTGGGATGAGTCTTTGAGGCAATGAGGCATATTTTTTTCCTTTCTCTGCTTTCCATGCTACTGGTGGTGGAAGGTTTTTTCATATTTCGCATTTCCCCATGTTTCAGGTCTTTTTTCGCAAATTGAGAGGCAAAAGCTTTCTCCACCTTCAGTCATTGTAATTGGTGGAGGGATTTCAGGAATTGCTGCTGCACGTGCATTGTCTAATGCTTCCTTTAAGGTAAAAACTAGCACAACATAAAAATATTGGAGGAACTTGGGCCAATTTTTACCTGTTCTTGTCCTTTCCCTTTTCTCTCCTTTTCTTCTCCTTTTTTCCTTCATTTCTTTTAATTAGTTCTTAGTACGATTTACAAGCTGCCTTAGATTGCTCTGTAATCGGAAGTGTTGTTTCTTCAGTACCTTGGCACGCCCAGGAATCTTTTGGTATCACTTATTAGTCAGCTTATCACTCATTTGATGGCAGGTCACTTTATTAGAATCACGGAATCGTCTTGGTGGCCGTGTGCATACGGATTATTCTTTTGGCTGCCCAATTGACATGGGAGCATCATGGTGAGTATCTTCTTTTATCGAGAAATTTCTGTGCTAGTGTCTTTTTATTGAAAGGAAATGTAGCTTTGTCTTATGCTTTCAGTTTTTCCCCCTCCCCATACAGGTTACATGGTGCATGCAATGAAAATTCTTTGGCACCGTTGATCCGTTGCCTGGGGCTAAAATTATACCGCACTAGTGGTGACAACTCTGTTTTGTATGATCATGATTTGGAGAGGTACCTTTTTTGCTTTGATATTTGCTTCCTTTCCATTTTAGCTTTATGCAGGCATTTCGTTCTTCTATATTATATTAAAAATCTTCAAGATTGCCAAATTTGAATTTCTGGTCTAACAAATCTGCATATTTATGGTTTGTGTAGCTATGCTTTGTTTGGTAGGGATGGACATCAAGTTTCACAACAGCTAGTCATTGAAGTTGGGGAAACGTTTGAGGGAATCCTTAAAGAGGTATACCATTTACGTCCATTTGTGTGTTTTCATCCTATGGCTTCTTTGCAAAGGAGATAGGAGACTGAAACTTTCTAGTATTACAGACAGTGAAAGTGCGTGATGAACATGCCAATGATATGTCTCTTCAGCAAGCAATCTCGATTGTTCTCGAGAGGCATCCACAGCTAAGGTATGGATAAAGACACAGTACTCAGCTAGAATACGAACATGCTTACACTATCGTCTTATTAGGGTTTTCTGATGTATTCTATTCATTGTATAGGCAAGAGGGTTTGGCATATGAAGTGTTACAATGGTACATTTGCAGAATGGAGGCATGGTTTGCTGCAGATGTCGATACTATATCCTTGAAAAACTGGGATCAGGTAAGAAATTATGGAAAAATTTCTACGTATAAATTAAAGATTCAATGCTATAGCCCAGTACGTATACTCACCAAACTACCACATACTTTATGGTATAATGTGATCACGCTAAGAAATTATATTTATCCTCAGGGTAGTATGTTGGCTACTTTGTCTCTTTATGGCTTACACAAACTATTACATTGTGTTGCTTATTTTATTGTTGCTGTTGAAAGATCCTAAGGAAAAATTGCGAAAACCAATCTCTAGATTGTGATTTATTTTTTTGGCATTGTTGCTGATCTTTGAAATATGCAGGAGCATGTTCTTTCTGGTGGTCATGGACTAATGGTGCAGGGATACTATCCTGTTATAAAAGCACTTGCAGAAGGCCTTGATATCCGTTTGAATCACAGGTATGCTATTGCTATCAAGGATCATGCTAGGGTCTCTTAACAAACATAATTATCTTGTGTCGTTTCAAGTATCTTCCTTTTCTCTGAATATAGGTTATGTTTCTACATTATTGTGACATCTAGTGATATTTGCTACCTCAAACTAGGCATGTAGTCTTATTATTGGCTATTTGACATGCTTCACCCAAGTAAACATGTCAGTCCTTTATAGGAGTGGTTGTGCAAATTAGCTTGATGTTTACTTGGCAATGAATCTTATGGTCTTTGATCAATCGAGGGGGTCTAATGTGAACAATTATTTCTAAATTATTCTGCAATAACATAACTGCCTCTTCAACAACTATTTTTAAACTATTCTGCAATAACAAACTGCTTATTCGAGGGGATCAAATGTGAACAATTATTTCTAAATTATTCTGCATTAACATATCTGCTTCTTCAACTACTATTTTTAAACTATTCTGCAATAATAACAAACTGGTTATTCTGCCCCAAGTTATAGAAATAAGGTCTTTCTAGTACTCCTTTTAACACTACATTTTACTTGAACATTCGAGACTTTGTTATTCAAATCCTTACCACCCTTCACCCATCTTGGTTCCTAGGGTTGCAAAAATCATTCAGAGGTATAACAGAGTTATAGTGACTGTGGAGAACGGAACAACCTTTGTCGCCGATGCTGCTATAATTACCGTGCCTCTTGGGGTACTTAAAGCAAACAAAATCAAGTTTGAACCCGAATTACCAGAATGGAAAGTCTCAGCTATCTCCGATCTTGGTGTCGGCAATGAAAACAAGGTAGCTCTTCGCTTTAGTACTGTTTTCTGGCCTAATGTAGAGGTCATAGGTATGGTGGCCCCGACATCATATGCCTGTGGCTATTTCCTCAATCTTCACAAGGCGACAGGCCACCCTGTTCTTGTCTACATGGCTGCGGGAAGGTTCGCATACGATATAGAAAAGTTGTCAGATGAAGAAGCGGTTAAGTTGGTGATGACGCAGCTTAGGAAGATGCTCCCAGATGCTGCAGAGCCTGTAAGTCCTTACTCTCCATGATTGTTAGATTTCCCAAATTATTAATCTAGACCTTATCATTCGTCATGCGTAACAATTTAAGTCCTGCCAGTCTATCATCTTGCCACTTTACATAATTTATAGAGTTCAGTGACATTGTTAAGATTCACGTTGGCAGCAGATGATGCTGACTAATATTAAGGACTTAATTGTTATGCAGAACAAACTTCGGAAGATAAATTATTTAATTAACTCTGACAAGGTGCTTGAAATCAGGGTTAAAACTCTCGGGGCTAAGTTTCTACCAAATTTTTTTATTACGACGCTGTGCTTCTTAATAAAATTGAAAATGTTGATGATTTATTGCAGATTCAATACTTATTCTCGCGCTGGGGGACGGACCCGGACTCGCTTGGGTCCTATTCGTGTGACTTAGTAGGAAAGCCAGCCGACTTATATGAAAGGTTTTGCGCCCCTGTGGACAACTTGTACTTTGCTGGGGAGGCCGCCAGTATTGATCATTCTGGGTCTGTTCACGGGGCCTACTCGTCGGGTATCGCGGCTGCGGAGGACTGCCAAAGGCGGCTCTCGCTGCAGCACGGTATCTCCGATCTCTTCCAGATTGTTCTGAGGGAGGAGATGAGTACTGAAGTTACGGTGCCCCTTCAGATATCCCGGATGTAATTTAATTCAGAATGATTGTTCTTTCTATTGTATTGGGCTCAGTAATTTTCTCTCTGTGGCTTCAGTTTGGCACTCAATAAAAGTTTCTCTTTGGGTTATGTATGTTAGTGGCCTCTTTCTTTCTTTTATTTATATATAGATATAGATATTGTTTTCCATGCTAATTTGTGTGTGTATTTGCCTAATTATTATTATTATAAGTATGAAAGTGTAATTGAACCGTGCTGGAGCGAGAAATTTCGTAAACAGCCGAGCTTGAGCTCAGCTCAAGCTCGATTGTAGCTGAAAGTTTTCCAAGTCTAGCTCGAACTCGGATTGTTGGCTCACTCTTAACTATTCATAAAGATGGTATGCAGTTTTACCAAGGTTAAGAAAACTTTAAAAAATACAATGTACTGACACTTTAAAATATTTATGGAATGTTAAGATATTTCATGCCAAGCTTGAGCGAGTTATGCCGTTTTGAACTTGGCTAGTTAAACAAATCAAGCTCAAATTGTGTCTCATATTCGGTTCTTTTAGTAAACGGGCAAAGCCAGATTTGGGCAAAGAATGAGCCGGATTAGTTCTGATTAGTTAGTCGTAAGACCTCAGAGTGTTTGGATTGATAAAGTTGTAATATTTTTATAAATAAATGTTATTAAAAATAAAAATATTAATTAATATTGCAATGCGAAATTAAGAGAAGACCTGGTAGGTAGTTATGGGCTTGAATTCTCTAAATAAGCTTTTCTTATTTTGTTACAATAATTTAAAAGAATGAGAAGCAGAAACGTGAGAACTTGTACAAGTGAAGGTCAGGTAAATCTGGGGACTGTACAAGTGAAGGTCAGATAAACGTGGAAAGAAAAGGATTTGATAGATACGCAGCCATTTCATTGTTTCTTTATATAATTGTAGAATTGAAGTTTCTCTAGTTCTATTGTTAATTTAGTAAAAAATTAACAACATAAAAATTGAAGATTGAAATTTTCTTTTAATATTTTATTATTTTTTCTGTTTTTTTTCGTAATTGACTTCAGCATGGAGTTTCTAGGCTGAAGTCAGTTGTGCTATTTTGAAAATTTTGAATTTCGATCGAAAGTGAAGTTACGATAAATCCAACAATATAAGTAGGTATATACGGCAAAATATTACTTCACCCTTCTTCACTTTTGGTTGAACAAGCACACTCCGAGCATAATTTTCTGACCTTCCTACGTGCTTCTTTTTCTTTTTATATTCAATATAAATCATTCATTTCCTTTCAAGTAACAAAATGAAATAAATCGTTCTCAATCTCTCGCTTCCTTCGGCCGACATAAATTATATCCACACGATGACACGAAGAAAAAAAATCTAAAATATATCAGAAGCACAACATTATCTATATCCCGAATCAATCAAATTCTGCCCCGATGTTTATCCATTTCATTATAATTTTTAAAATTTAATTTATGTTATATTTTTTTCTAAAAAAAATTGGTTGGCTTGAAATAAAGTAATATAATGCAACTGTTACATAAAAGACCACTTCCCACACGCGGGAACAGCACGTGCATACCTCTGTTTGAACAATTAGCTGTTGTGTGATTCAAAAGGAAGAGCCTCGTCAAAAAAAAGAAGAAGAAAAAAACAGAGGACTGGAACAATTTTTGCTCACATTTGCCATTTCTGTCTCGAAGCTGTCATTTCCAGCTCGGCTCAAGAAGAGGAAAAAAAAATTAAAATACACCAGTTATATTGCTGACATGGCATCGTTAACCAATAAGATTATATTCCTTAGGTTCATCCGTCCCGCCATGATTAATAGAAAAATATTTTTATTGTACTTTTCTTTCAAAAAAAAGATGTGATTAACTTGTTATTAATAATATGGTGCAAGTGTGATACAATAGACATCCTCAGAGAAGAGACCTTTCCTTCTGGATGGACTACAGCCCCCATTTTGAGTGCTAAAAATTGGTTGGGATAATGACACAAATCTAAAATTTGGAAAGAAATGTTCTTCCTCCCAACTGACACTTCTAATTTTAAAAAAAAAAAAATTCAAATTATCTGAACTAATTCTATTCAATTACAATTCCTTATTCGGTTTAAAAATTTAAACAGTTCTTTCTCTTTTAACTAGGGAATCGGTCCGCTTCTGAACATATAGGCTTTATTTTTTTTTTTTTATTTTTTATTTTTTTCTTATTAATTTTATTTATGATTTATTTTTGATGATTTTATTTTCTATTATAAAAGTGAAACTTGAAAACTTACATTTACTTAATTTAGTCTAAAAATTAGTATTTTTCTATTAGTTTTATTTTCGACATATATATATATATATATTTTACATAATAAAACTAGAAATTTTTAAATATTTGTGACTTCATGTTATTGGTTCAATCGGTGGTTGAACCATTAACTCTTGACCCAGTAATATTTCTGAGTCATTATTCAATCCGATTTTTAAAATATATGTCGCTGTCGGACCAACAAGAGAAATTATTGGTTGCTCTTCGTGTGTATTCGCACATGTTATACACCCCACATTTAAAATTCTATTTCAGAGATCGTAAGTTTAGTTTAATTTATTAGAAATAATTCTATGCAATCAAAACAACTATATATTAATTTTACACATTATTATCTAACAATTTTGAACAAGCTACTTTCCTATGTTATTATCTCTCTAATACCATGTTAAATGGCTCAAACAAATCCAAAATATATATTAGATTGATAGGCGAAGAGGCTCTCTATATTATATATTGAAAAAGATATTTCCTTCTATTCAGTATAGAACAATTGCTTTTAACATTTCATATACTATCAATTTTTTGTGACAATCTGATAGGTCGCTAGATATGATGATCGATCACATTCCTCGAATTATATTTTGATTTTAAAATATCAAACAATAAATATTGAATGCAGTGCATGAGATGTAAGGATACACCGCGAGCGACCAATAATTTCTTAGGACTGAGACAAATAAATAAATTTTTGTTTGGTAGAGACCGGGACAAACCTTAATTTGTCCTGTTGAAAGTTTCTTGTTCAACATTTTGTGCACTCTATAAATTTGCTATTTGTGTTTCTTTAATCCACTCAATCCACTATTACAACACCTAATTCTCACACTCCACACATTTACAAACACCCCTCTCTCTAGTTCTCTTTCTTATAAACATATTTGGAGACACTACGAACTCTTAAAATGAGTTCTAAAGGCTCTAGTTTCCACATTATTACATGTTTTGCTGCGACTGTTCTATTGCTGCTGCTCTCCACTTTCTCTTGTGAAGCACAACTTACGCCAAACTACTATGACTACACATGCCCACAAGCTCTCTCGACGATCCGCGCCGCCGTTCGCGCCGCGATCGCCAAGGAGCGCCGCATGGCGGCCTCGCTCATCCGCCTCCACTTCCACGACTGCTTCGTCCAAGTATGTAATATTACCGTCGAAAGATATATACACTATTTTAGAAGGAAAAAAAATTCGAATGTTTGTGGTCGATTTCTAATGAGTTTGAAATGACGCATGTGTGGTTTTAGGGATGCGATGCATCGCTTCTCCTCGACGATGCTCCGAACATCGTGAGCGAGAAGAACGCGTTCCAGAATTTCAAGTCGTTGAGGGGCTTCGAAGTGATCGATGGCGTGAAGTCTGCGGTCGAGGAGGTGTGCCCGGGGGTCGTGTCGTGTGCCGACATCCTCGCAGTCGTCGCACGAGACTCTTCTGAATATGTAAGTGCTAGCTAGCATGTATTTTTCATGAGTACTTGTTCAATCACCCGACTGAAAATTCTATAAAGTACTATTTAAAAAGAGCTGTTAAAAAATGCAGCTTCTTGCAAAAGCAAAAAGTAGAAACTCAAAATCTTATCTTCTGCGTGCTTTAGATTTCAAAGATTCACGTTAGTTTTATATTCTAGTCAAAAGCTCTAAAGTTTTTGTTTGATAGATATCTTCGCCAGCAATAAAGCTATTTTAGAAGTTAGGTCAAACAGATGATAAAATCAAAATGCGTATGTTTATATTCACGACTTAACTTGATCATTGATACATAAATGTCGTAACAGGTGGGCGGTCCGACATGGACGGTTAAGCTAGGAAGACGAGACTCGACGACGGCCAACAAAGACTTGGCTCGGGCCAACCTCCCGATGGCTTCCGACGACCTCGACACACTCGTCTCTACCTTCGCTCGACAGGGCCTAAGTGTCAAAGACATGGTTGCTCTCTCAGGTACTTAACTAATTACTAATTACCCTAAACTTAATCAATCTCTGCTTAATTATTGATTAATAATTAACAAAATCAAATCCATTGCAGGTGCCCACACTATAGGCCTAGCCCGATGTGTCACGTTCCGTGACCGCATATACAATGAGACCGACATCGACGCAGGGTTCGCGAGCACACGGCGTAGGTGGTGCCCCTCCGCGGGCGGCGACACTAACCTCGCCCCGCTCGATTTGGTCACGCCGAATTCGTTCGACAACAACTACTACAAGAATCTGCTGCAGGAGAAGGGGCTCCTGCACTCGGACCAGGTTCTGTTCAACGGAGGCGCGACCGACGACATTGTGAGGGGTTACAGCGCGAACCGGGCAGCGTTTTACGCCGACTTCGCGGCGGCGATAGTGAAGATGGGGGACATTTGTCCGTTGACGGGCGCGGCCGGGGAGATTCGAAAGGTCTGCGGATTAGTTAACTAAGAACAAATGATCATGTGTGACATTTTCGTTTTTTGTAAACAGTGTGTGGGTGGGCGGGTTAATTCTTTTGAAATCATATTCATTAATTAATAAAATGATAATTTATAAGCCATTAGCCCAATAAAATTGGGTTTGGCTATGTTCACTTTATGTAATTGATACTGTTCTCTTTGTGGAGGAAACTTTGTTTTTATATTTTAAATTTGTTTCTCCTATCTCTCTCTCTCTCTTTTGTAACGTTAAATTTGTTATTGAGAACAACTATTTTTTATATAAGATTATTAGATAAACTAAACATGAAAATATTAGTAAATTCTAAGAATCTAATTTCTACAAAAAAAAAACAATTAATTAAGTCTTCTTTGTAACGCTTCATTAAATTCCTGATCCTCCGTGAACTAGTCCAATGTGGGTTACTTCAATGCGAAAAAAATATTAGCTTTTTTTTTTGTTTTAATTAGTGGTTGATGGGGAGGGCGCGTTTGATTGGAGAGAGAGGTGGTTGATCAAGTCAGGGTGGAATTGAGTTGGTCAAATCTGAAGTCTGATATTTTTTCTGGATTGAATCAATCTGACCACATTTCTATTTTAAAGAGGTCCAAAATTTTTTAGATATTTTATTACTACAAAAGATGTCATATATATTGTCAGATAGGGTGCTAAATCCGATTCAAGTAATAATAGTTGATCATATCAGAGTCAAGGAGAGGCGCATGTGTGGCAGGAGGAGTAGATGCGACTTGGACTTGACCTCGAGTATTAAGTTGATTGATCGCTGGCTAGATAGCACCTTCAGGCGCAGATCCGTTGCTATTCTCGGCTACATCCGAGATAGCGGAAACGAGGCCACGTGTGGTAAGCCAAAACCTTATTTGATTCTACTACCTCTTAAAGTCGCGGCCATTAAAAGTAAAAATTTTTGCCGAATATGAGTCCTCCATCAAGTTTCACACTTTATTTTTAATTAACCTACTATAATATCAAAAGATTGCACTATTGTTTTGTAAAATGACGGTAAAATATTCTACGTTATCTATAGTGACAATAAATATGTGGCAACATCAATGATATATTATAAAAATTTAGTCGTGCAACAACAACAGGACAAAATATATAGAGATGAAAAAGTCAGATGAAACATATGGGTCGAGGCGTGCGAGACTTCAGTGATCACGTCTAGTGATGCAAAGCTTAGTTTGTAAAGTTTGGTGAAGAAGCAAGTAGAAGAAGATGGTATATAGCCCCTCATGCACCATTCCCGTCATCTCCTAAGCAGATGACTTGGAGATGGTTGAGTATATAGCCACTATTACATGTCATGAGTTTTCTATATGAGATTAAACTTATATACAGTAATCTTGCACAAGCTTTCAGCTAAAGTTCATTTGACTTTGGGCCATCCAAGAAGCCTGTGAGTCAAAATAAAATTTAAAATCACTATTTTAAAATAAATACTAATATTTATGTAAAGTTGTCCAAAATATTCGATATTTCATACTCGATTCGGATCCGAACTGAACCCGATAAAAAATGAATAGTATACGGGTAAAAAAAATTACCCATTAAAGTTTCGGGTATGGGTCCGAATATTTTATACTCATACCCGACTTGGACCCGACCAAAATCCGACTTTTAAATGGGTAGGATACGGAATAGTTTTCAAATCCGGACCCATATCCGGACCCGATGAAATAACCGATAATAAATAAAAAAAATTTCAACTTTTGAAGTTGAGGGATCAATTTTAATAGGACTTATAGATGGGGGAGTCTCTACGTATTTTCATCCTAGTAAAACCCTAACCGCTCTTTTATTCCTTTCGTTTTTCTATTTTTTTTTACTCTTTATTTTTTACTTATTTTTTGTTTCATTTCCGTCTTAGGGTTTGTCCATAGACTATTTAATAAAATCTATAAAATATATCTATATAAGTGTACCCGTACTCGATCTAGACCCGATCCGTATCCAGTCTTGAACGGATAGTATACGGATAGTCACTATCCAAACCCGCTCAAATAGACCCGATGGGTATATTAGTAACTTACATATTCAGACCCGGACCCGACCCGAAGTTAAATGGGTAGGGTATATTTTTTTTTTTCTAACCATTTTTTTTTAGGGTACGGGTACAGTATATTAATTATCCAGACCCGACCCGATCCACGAACACCTTTACATTTATGTCCTCTCTTCCGAATTGCGGGTTTCGGGTACGTTCGTTTCAAGACGGGTAGGGTTAGCGGGCCTACGGGCCATCTCGAAGAAACAAAAAAAGAAACAATAATAATAAAAAAAAAACACTCGTCATGGAAGGACTCGAACTATCTTTACATACATTGTCGTTGCCATTTACAGCCGTGTCTTAGCTGCCAATTCCAGCTCAGCTCAGGAAGAGCGAGCCGCTTCCTTTGTGTTTGATTGCTAAAAGTTGGGATAACGATACATAATCTAAAATTTGAAAGAAATGGTCTTCCTCCCAACTAACACTTTTAACTTAAAAAAGAATTTTTTTTTTCCAAATTATCTGAACTTCTACAGCTGCAGGGTTTCCTCCAATTTTATCACAAAATGGGGCATAAAAGCTGCTTAATGCGGTAATTATGAACGATCAATAATTGATCATGCGTACCGACCGTCCCTAGCCCAAGTGGCAAAGAGCTTGGTGGTTGGTATCCGAGGTCCCGAGTTCAAATCCTAGTTGATTCATATTTCCAGCTAAATTTATCTTTAAAAAAAATAAACGAAGCGGGTAGCGTGCTACCTTTCTCTCAAAAAAAAATTTTGATCATGCGTCATACATCTAATCAAAAAAAAATTAAAAAATCATGCGTTGATACACAAATTAGTGAGCTCTCATTTAACCAGTTTAGAACGTGAATATATTTTAATTTTTCCTTATAATATACATTGCGTATTTGCATATGCCATTTGTCGCCACATTTGAATAGTAGAGCTCGATATTGGTGGCGCCACACGGCCCAAAACGCGTCCGTCGCAATTAGATCAACGAGAGATATTATTGCTTGTTCCCTGTGTATTCTTATACATCTCATACACCGCGCATTCAAAATTCTATTTTAGGAACTTTGAAATTAGAATTTAGTTTATTAAATTTAATTTTGTTAAATATAAAATATTAAAAATATTATTTTATGGTAGCTTAAGTTTTTTTTTTTAAAAAAAAAGAGCTATTTCATATCATTCAATGCGGTATAAGTCCTAACATTATTAAGTTTTTCTTATTTAATTCAAATATACGTCTTGAACCTATCAGAATATCTTGAGCAAAGACATGAGGTAAAATATTAAATATAAATATTAAAAATACCGTTTTATAGTAGCTTAAGTAATTGAAGCTGTTAAATTTTTTGCGACTATAAGATAGGTATGTAGATATGATTGATTAACTTTCTCGAATTACATTTTGATTTTAAAATATCAAGCGGCAAATATTGAATGCAGTGCATGAGATGTAAGGATACACCGAGAGCGCAAGCAATAATTTCTCGGGACGGAGATAAATAATAAATTATTATATGGTAGAAGACCTGGACAAATCTTTATTCTATATGGTTGAAAGTTTCTTTCCTTCTTATACAACGGTTTTAGCGACCTATAAATTCGCCATTTGTGTTTGTTTCTCCACTCCATCCTCTACTACAACACCTTCTCACACTCCTCACATTTACAAACACCTCTCTCTCTAGCTATTTCTCTCTCTCTTATACACATATTTGGAGACACTAATTAATTAAGAACCCTTAGAAATGAGTTCTAAAGGCTCTAGTTTCCACATTATTACATGTTTTGCTGCTACTGTTCTATTGCTGCTGCTCTCCACTTTCTCTTGTGAAGCACAACTTACACCAAACTACTATGACTACACATGCCCACAAGCTCTCTCGACGATCCGCGCCGCCGTTCGCAACGCGGTAGCCAAGGAGCACCGCATGGCGGCCTCGCTCATCCGCCTCCACTTCCACGATTGCTTCGTCCAAGTATGTAATATTGCCGTCGAAAGATATATGTGCTATTTTAGAAGGAAAAAATTTCGAATGTTCGTGATCGGTTTCGCATGTGTGGTTTTAGGGATGTGATGCGTCGCTTTTGCTCGCCGATGCTCCCAACATCGTGAGTGAGCAAAATGCGCTCCAGAATTTCAAGTCGGCGAGGGGCTTCGAAGTGATCGACGGCGTGAAGTCTGCGGTCGAGAAGGTGTGCCCGGGGGTCGTGTCCTGCGCCGACATCCTCGCAGTCGTCGCAAGAGATTCTTCTGAATATGTAAGTGCTAGCTAGCATGCATTATTCGTAAATTAGCACTTGTTCAATCACCCAACACGAAATTCTATAGAAGTACTGTTAAAGCAGAGTTGTTCAAAAAAAACTTTACCGGATTTTTAAGTTAGATAATCTAACCTGCAGCTTCCTACAAAAGCTAAAAGTAGAAGCTTAAAATCTTAACTTCTACATGCTTTAGATTCAAAGAAGCATAGTGAATGATATAATGAATGACAAATATATTGTTATAAAGTTTAACTTTTATAAGTTGTTCCTGCAAAAGTCTTGATGTTTTCAAATATATCCCTGTCGTTAAAATTCGTTAGAAAATTTTAATTAACCATAGGTTAAATACTTAACGTACCCTAGTTAGTTTTTGATATTTTTATCCCTCTTATATTATACTGTTATTGTTTTTGGAGGGACATATTTATGATGGTAAAATTAGAAATATAAACAGTTTTCTAACGGTAACAAACCAGAGGAACATATCTGAAAATATTAGGACTTTTACAGAAATAATTTATGAAAGCTGAACTTTGTGGGAATATATTTGTCATTCACTATGTTTGCAGGGACCTGTATAAAATTAACCCTTAAAAGTTAGGCCAAACAGATGATAAAATCAAAATGCGCGAGCTAATAATCACGACTTAACTTGGTCATTGATACATAAATGTTGTAACAGGTGGGCGGTCCGACGTGGACGGTTAAGCTAGGAAGACGAGACTCGACGACGGCCAACAAAGACTTGGCTCGGGCCGACCTCCCGACCGCTTTCGACGACCTCGACGCCCTAGTCACCTCCTTTGCTCGACAGGGCCTAAGTGTCAAAGACATGGTTGCGCTCTCAGGTAATTAACTAATAACTAATTACCCTAAAGTTAATTAATCTCTACTTAATTAATGATTAATAATTAACAAAATCAAATCCATCGCAGGTGCCCACACCATAGGCCTAGCCCAATGTGTCACGTTCCGTGACCGCATCTACAACGAGACCGACATCGGCGCGGGGTTCGCAAGCACACGGCGTAGGCGGTGCCCTTCCGCGGGCGGCGACACCAACCTCGCCCCGCTCGATTTGGTCACGCCGAATGCGTTCGACAACAACTACTACAAGAATCTGCTGCAGCAGAAGGGGCTCCTGCACTCGGACCAGGTTCTGTTCAACGGAGGCGCGACCGACGACATTGTGAGGGGTTACAGCGCGAACCGGGCCGCGTTTTACGCCGACTTCGCGGCGGCGATGGTGAAGATGGGGGACATTAGTCCGTTGACGGCCGCGGCCGGGGAGATTAGAAAGGTCTGCGGATTAGTTAACTAAGTGATAATGATCATGTATGACATTTTTTTTTTTTACAATTATTTGTTTGTATTAACATGAATTCTTTCGAAATTGTGAATGGCGTGTGTTCGGGTGTATTCTTTTGAAATCATATTCATTAATTAATGTGTAATTGATACTGTTCTCTTTGTAGAGGAAATTTTATTTTATATTTTATTGATGTGTTTATGACAAATTTGTTGCTCCTCTCTCTCTCTCTCTCTCTCCTAACATTATAAATTTGATATTGAGAACAACTATTATCTATATAAGATTATTGGATAAACCAAACATGAAAATATTATATATTCTAAGAATCTAATTTCTACAAATATATATTTTTTAATTTTTTTTTTTTTGTAACGCTTCATTAAATTCCTGATCCATCATGAACTAGGTAAGGGCCCGCGATGCGACGGGGAGAAAATATTTTAATTATTTTTAAAATATTTTTTTAGATACATATAATTTTATGAATATATAAAAAAAATATAGTAATACTAAAGCTGTCCAAAATACCCGATACCCGATACCCGATCCGGACCCTAACCGAACCCTATCCGGACCCAATAAAAAATAGATAGTATACCGATAAAAAAAATTACCCATTAAAATTTCGGGTATGGGTCCGATTACTTTATACCTATATCTGACTTAGACCCGACCCGAATCTGATCTTTTAATGGGTAGGGTCCGGAAGAGTTTTTAATTCGGATCCGGATCCGGTGAAGTACCTGATAGTATATAAAAAAGATTTCAAGTTGAGGGATTAATTTTAGTAGGACTTATAGCTGAAGGGTTTATGTGTATTTTCATCGTGATAAAAATTTTAGTCACTCTGCTTATTTTTTTTATTCTTTTTATTTTACTCCTTATAAATCTAAAACATATTCAAAATTTATATTCGATTTAGACCCGATACGTATCCGATCCATATCCGATCTTAAACGGATAGTATATGGGTTGTCACTATCCAGACCCGCTCAATTAGATCCGATGAGTACATTATTAACTTAAGTACTCGATTCAGATCCAACCCGAAGTTAAAAGGGTTAAAAGGATAGAATATTTTTTTTTTTTCTACCCATTTAAAATCAAAATTTAGATTCAATGTAAAATTTAAATTTTAAATCTGAATCAAATTGTAATTCAAAACTTTAATTTCTAATTAGTTTAAAATTTTAATATTAATTTCAGATTTAAATTAAAAATTTTAAATTTTAAATTATATATATGTGTGAGAGAGAGAGAGAGAGTGATATATATATATATATATATATATATATATATATATATATATATATATATATATATATATATATATATATATATATATATATATATATATATATATATATATATATATATATATATATATGTGGTTATTTTTGGCGGGACCCACCACCCACCCACACCAACCTGTGCACACGTGGAGGCAGGGGAAGCTTTGCTTCCCCAATACATAAATTTATGAATGAATGAATATGAACTAGTCCAATGCTGGTTACATTAATGCGAAAAGAATACGTAGCTTTTTTTTTTTTTTTTTCCTTTTAATTAGTGGTTGATGGGGAGGGCACGTTTGATTGGAGAGAGAGACGGTTGATCATGTCACGTTGGATCTGTGTCGCTCAATTGTAACGTGTTTTCATATTGGCCAGAGAACGCAAAGTCGCACCTCATGATTTGATGTTGACTAGTATTTATTTGGCCCACACCAACTAAGGATGCAAATGGATACTGAGTAGTGGAGCTTCTCCAGATTGGTCGCGAAGATGCAGTAAGTAAGAGCCAAAAGTAAAAAAAAAAAATAACTCGTTTTGAATTCATCATAATTCGCTGAGAAACACAGCGAAAGATAGAAAATATTTTTCTTCTTTTGATCCGTTCCGATTTATCAAAAATTTATCAAACGTTCACTCCAATCCCAACTAGCGTCAAATGAAACAATAAGCAAAGGCTAAAAATAAGATAAAATCAATTTGTCCCAAATTCACTATGATCCGTCAAGAAAACAAGGAGGGAGATAGAAAACCCCTCCCGCCCTCCGGATCTGTCCCGTTTGCATCACAGATATCACCATATAATTTTATAAGTTTTGTCCTAACACTTCAATCTTTAGAACAATATGTATTAAAATATAGAGCATGATTACTGTGCTATTAGGAGTACAACAGCCTCTATACTCCTAAGTTCTAACTTGATGGGTGGTTAGGAAGAGAGAGAAGAGAAATTGAGAAAAAATTGAGTGTTTCAATTTTCTTCTCTCCTTAAATTTCTCTCCAGTATCTTTTCTCTCTCTCATCCTAACTACCCATCAAACTTAGGAGTATAAAAATTGTTGTGTGGTTAGTGGTTAGAAACTTAGGAGTATAAAGACTGATGTGTTCTTAATAGCACAATAGTCATATTTTTAAAATATATATATTTTGAAATTTTCAAGCAATAGTATTTAATTAGTAAGAAAATAATAATCATACTTAATAATTCATCTACCAATAGTAAAATGAGCCATGTATGTCTTTCTACCATTGGTCAATGATTAATTTATCATTATTCTTAAGAGTAGAATAAGAAGCTATTCAATTACAAAAAATGCTATCTGTACATCATATGTAAGGTATAAATCTTACATCTCATCTTTCTAAGATTTTTTTAAAAAAAATTTAGTATTAAAACAAAATTGATAAAATCGGTGAAAAAATAATAATCTTTAAATTAGTGGAGTATAAGATTTACACCTAGTTTATAGATATACAAATAGCACTGCTCTTCAATTGTACGACAATCTAAAAAGATCTTTTCCCTTGCAAGCCTCTTTTCTTGCTGATTCTTTAAATTATAACATATTGACACTTGTAACTATATAAATCTGATCAAATTCAGTTAATAAATAATAACCCTATGTAATTGGATAAATGGTTATATCAACATAAGTGTTGTTAAGATTGTTAACGATTTCTTACATAATTAATATGAAAAGATTTACTTACATAGTTGAAATCCAAAGATGCCATATAAAATTATCAGGATATCAATATCACCAATCTCCCTAAAGGGCGTAATAATTAAAGCCGGAGGTCTAAGTCAAAATTTAATTGCTTCACATTTCTTTAAAAAAAACTAATGTCCCTAAAAAAAAAAAAAAAAAAAAAAAAAAAAAACCAAAGAAATCATTCATAACTCACCCTGAAAACATATAGTCTCTGTATAGGTTTTTTTTTTGAAAAAAAGAAAAGTAAATTTGTATAGGTAAAATAGGTTGTTCATCTCAATTCGGGAACCCTCCTAAACCCTCTTATTGGGAATCTCTTCTAGATTCCTATTATCCTTCCCTATAAAATAAGTAAAAAAACCCCCCATCGTTTATTTATCCCCATTATTTATTCCGCTACGGCGCTACGCAATTCTCCTCCTCGAGCAACTCATTCTCATCTTTTTTCTCGCATTTTATTCCATTTCTCCTCCTCGTCGCCCCCACCCTCTCGGCAAGCATCGCCGAACCCTAAATCTCTCTCTCTCTCTCTCTTTCTCTCGCTCGCCCTCGCGCCGCTCCGGCGATGGCGATCCTAAACCGCTTGATGCGAGGCGCCGCGGCGGCGCGGAGGTTTGCGGCGGCGGCGGCGGCGGCGTCGTCCGAGGTAGGCGGCGGGTTCGCGGCGAGCTTGGGGCGCGAGGGAGAGGCGGCGGAGAGGAGGACGAAGAGGGATCCGAGGAGCCGGAACGTGCAGTGGGTGTTCTTGGGGAGCCCCGGCGTGGGGAAGGGAACCTACGCGAGCCGCCTCTCCCACCTCCTCGGCGTCCCCCACATCGCCACGGGTGACCTCGTCCGCGAGGAGCTCGCCTCCTCCGGACCCCTCGCCAAAGAGGTAAACGATCGTAGTAACACCCCCCGATCTTTGCCTTTTCCCCTTGTGTTTTTGATCCATAAGGTGTTCTTTAGGGTTTCTTGTTTGATGAGATAAAGGGGGACTCGTTGTTCTGTTTTCTAAATTACGGTATAATTAGGCACATCGGGGCTAGTTTGGATGAGTAGGTATTTAGATTTTAGATTCAAGAATTAAGGGTTAGAGATTCATTATATTGATCTTGCGGATTCCATTACAATGAGATGGAACCGAGATTAGGGTTTTCTTTTGCATATATCT
The DNA here is from genome assembly GCA_016920855.1 of Puya raimondii. NCBI lineage: Eukaryota > Viridiplantae > Streptophyta > Magnoliopsida > Poales > Bromeliaceae > Puya > Puya raimondii. Next base: position 75,314,962 of record JABWPP010000049.1, read on the forward strand.
GGTAGAGAATTAAAGTTAACCAGTAGGATATTCTTACAGAATAAGACACTCTGGAAACGAAACAATTGCCCTAATCTTAAGCAAGCTTTGCTGGGTGTCGTTTCTTAGACCTGAATATAAGTATGTATTGTTGGTATATTAATAAAGTGCTTCTCCTAATAGCACTGCAGTGTCTCTGATCTTGAAGATATTACTTGAAAATTTTCGCTGCTTGTATTGAATTGTCTTCTGATGTGCTTCGAAGGCACTGATTTTGATATATGCTAATTCATTTCATATTTTGTACTCTAGCTGGCTGAGATTGTGAATCAAGGCAAGTTGGTATCAGATGAGATCATCATTAGCTTATTGTCGAAGCGCCTTGAAGACGGAGAAGCTAAGGGTGCATCAGGATTCATTCTTGATGGATTTCCACGAACAATAAGACAAGCGGTGAGCTAGCTATGCGTACTGATTGTAAGTACACATAGCAATATTTACTTCTTGTCTAATATTTAGCCTGGTATTCTATCTGTTTTTCATTATAAGATGTCTTCAAGATAAGTGACCCTGATTTTGTGTGTGATTGTGCTATGTAATTGATGTCATCATACTTGTTGCTGTCTACTAATGCAGGAGTCTGTTTTATAAAGTTTGTTACTTTTGTTCGTTCTTACCAGCCATTGACTAGCAATATCATGACAATACTTTGTTTCCGTGATGTTTTTGTTTGCAATTTGCTGAGTCTTTATTCACTGTATTAAAATTTGCATTGTATGAAGAGTAAGAATTTATTCATAGGCGCCAGCGGCTGGCAAAAGTATACTACCTTTGAAGTTTATTTCATATGTTTCAAAATTCCACCTGTTTGCACTTGCCCTATAAAAAGAGAGTTTTCATTTTTCATTTTTCTTTTTTTTTGAGAGAGCGCGAATGGTAGCATGCTACTTGCGGAAGTGTGAAGAAACTAGGCTTCGAACTTGAGATCTTAGGTATCAACCGTTAAGTTCTTGGCCACTTGTGCTAAGTTTTGTCCATAGAAAAGGAGAGTTTTCCATTAAATAAAAGGGGCGAATTCCTTTGAGGTAAAACACCCCTGTTAACAAATAGCAAGAGCCACAGCCGTCTTTCGAATGCAAAATAATTGGGTGAATTGTACATAATTTTGCATTAAGTGATAACATAAATGCTTTGAGAACATGAATCCCATTTTTGAGCTATTAATTGCAGAACTCACAATCTGTAACCTGAATTTTGTTTCCTATGTTTTACGATGAATGGTTCAGCTTCAACTCTTTGGAAACAGTCTGTTCCCTCAGAAAATATAGTTTGCTGTCAATTGAGATACTTAATTGCAGCTGCTCGAGTTTCAAATTTACTGCATAAAAAATGCTCTACTCATTCCAATTCCATCCCTTGGTGTCTGATTTGTTAGGAGATACTGGAGGGAGTGACTGACATCGATCTGGTGATCAACCTTAAGCTTCGAGAAGATGTGCTGCTCACGAAGTGCCTGGGGAGAAGGATTTGCAGTCAGTGTGGAGGGAACTTCAATGTGGCCTCCATTGACATCAAGAGCGAGAATGGGACGCCGGGCATATACATGGCTCCGCTTCTACCTCCTCCACAATGTGCGTCAAAGCTCATTACTCGATCAGATGACACCGAAGAAGTGGTGAAGGAACGATTACGCGTGTATCACGACTTGGTAAGTTCCAGATTCTTATGCTGTCCTTCCTGCAAAATTAGCTCAACTTTTCATAACCGTTTTGTGTTTAGCAATTTACAAATTTTTATGCCTCGATAAATACTTCATAAGAAGGTTTCAATAATTTAGTGTGACTGTAATTGTGAAGTCACTTATTTGCTTGTGTTAGAAAGTGTAGAGAGTACCCAATCTTGGTTTATAAATTTGATATGGGGCAATATTTTATGTACCCCTGACTATTGTTTCACATTTTCAAAATTTACCCTTTAATTTTTAAGATACCCTCTAAAATTTCAAATCTCGCCAATAAACCCTCAAAGGCAAAGGTGTATAAGGGTGTATTTGTAACAAAAAGCTCTTTCTCACATTTTTTACAGAGGCAATTAGGCAAATTTGGGAGGGGCAAATTAGATATTTTCCAAAGTTTTAAGGGTTAGATTAGAATGGCTAACCAGATGGTGATTCTACTTTGGTGACTACTATTCTGGGATACTAGTAGTCAATCTGAAAATCAGAATGGCTAACCAGATGGTGATTCTACTTTGGGAACAACCTGCCTCTTGTTGGTATCGAACAATACATTTCATCAAATTGGATGACAACTTTTTCAGTAGAAGCAGTTTTGTTTAGATACTGATCCTTTGAAGCCAGGTATTGATGGCAAAATACCCACAATTTTTCCGAAAGAAAAAAACAACAGCCGGGTTCTTTTCGCCTCCATTTGTTCGGAGTATATTCTCCTTTGGAGCTTACTCTTTCATTTTTGGTACTTTTACATCATATTACCGATACTTGCTGTGGTTTGTTCTAGACTTCTAGTGCCCTGACTTTCGCTTTCATGTCTTATTTATTTGACAAGCTTTTAGCAATCTAATTATTTCCAGTATTTTCTTGTACATTGAATCTTTAGAAGGTACTTTTAACCAACATATACAAATCTCCGATATATCCTTTCTCAGAAGCGAAAAATCTGTCTCTCTTTGTTCTTTCTTTTCTTTTTCTGCAGAGCGAGCCAGTAGAGGAGTTCTACCGCAGACGAGGGAAACTCTTGGAGTTTGAGTTACCCGGGGGCATCCCCGAGTCCTGGCCGAAGCTGTTGCAAGCATTGAATCTCGAAGACCCAGATGATAAGCAATCGGCAGCAGCTTAATTTGGTATCTGGATATTAGTGCTTATTCATCGCAGGTGTGTATATAATGTACATGAAAGGTTAACTACACTGCGATTCTTTCAATAAGATCCGAAACTGAGCAGCCATTTAAAGAGTGGATACTGGGGCAAGCCCTGTTCGACGTCAAAAATAGGTTTCTTTCAATTAGTAAGAATAATTATTTTAATACTTATCTCAAATTAAATATAAATTTGTGCATTATATTTATCCAAAAATTTACAATAAAAAAATAAATTAAAAAAAGTAAATTTTCTATTAAACATTTTCTATCATATTCTAACTCAAATTTAAATAATTATTACTGATAATAATTATATAATTTTATTTTATATTTTATAAAATTTACTTTTTAAAATTTAAATTTTTATCGTAAATTTTTAAATAAGTATGATGCACAAATTTATATTAATTTAAGATCGCTATTATATGTGTGTATATATGTATACATACACAACTTATAAAAAAGGGAATTTGGTTTTCTTTTTAATTATTTTCATTTAAAAGAGAGAGAGATATCCAAAATTTAATTTTGATATTTTAAATTTAAGTATGTGTTTTAAACTAAAAATATCAAAATTTAATTCACCTTACCAAACGCAGCCGATGGATTTATTTTAAATGGATTCTGAACAAATAACAATTCATCATTAACATCTTACAATAATATATTTAAATTATAAATCACGGATTTATATGACTATTGACACCAAAATGGTGCTCTTGCCATGACTATTGATTGACATCACAAACTCATAGCATTCATCTGAGTTAGAAATGGTGCGAAAATGGTGATCTGGCTATTGAAACTATTGTTTCAGTATTTTCAGGTGGGGAAATGTTTTGGGCTTCCCACAAAAGGATTTTTGATGTCGCCTCCAACCAATTAGGAGCGAGCCAATTAAAAACCCTTAAATCATCCATACCAGCACATCAAACATTTCATGAGGGCACCATTCTAGTAGACCCCGTAGCAGGACTCTTTTCAAAAAAAAAGCCAAAAACCACCCAAATAAAAAAAAAAATAGCACATTTACACCCCTGACTAAATGAAATCACTTTGGCAAGCAGCCAAGAGTTTTTTTTTTAAAAAAAGGGGGAGAGAGAGAGAGAGAGTAACTAAAGAAGAGAATATTCACTTGTGCAGCATTGTAGATTTCGATGACAATGACTCTCTCTTGAAGAACTTGCGTCCGAAAAATCAGTCGCCCCACTGGTTGGACTGTTGTCCCTCAGGCTTGCTTTACGTTTTCCCTGCATATGCCGACGAACGACAATGCTGCTTTGGTGTTTCATTACATAATTAGTGGTGCTCTTAAAAATGTTAAACAACAATGTCAACATTTATTTTTGAAAGCATAAAATCGCCCTCCTAGTCTCCAAACTTTTTAGTCAAGTTTCATTTTAATCCTCAAAACTCTTAAATTGGTCATTCATTACCCCAAGCTTTTAGAGGAAATTGCACCAAGCGCACCTGCACATCTTTGTACCACGAACCGGCTGTATATCCATTCGCACTTTCGATTCAGCCAACATCCAAATTTACAAAGAGAAATGGCTGCCACAGTGGGCGGTAGAGATCAAAATATGAGAGGAGATCGAGGTTTGATGGATGGGTGGCATGCGGTTGTGCAGATGCAGCAGGTGCAGACAATAATTTTCCTCCAATAATAGACAAGGACTAAAGTGAAACAGTTTCAAAAGATTAGGGTATCAAAAGTCCTACTTGATTGGACTAAAATGAAACTTGATAAAAAAATTCGGGAGCTAATGGTTCAAATTCACAAATAGCCAAAACTTGAACATAATGAGGATTTTGTACTTGCTCACTTTAACAGAGGCACTATTAGAGTGTTTGCTGTCGGACGATATGTGATGCCTCTTTCTTTTCAAAAGCAGCAGCAGTCTCTTGTTCTCTTCATCCAGAAATTTGTTTTCTTCAAACAGAACCACCACCTTCGAATATTGTAGAAGAACATGTTTAATAGGTGGCACATAAAAAGGCAAAAGTTAAGAATCATGTTTACCTCCTCTTCCGCTCTGTGGAGATTAACCAGCAGAATTTCCTTGTCCTTTTGCAAGGATTCTACTTCAGAAGCTAGCGCCATCAGCTGCAATATTTGTCCGCGACTTCAAAAGAATAAAATGCAAATATTCATAAGCAACGATTGAAACAACAACAACACAAAGCATGACAAACAAAGAGTAGGTTACTTTTCTTCGAAGAAATGTAAAAAAAAAAAAAAAAAAAATCACAGAGAACAAGGAAGATATGCTTCTCTTTTTAATGTCTTTTTTCCTTCAAAAATTTCCTCTCTCTATTGGACTTCTCTGTGGTACCCAGTCAGTCCATGAAGTTCTAATCATCCATTAGAGGAAAAACCAAATTGATATTTTAGGTTATCAAAAAAATTCTTGCCTTTGAATAGCAGATGATCTCATGTTTTGCAACAAGGAACATTTAGGTTCAGAAAAGGCATTTGGCTGCCAATCTAATGAAAGGAAAGATTCCAAAGAATTGATTTTTCTTTGTACTTGTAGAAACTATATTACATGAGCCAATGTGTAATATTGTGAATCCCCATTCTGAATTGAATTTTAAAAAGAATATGCTGGACTAGTCAGAAGATCCTTTTTCAGTTTTCGTTGGCCACAATCCTTCTAGTTCTATGGAAATTATATACGCACTATGTAATCATATTGATTAGTTGATAGTAGACTTTGAGATTTAATGAAAGAATGATATGGAAGTGTGCTGTGTATTGTTGATTACCAAGTTAAAAAGAGACATTTCAGCATAAATAAGCTCACCATGATGAGTGACAAGAGACCATTTTTTAACAGCACAATGGAGATTGCCGGACAAGCTACCAGTTGGGGACCTAATGGAAAAGCAACCACATAAATGATCTAAATAAAGGCATGATGCTCGTGTTATATATCAGGCATCTACCCGAAAAGTTGTTGAAGAAAATGTTTATCCTTCAAATCTTAACCATTTTTCATTGTCTGTCAAGGTAACATCCACTACCAAAACTGTTCCTACATATTAGACTAAACATAGGTTACTCTAGTTACATATCCTTGCACATCTGAGTTTCTCTCTGCCCATTGATTCAGATCCAAATGTCTCTGATAAGGCATGTCAAATCTCCAGATAAAAGACGTCTATATTGGTGTTCAGCCGATATAGCATTTGTACGGCAACAAGTTTAAATAAGATACATGAATATTTAACAGGTGATCTTAGTAAAAATAACAACCTCCTATTGGCCCTTTATAAAGTAAGATGTAGGTAATAAGCAGTAAAAGACATGTGGCAGAAGAATGTATAATGCCATAATTAAATGATGCGATATCAATACATAAAAATGTCCCACAGAGTCCCGTAGCTATTACTCCAACAGGCTACTGAAATTTCGCTTTGAGTTGATCTTGTAGTATGAACTTTGAAGAGGTGCATTTATAGGCACACGCCTCAGCACCTAGGCTAAAGGAATCAAGGGCACCTTGAGGCCTAAATATGCCCCTCACCCTAGGCCCAAGGCATCAACTAAATCTGGCTAGGTAAGACAAAGGCTTCAAGTTTCAAAAGAAGGTTTCGGATATTTATGTAAAAGGATTCAGAAACCATATATGCATGTTTCGCGTGTTTATATACATAACCAAGATGTACACTTGGGATCTTTTTGTGGCTTTAAATATTCTTGATAAACAATTTCCATCACCAGATTTATTTGTTTATTGTAATAATTTAGTTTTAAATCAATGTTATCTTTCTGAATTCTGCCTTACACCTTGTACCTAGGCTCTATAAGCCCTTGAATTTGTGAATGTCGAAACTATGGTTGACACCGAAAGACAAGCGCTACGGCTGTTTTTGTTCTAGAGCCATAACAATCAATAAGCTTTAATATTCTGCTACTCAAAACATTTCATGGGAAGAAAGCATCAAAACGACATTTTTTTGTTGTGTGAACCTCATTGGTGTAATACATCAACAACCTTTCCAAGTAACTAACATTTCCATGGAAGCCCAGACCTCTTTCCATCCCCTTGCACCCACGCATATCAATTATTTCTTATTCCTTTCAGAAACAACTACGACGAGAATGTACAATCACAAAAATAATCAACTTATTCCTTAAAACGATATCGATACAAAATTTCAAAAACTATTGAACACTATTGCCTATATCCTCTTCATAACAAATGCCTATATCCTCTTCATAACAAATTATGGACTCGTATATTGAAAGATGTTCTCTAATAAAATTAGTTTAAAAAAAAAAAAACGTAACAATGATATGGCAACCTTTCTGCAATTTCATATGTATATCCGAGATAAGGATTACACATCTACAAATAATTCTTCTCAGATCTTTCATATGTCTGACAAACTTACACAGTTAAGCAAAAGATGCTATACCAATACCTAAAATCAGCTCTAATAGTAGTCGAAGATTCAAATATATAAACTCATCTTCTCTAATACTATCCTTTCTACAGTAGATTCAGGTCCAAAGAAAGAAGAATTGTCATCTTGTTCAGTCCTGTTCAAAATGCTATAGATTCACTTCCAAAGAAATGGATAAAAGAGGAAGTATTGCCTCCATCATCATCATCATCAATCATCAATCATCAAAAATTTCTCTCAATTACATCATCATCATCATCAAAACTTTCTCTCGATTACATCGAGTTGACTAATCAACCTAACATATTAAGTTATTAAATAAAATTATTATCCTATCAGAAATATGAAACCAAAAGAGATGCCACCGACAAGAACAAAGTTTGCCCTAATGTCCTCAAGAAACTAGCAATATGTTTCGTAACATGACCATCACTCAACACCACTTATATGACCTAATTCCCATATATTTGATAAGAGATAACAACTGAACATCTCACTAAGGAATCCACAACATCATCATCTAAAGAAATAAGCCTTTTTTGCCATCAATTCGAAAATCGATTCAAATAACAACACTTACATGCAAGTTATCCTGCAGACGCGCTCGAAGCTCGTCGTTCTCCTTCGCCAATTCATCATACGACTCCATGACCCTCTTAACATCCTGCTCGTACAGCAGGCACTCCCTCTCCATCTCGGCGCAGTGAGTCTCCAAATCGTTGCATCTCGACGCCATCGCCTCCTTCTCCTCGACGCACCTCTTCAGACCATTCGCGTTCATTCTCGCCTCTGCCTATTTCCCAACATGGAAAACCCTAATTCACCGATGTGAAAAAGAAAACCCTTGACAGGGCGAAAAGAGACAAGAAGGGACAAAATCAAACCCTATAGAACTCCAATCGCTTGGTATCCTCGCGGAGGCGATCCTCAAGGGCACAGATCTGATTTTGGAGGCGGCGACGAGCGTCTTCGGATGCTGTGAGCTTCGATCGCATACTCTCGGTGGAGATTGGGAGGCCGAGGGAGCTCTCGATGGATTCTTTGATGTGGTGGTAGGTTTCTCGGCGCGGAGCCATCGCAGGATCTTCCTCCAACGACAAAGATGAGAAATGTGGAAACCCCAAGAACGGTAAAAACCCTAATCCACCTAAGCGATTGAGAAAGGGGAAGAGATCATGGGAGAGGAAACCCTAGGGAAAGGGACGAAATGGGAATGCGCCATTGGAGAAAGGAATTAGGGTTTCGACGAGGAGAGAGAGAGAGAGAGAAAGAGATGGAAATGGAGAGGAGTCGAGTGTCGAGCCCTCGACTGGTTTTCAAACGGACGAGGGAACCTAGGAGGGGTTTTTTTCGAGAGGATATTCCCTGCACCCAGTGTACCAAGCATCTCCCGTGCACCGTACATAATATTTAATGAGTAATGCCTTAAATAAAAAATTTGATCTTAATGAATATGATGATTTACAATATCTTGTAGGTGTAAACATAAAAATTAATAAATCTAAAAAATCAATTAATAACAGTGCATCTATTATTTTTATATTATATAAAATAAAATTATTGTTAAACGTCAGGGGGTGTAGCTCATATGGTAGAGCGCTCGCTTCGCATGCGAGAGGCACGGGGTTCGATTCCCCGCACCTCCATTTATTTTTAAAAAATTACATTTTTTCGAATTTAATAAAATATATTTATTTTTTTATTTTAATAGAAAACAATTTTCACAATAAGATTATGGAATTATCTTATCCATCATTAAGTAGAATGCATAATCTTTGATTGACTTGATAGTCTCTCCATAGTTCCATTGTTGTATCAGGTGGTCTCTCATTAACTCCATATTCAAGTATCTTACTTACAATCACGTCTCACATTAAATTGATCTACTTATTATATGTTAAAATATTGTTGTTGTTTTGGCCCATTCCACAAAACGGGTTCTACTAACCGCTTCATTAGCAATTCCAAAACCCACTTAACTCCAAAACCTTTCCAATTACGAGAGACCGTTTTCTGCACATACAAATTGCTTTTTCTCTTCCATGCATGAAATATGATAGTTTTCTTTTTTTCGTGACAGAGAGAAATGTAATATCATAGTTTTAGCACCCATTAAATATTGTTGTAGGTTTTAAGGATCTAAAAAACGTAGCACGTTTTAATGTCACCTTCATTTTCATCACCGTAACGTATGTCCAAACTCCCCGAATTTTTGCCTAGTTTTTTGCACACAACTCCTTACTTAGCAAGCACAATAATTACTTAGCAACCAACCATTTTTCACCATAATAAACTTAACGAGTAGAGAATGCCTCCAAAAGAAACAAAATTTAACAATTTATAGATCATTCAAAAATGATGGGTATGGACTCTATCAACATGCCAATTCCATTGATATCCAACCCGATCGAGTTGTGTTTTCATCGTAAATTCAACATGCAGAATGTTTTTTAAAAAAACATTTTCTATGTTAAAAATATTAGTTCTATATTAAATATAAAATAAAATTTTAATCACATATATTGCAGAACGTATCTTCGCCTATCAGCTTAAGTTTTTGAACTGATTTGAACCTGCACCCAAGTTTTTTATTATTGTTTGTAAGATTCCCACGGATATCGCCCCTTGAAATTCTAAATATTCAAAACGGGCCAAACGGGCCTGTTAGCTATCGGGCTGGCCAAGCTGTTACAGAAGATCCAATTATTTATGCAGAACGTTAATAGCAGAGGTAACAGAAGCTAAAAATATTTAATGGTATTTATGTCGTGACATAAAATATTAAAATCATCAAAAAATAAATTGTACTATTGTCCCACTGAACCATTCCTCCTGTGCCACGTTCCCCCCTGATAAAAATCACTATTGCATGCGCCTGGTGCGCTACGCACCGGAACACGTATAATTAGATTAAACTAAGAACCTATATGTACCGCATATCGAATTTCGTTAGTTACTGCAATCTAGAATTTTAATTTTTAATATCTTGTAAAGTACGAAGTATCAGTCACAGTCTACTAGGATAAGTATATTTTGCCTCCAAGATTATTTCGAGGATCTGATTGATATTTCGTGTTTGTCGCTTACTGCAAAATAAGATGTTGATGCATCTAAACAGGCGCAGCAGGACGTGGGGGTGTGAGCCATAAGAATACACTTGGTGCAAGCGATAATGATATCCCCATACCCTAGCAGCTACTATAACACCGTCCTCCTCTTCCTTTACTGGTTGGCCCCTTCCCCTCACACTTATTACTCCCATCCCCCAAATATATATAATTATTATATTATACAACATAAATCGATATAATAATAATCTCTATTCTCTAGTCTCTACTCCTCCCTCTTGTGTGTCCTGTTCCCAATGCCCAAAAAGCCATGTCCTCCGACCCCTCGGACTCCTCTCCCTTAGCTCTCCTCCCCCACCACCCCTACTCCCACCACCATTACCACCACCACCACCACCACAACCCGACTCCCACTCCGCCGCCGCCGCCCGCCTCGCCCTCCTCCGCCTCGCCGGCCTCGCTCCTGGTCCCCCGCGACTACCGCAAGGGAAACTGGACCCTCCACGAGACCCTCATCCTCATCACCGCCAAGCGCCTCGACGACGACCGCCGCGCCGGGGGAGGCGGCGCCGCCACGTCCCCCGTCGTCGGGGGCGGCGGTGGGGCGGCGGCGCCGCGCTCGGCGGAGCAGCGGTGGAAGTGGGTCGAGAACTACTGCTGGAACCACGGGTGCCTCCGGAGCCAGAACCAGTGCAACGACAAGTGGGACAACCTCCTCCGCGACTACAAGAAGGTCCGCGACTACCAGTCCCGCGCCTCCGCCTCCGCCTCCGCCGCCGCAGCGTCCTCCTCCTCCGCCTCCGCGTCCTACTGGGCCATGGAGCGCCACGAGCGCAAGGAGCGGAACCTCCCCACCAACCTCGCCGCCGAGGTCTTCGACGCGCTCACCGACGTCCTCACGCGCCGCGCCGCCCGCCGCGGCGGCGGCGGCGGAGCCGCCTCCGCCGCGGCGCCCCTCTCGTCGCGCGCTCCGCCGCCGCCCCCGCCGCCGCAGCTACCGCCGCCGGCCGACCCTCCGCCGCCGCCACCGCCGCCGCCTCCTCCTCCGCTGCCGCAGGCGTCCGTTTCCGGTACGATCTCTACGGCCTCTCAATCGATCAATGCACGTAATTATTACATCCATTTGTTTCCATGTTAAAGCGAAAACGGGAGGGGGAGGTCATATTTGCATGCGTAGCCCCTGTATTATTCAAAAATTGCAACTTGGTCCCAACACTTTGCTCTTAAATGTATCATAAAAATGATTCAAACCACTCTTAACCCCCCTTAGTTAAGTGTTAGAATGATTTTTGTCTCGTACTTGTGTGAAGTAGTATAGTTAAATGGTAAATATAGTTTTAATTAATGGTTTATTAAATTGTGTCAAATAAAAAAAAAATTAGTGGGACCAAGTTAATAGTCGGAAATGTGGAAGGACCCATCCATATACTTTACTAACAGCGAAAAAGGTCACGAGGATTAGGAAAATAAATAAAATAAAATAAAATAAAACAAACTGAAAGTAACGGTTGTGTGTTATCATTATACAAATCGTAATCTCTCCACTGTTTCATTCTCTATTTATTCCTCAATTAAATAACAAGGAATATTATAATAAAGTATTATGGCTTTTAAATAAAGCTGTTGTTGCATGCATAAGCTTTCAATGGAGCGAATAAAAGAAACGGGGAAAGGAACGAATCAGATTTCAATACAATTTTTAATACGCTTATCGTACAACCAAACTTTTTCCACTTTAACTCGCATACCATAATTTCTCATTTTAAAATACTACCACTCCTATAAAGCTACAAAAGCGTTCCTTTTTAAACTCTTTATCCTAAAAATATTATTTTAGCCAAGGTCTTATTTCTCTATAAGTTAAAAATGTACGAATACTCCGTCAACTACTGGCTATTTTGGAATTTTGGAATAACTAGTAATTTTATTAGTATATTTAATTTATAGTCAAATGAAATAAAAGTTTTACTTAATCCAACAAAATTGTTGTAAATTTAATAATTTTAATTATTTGCTATAAATAAGTTATAATAATTGACATTTTTAACAGCCGCATATAAATCTACGTACTGAATAAAACAAAGTCTCACTCCAACTAGCTAAAAAAGTATATTTTAAAAATAATAAAAAGCTTTTTTTTTTCTTATGTGATTTCGCCGAGTAGCGTATTATCCAATTGTTTTTTAAAAGTGAATCTCAAATTTAAAGACGTCTAATTACAATACCGAAAGAAATATAATGTTGAGTAACCATCTCAACTCCATATTATTATATAGTTGAGGGGTCTGTGCATATTTACCACTCTATTCTCTATTCGCTCGCAACATTATAAATTCGCAATTTTATCAAACTTACTGTTGACTATTAGTAATTATTTAAGAAAAAATATCGCCCATTCAGAATTGCATGCCTATGTACAATTACAATATGGAATCCACGCAGTTTAACCGACCACCTGTTCAAATCGCACGTTATGCTATGATTTTACTTGCATGTAATTGCATGTGGACGTAGCAAAATTCAGTGTTATTTGTTTAGTATTATGTGCAAAGTTACTGATTATTTAAGAGAAATACCGTGATCTCGGAATTGCATGCATATGTTAATTTGAATATGGAACTGGCTCTGTTCAATCAACCAGCTCTTCAAATTGTGCATATTATGATTATTTACACGTAATTGTAAGTGAACATCACCAAAATTCACCATTATTTGATCAGGATTCTGTGTAGTGGAGGTGACTGTTAGTAATTATTTTAAAAAATAACGTAACATAATGTGGGACCTACTATGTTGTGCTATGATTTTACTTGTATGTAGCTGTGTGTGAGCACAGCAAAATTTATTGTTGTTCGACTGGGATTTTGTACAGTGGAGGCGTCTGAGTCGTCGTGGGAGTCGTCATCGTCGTCGTCGACGGAGGGGGAGTCTGGCGGGGAGGTGGATGAGCCGGAGCGAAAGCGGCGGCGGAGGCGGAGGCGGCGACGGCGGGTGATGAAGCGGGTGGGGTCGAGCGTGGTGCGGAGCGCGACGGTGCTGGCGCGCACGCTGGTGGCGTGCGAGGAGAAGCGGGAGCGACGGCACCGGGAGCTGGTGGCGCTGGAGGAGCGCCGCCTCCGTATCCAGGAGCAGCGCGCCGACACCCGCCGCCAGGGCTTCGCCGCCCTCATCTCCGCTGTCAACAACCTCTCCGCCGCCATCCACGCCCTCGTCTCTGACCATCGCTGCCCTGACTCCTCCCGTTAATAATACTATTGATCATAAGAGCAATGTTATCATCTATACACCGAAGAAAAAATGTATATTTTACGCTTCATCCATAAAATATTATTTTACTGATCACCCCGACGTGACCTGTAAAAAAATCCGGACCAGAATAGGAATGAATCATCAATGTATATAGGATAATTTTTTTGGAGGTCCATGACTCTTCTGATAATTTTACAAAAGTCGACTATACTTTTTGCCTTCTCTTATCTAAGCTCTCGAGTTTGGACGCTTTTTTTTTTTTGTAAAATTTCCTGCCTCGTGTTTTAGGTATGATATGCAATTAAAAAAAAAATTGAGCAGAGAATGTTCAGTTGAAAGAATTTTTATACATGGTTTGTAATGATTAATTCGTGAAGAAAGAGGAAGAAAAGTATTCATTGTTGATGAAATATTTTTAGATTTTTGAGAAAACAAAACGCGAATTGGGAATTTTAATGGGAAAAAAAAGAAATTCGGAGATTTATGGGAGAATCAAAAAAGTTAAAGGTTTCTTTAAAACATTATGCAAAAGGTTAGGGGTTTATCTGAATTACCAATGTAAAATAAAGTGGGCAGTGAGGGTGCGTTTCATTTACTAATTTATTTTTCGGTTATTTATTTATTTAATTTTTTGTTTTCTTTTTCGTCTCGATTTTTGGGACGGTTGTGATCATGTGTGGCGCTGGGCGCACAGTGGCGACTGTGTCGTGTCCTTGTATGAAAATGGGGGCCCACACTCCCTCGGATGTGGAGTCTTGAAATGACGAAATTGCCCTCCAAAGTGAAATGACAAACTTGTTCGCGGAAACGTACATTGCGTGATTTGTAACGTACAGTAGCAGCTGTGTTCAATTATCACGTTGTGTGGATGAGAGAGGGAAAAAAAAAATATATATATATATATAATATAAGAAGAAGAATCTTACTATCATTAAAACAAGAATAGTTGTCATTAAAGTGGTACATAAGGCCCAATTGATTTCTCACGAGCCATAGAATTTGAAAAATGGTATGAAATTACTGTTTAGTGTAGTTGGTTAATATTTTAAATCGCTGATCAGATCAGCAGTTTGATCCTTGCACATCTTTTTTTTGAAAAAAAATAATTTAGTCATTCACTTATGGGGACAAAACAAAATATTTAACTTATCTGAGAAAGAATTTTACAGTTTGCTGCAAGAAAAGAAAGATAAATTTATGAATTATTTAATTATGTAGAACTTTGTATTTGGTTATAGGTGCTGTGTTTGGTTTTCGCAGTTTTCTGTTTTCCATTTCCGTTTTTTATGCGAGTGATTGTAGTATTTATTCATGTTTTGATGTCAATTATAGCTATGTAAATCAAAAAAGAATTGTATCACTAATTCGACCTCCTTGTTAGGATTATATCTTATTATTATTTTAAAAATAAAATGTTAAAGAATATTCGTATTTACACTGCAGGGTAGTTTTATCAGGTAATATAAGTTAGAAAAATACTACACTATCATATCCAGTAATTGAGGGTGTAAATCTTATACCCATGATCGTAAATTTTTTTTTTTTTTACAATTTTTAGTTTTAAAAAATAAGTTTATCTATGTCAATAGATGTTGTATTAAGCTTCAATTTATTAAAAATGAAATTTGTAAATTTTAACAATAAAATTCAAAATCATTACATCCGAAAATTGAACGTGTAGGTGGCAGCACACAACTTAAGGAAAAAAAAAAAAAAAAAAAAACTGTACCAATCGGTTCAAATGAACAGTTCTCTACTGAAATTAAATTTTGTGCGTCACGTGTTGTGAAGCTGACACGTGTGGAAAACTCGTGCGGACACCCGCGTGCGAGGATCTGAACAGTTTTAATTGCTCGGCACACCGAAGACCAGCGTGAGAGCATGATGCGGATCGACCACATCCGTACGATCAGCAGGGACCACCATCTGGACCGTCTATCCCGTGGTCCTAAAATTCCTTACCTCTGGAACTCAGTTTTCATAGGCCGGGGAAAGAAGATTCGGTACAACCGGGATTGTACTTAAGCAGATAGAATCCTGCATACTAACAGTTTTTTTTTGTTTCATATAGAAAACTCGTAGAAATTGATAGAAAAACAATTTTGTGCTTTTGAAATAGTTCTCAAAGTGTTCTTTTCATTATAAAAATTTGTAATCTAGCTAATTTTGATGGTTTTCACACCTCTAGTTAAGCGTTATCTAAATTTTTAATTTTTCTACGAAACAAAAGAGCAAAAAAGACATTTCTTTTATACATAGCAACTTTAAATATTGTAGCTGATTCATAATTCTAAATTAAAAAGATTTACTACACCTTACTTTACACTAATATAACACATTATAATAATTTTATTTTGATTTTCGTAGATATCATTATACACTAAATCATACCATCCTTTTCACGAACCACATTAACTAATGCAATTAAAACATCCATCTCAACATAGAAATAAAGTATTATAGAACTTCATAAAGAAACATAGTGGTGTCTTGTTACTATCTTAAATTCAAAAATCATCTATGTATAGAGCTGTTAAATTAATTTTTTCACAAGTGTAAATTTTTTGCACTCATGGTGAAAAAAAGGGTTTCCAGCATTCGCGGAATACAATTACTGGCCAGATTATGGAATCGAGCAACGAAAATAGCATTCATCATTTAATGAATAGTTAACAATCTAATGTGCACGAATTTTTCGCACACCTCGTATAAGAAAAAAGTACTATTTGTCATTACTCATTTGTAGTACATAGTCGGGTTGTAGGAAATTACTACAACCATTGTTCTACAAAATCCTGAGTGCGCAAATGAATCTACACAGCAGAAGAAGTGAACAAAATAAGTTTCAACTCTTCCACGCGTACAGTCAAACCGGGACCCGTGCGTGGGACAACTTTTCGCAGAGACAAAAGTGCCCTCGTACAACACCTTAAATTACGGATTTACCCTGCGTAGAGCTCTACGCAGAGCACGTTCCTGCTGTGTCTGTTTTGTCGTTTTCTGATAGGGAGGGCATTTTGGTAATTTAGTAAGTTCCAAGAGAGGAGCACTGATTGGCTAGAGTTGATCCTGCCGCTGTTTGATTCCCTGTAAAAGCATATGATATGATAGATTAAATACATACCACAGCGAATCACGTTGAGTGCCACAAATACACACAAAAAATATATACACATATATAGACCCGGTCCACCACGTCATTTCTAAATTGTCTGAGTTATAGGCCTATATAAGGGTTTATATCTGACCAATTCTAACGAGGAATAAATTTAATTTGCTTATTAGATGTTTCCGTGTATAGAGTAATTCTTTAATAAAAGGAACAATAGTTCTGTGTACAAAATTTTCTAACATATAAAGCCGTATCAAATAGTTTTGTACCCATGAAAAGTCCAGTGAATTTTTTGTTATTTTATACTTCAACAAATCCTTCATGGTAGCCGGTCCACGATGATGTGGTGGACAGGGACCACGCAAGAGTTGATGCACTAGTAACATTATTGGCTGTCACAGGTGGGTCCCACTTGTTATTGCTGTATGTGGTTTTTGGTGTTGTGTGTATTTGTGGTGCGCCCTTTTTCTCTGTCAGGAAAGGGCCCTGACAATCTCGGCTGTCACTGCGATCAGAGCCGTAGTCAAACTCATTTGACCGGCTCCCAAAACTATTTTCCCACTTTCCGAAAATACCCCTGCTAGTATTTCTAAATGACGGTTTTACCCTTCATCTGTCGCCATGTCCTCCGACCAATTATTACTATGGACCGCGGTCAACAACCAAGACCTGCAAGAAATTATTCCTGAACCTGGTCCACCAGCCATGTTAGCCGTGGACCAGTCGCCTCTTCAACAGCTGATTTTGTTAACCTATTTCTTATTTTATAGAATCTTACAAATCACAAATACTGTTCGCTAACAATTTAATTTTCTATAAATATAACAAAGTTATTTAAGATTCAACCCAGCAAGTGAGTTATAATTTCGAAATCGAAAGATTTGGTTCGAAAGAAAAGATGGAGTGAATTATAAAAAGAAAATGATTATTCCACAACTGGATAATGTAGTGGACTAATTCATAAAATAACTTCTCTAAGCTACAAAAAAAATTTTACAGTAAAATATAATAGAGCAAGATCAAGTTACATTAGTAGGCTCCTATTCTATAGTACTAATGTGAATCTATTTCAATAGTTTATAACAAATAAATATAATTTAAAAAATATTTATATAGACACTAACTAAATAGGAATACTTCTAAAAAACACGGAGGGGTTGGTATGTGCAATAGTGTTTTATCCGAAGGGTAATAATAGTCAAGAGATAGATCCAAGGGCTAAAAATCTAAAAGCACCAATGAGCTTTTAGAAGTATTCTAGCACCACTAAACAGACACAATTAATAATGTTTAAGAGTCTATTATTTATCACAAGAAAAAATTAATTATGAAAAATTAATTTTAACATAAGTACTACTAACTAGAGTAGCCGATAGCTGTCACTCAGATCGAACTCTTTTTCGAATAAAAAAAAAATATGCTCGTATATGACCTACAGACTAGAGACATCTTAAATAAAAAAAATATTTATTTATATATATATATATATATATATATATATAAAAGAGCCAGAAAAAGCCTTTTTATGTGCTGTGTATCACATTTAAATCCTCACATTTTCATACACAGTTTTTTTTTTTGTGGGGGGGGGGGGGTCTATGGACGCGGTCCACGCATTAATTCAACCACCAATCCACCGACACTAACGTCCCGGTCCGTGGCTGTAACGGCTCCGTTCACTTTTTACGAGTTGGTGACTTGGTGTTGAATGTTGGAACGGAGCCTTAACGGACGTTACTCTTTTTTTTTTTTCTTCAACTCGCCCAAGATGGCGACAAACTCGCTTTACGATGAGTGCGTCACAGCAAAGATATAAAACCTGTTACTACAGTGGACTTTAATTTGTGCGCTTTATTTCCATGGGTTATGCATTTTGAGCTGTACCGTAGGATGCCATGTATGCCGAGTGCTGGACAAATCGGGTGTCGACAAGTGGCAAGTGCCTAATGGCTGAGCTGAGTAATTATTAATTAGGGATAATTACCTATATATCCCTCAGAATTTCGGAATATTTTATTTACCTTTACTTTTTTTTTTCTCTTTCCAATATACCCCTCATAGGTTCCTCCGTTATTCAAAAATACTCTTTCAATTGTCACCCATTAAGTTAACTTGGGTTATGTGAGTTAAATATCTACTATAGTTAAAAAAAAATCTAAATGCCTATTTTGCCCTTAACTTAAAGACAAATAAAAAATATTGGTGATGGTAGAAGGGTATATTTGAAAATACTAAATATTAAAATAATTTTTGTTCTCCTAGCTTAAGGGCAAATAAGAAAAGTCGGTGATGGTAGAAGGGTATATTTGAAAGGGTAAAATAGTAATTTCACATAGATAACAGCTATTACTAACAGTTCATTAACAGAATTTAACTCTAGAGGTATATTTGAAATAGGTGGGAATGTAAAAAGAGTATTTTTAATATTAGTCTTCTAAGAGAGGTAAATCAAAAAGTCGGAAACTTTTCGGGGGTATATAAGCAATTGCCCCTAGCTAATTACATATGGTCAGTTTACACTTGCTGAGAAGAAAATGTGTTAATTGTACAAAAATTACGAAACACTTATTTTTTTTTAATAAAAAATTAAGCTATCAAAAATTAACACAATAGAATTACACGTCTCGCAGAAAATAAACTCATGATTCATCTCTGTGTAAAATAACTATTTACTTTTAAAATTTTAAGATATTAGTTGAGAACAGTATCTAGAGTACTTACGCACTCTTAAATCTTGCCAGATAAGATCAAACATTCCAATTTTATTAGATTAATAGTCAATTCTTTATAAATCATATATCATTTCACTATAAACATGAGGGTAAAGAGAAAAAGGTAGTGTATTTCGTTCACCGACTCATCAGTTGCAGTAAAAATTACTCGTTCTTAATTTTGTTGATCCTAAGACCATACTATGAGCTGTAGTTTAAAAATTTTTTTTTTTTTTAAGTTAGCCTATAAATGTGAAAGTGAATCGATTTTTGAGCTTTTTCACTCAAACTTATCCCCTACAAAAGCTGCATAGGGTTGAATCACAACACCTTTTATTTTAATATGTCGTCATTTCAACTTATCCAAATCATTGTTCATGATATTGATAGCCTCCACTTTAGTCCCTCGGTAGTACACAAATAGTAATTAGAAAATAAAATTCAAGCAATTATTAATTATTTCAAATTAATACAGTATAGTGCACAGAATCTCAAATCTCAAATTATTAATAATAATTGGGTATTGGTACCACAAATGCTTGAGAACTATTAATTGGGTAGGGATTGGGGTGGTTTTGGGGAAGGGGGAAAAGCCCAATTTGGGCTACCCCATCCCTGAGAAGCAGAAAGCCACTCAGTGTGAGGGAGTCAGAAGCTGCAGCAGTTCTCTCAGCCTGACAGCAACAGCTGCTGCTGCTGGCAGCAGCAGCAGCAGCAGCAGCTGCAGCAGCAAATGATGGGGGCCGTCCCCATCCGGTCAAACGCACCAGTCAAGATCCCCCATCCCCCATATATCCATTCTATGTAGCAATTGAGTACTAACATCTAATGCTTTTCATACTCTTCAATATGTGCCAAGGGCCTTGTTTGTTTGCGGTAAGTAATTTTTAGATTGAAAAAAAAAATTTTAATTGAATTGAAGTTCCGATGAAAAAATAGTTTTTTTGACTGTTTGATTGATAGAAAGTTAATATCTTTAAAACTTAGGATATCTTCAAATACTACTCATGTGGTTTCGTACTTTATCACTTTAGTAACATGTGGTTTAAAACGTATAACTTTAGTACCCTGTGGTTTGATTATTCTCTTTTTTTATTATCTTTTCGTTGATTTTTTTATTAAATTATACATAAAAAACTTCAAATATTCCACCTATGATTTATCGAATATTCACTTTACTATTCTGTAATTTTAACTTTCTCATTAATTTAACGAAAAAATTAATGAAAAGATAACAAAAAAAGAATAACCAAACCACAGGGTACTAAAGTGATATGTTTTAAACCACAGGGCACTAAAGTGAGAAAGCACGAAACCACAGGGGTGGTATTTGAAGTTATTCCTTAAAACTTTGATTATCTCCTTTTTGTTATTTATTTTATTGAAACTTTCAACAGTAATACATAGAAAGATGACAATGGTAGCAACAACTTTTAAAAAAAAATGCTTTTTTTTTTATCTCTTTCTCTTCCGTAATTAACTTGTAAACTACTTAGGGCGAAGTCAATTACGACATTTTGAAAAAGTGGAATTACGCGCTAATTGAATTTACAACAAACCAAATGACGGGAGTGAGCATTTACGGTTAAAAAATAACTTCACCCGACTGCACTTTCGGTGAAACAAAGATGCCCTAAATTGCTTTTGATGTGTTAGTTACGCCTAGTTTGCAATTACGAGATTTAAAATACCCACTTTTAGGCATGTTTGGTTCGTGCATTTTGGATCCGGAATGGGAATCGGTTTGATCAAATCCGGCTAATTTTGTTTGGTTCACAGGAATCGGTTTGGAACTCCCATTCCGGACCGGAATGGGAATGGTCCAGTAACTTACAAATTGATTCCGGTCTCCAAGTCCGGATTGAAGTTTCATTCCCAAGCCTACACTCACCTCTTCCTCAGGCCCAGCCCACACCGACCTTCTCCATTTCATCCATCCTCTCTCTCCCTATACAGATCTCTCCCCTCTTTTCTCATCATTAAAAAAAAAAAAAACTGATATATTATTTTTTATTATAATTTTATTCAAAAAAATTATGCATTTTTTTGTAATTTCTTGCATAAATTTTTTAAAAATAAATACAAATTTTTTTTGGCATAGCTCTAACTTGAGAATAGTATTAATTTTCTTTTGTAAATTTTAGATAGTTTTATAGAATTATATTTGAAAGTAAAATTAGTATTATATTATTCTATTATTTTTTAGTTTGTATGAATCAAACAGTGGAATGAGAATAATCCATTCCGATTTCTAATCCAGGAATGAACCAAACGTCTTGAGGGAGTGGGCCAATCCAATTGCCATTCCAATTCATTCCCATTCCATTATCCATTCCAATTCCACTCTTGAACCAAACAAGGCCACTCCCAATAGCGATTTTAGTCTTTCCTTCTTCAATATTATAAAATTATAGAAAAAACTGCCATAAAAGAAGCAAATGTTCCAACCACTATCTTATAGCATCAAATCATAGATCCAAATTCTTTCTTATTTTTAGTTACACAAAAAAATTTATACCGTAATTTTATGACTAAACAAGGCTTTAATTTTATTTTATTTTATTTTATTTATTTATTTTTTTTTTTGTCGTTTCCTTCATTATCACTTCCGTGTATGCATGTGGCATGACTCACCGTATCCCACCACACACGTGAGTGGCTGGCGATAGAAAAACAGTACCTGGACCGGCCAATAAAGTTAAAACAAGTTTCAATTTAAAGTGGCAGAAAACAATTACGAAGTGCACTTTTCTCCTTCAATCAGATCAAAAGTACAACTTGAAACCAAAATCTGATAGGGTTTAGGGTGGCTCCATTTAAACAGAACATGGGCTGGGCCTAAATAAGGCCCATGTTCCAGAGCCTTATTTGGCCCGTGTGTTTGGGCTCCCAATATACTTTGGAGCCCAAATTGGCCCAAAAAATTAGGCCCGATTATATTTTGGATTTTAGTCAAACTGGGCCTTAGTTAGGAAGCCCGGTTATGGGCCCAAGCCCACCTCTTCAGCCTGCACTTGGTGTATCCACACGCATCATGCACCGCACCCAATTTTGATGATCAATATCGTAAAATTAGAGATCCAAACCAAATAGATGCGATTTGCATTACTAAAACGGCCTATGTATAGAAACTCGCAGGATTTGAAAAGTTATTGCTAAGGCATTAGCTAGTTTCAAAAATCATTAGCAGCAAAATCGATGCCCAAAATTATAATTTTTTATATGCAGACATTTCGAATGTCATAGAACATATCTAATAAGCCAGATTTTTAATTTTAAGGTCTCAGTAAATCATAGTATTTTAGAGGTGTGGTGCATGAGATGTACTCATATATCCGGTGCAAGCAATAATTTCTCTTTTAGTATTGATAGGCTATTTAAATCCCAAAAAAAACAACCATAAAACTACATTTTGGGCTAGTTTCGCAACTGGAACAAATCCTACCCCCCCTAGGATAGTAGGTACTACTTAACAACATCATATTCCAAAAAAAAAACTTAGCAAATATTGTATACGGTATGTCATTCGCTCTTATCGGCCATATATAGCTGAGTTCATTTCTTAAAGAAATTTAGTTGAGAAAGAAATTAACGAAGTAGATAATTTGCTATCTTTTAACCTTTCTCTCTCTCACAATATATATACACATGCTCTTAAACAACGAGAATATATGCTAAATATAATATTAGTGCATTTGGAGAAACAAATTAAGCCCTTTCAGCTTCAAATTTGAATCAAATGTGGCTATCAATTAGTTTATATATATATATATATATATATATATATATATATATATATATATATATTAATTATATGATGTAGAGCTATTATACTATCGGAAGTATAAGGGAGTTGGTGTTTCCGACTTTTTGGCCCTTGGATGAAGAATTGTACGGTTAGGATGAGGTAGAGTGGTCCCCCTAGGGTTGAGTAGTTTTTATTGGGTAATAATATTAATCCAATTGTTAGAAATGACCTGCGGGCTCGGGGGGACGCTGACGGCCATCGACAACTTCGGGTAGATCCAATGGCCAAAAAATCGGAAGCACAAACTTCTTTATACTTTCGATAACATAGTAGCTCTACTCCAATTATATGATATCCTAATCTCAGTCCACTTATAAATATAGAAGAATTAAAAAGAAAAAAAAAAAGAAATAGATGCTAACAAGCTAAGAGCCAAAGATGAATACAATACTCAGCTTCGAATCCAGCTAAATGGAGGCCTTCGTCCTCCTAAGTTATTTTAGATAATAGAGATCCCAAATCGATGACCGGAATCGTTAAAATTGATCTAGAGTATTTATAGCGTTTGGAAACTAAATTTCATAAATTTTAAAATTCGTTATCAAGTTTATTGAAGAGTCGAAAATTAATGAACGGGTAAAAATGAATAACCTTGTAAAAATAAATTTTAGACTTTTTTCAATTCATGATCGGAGTTATCAAACGTTATCTAAATAGTATAAAAAATTTGCTAAAAAAATTCAAAGTGTTTGGATTGTTCTACACTGTTAAACAAGCAAACAGTTCATATAAGCTGTCAAAAACTGTTGATTTTATGATTCTTTTATCACTACATAAATAATTTTTAAAATTCAGAAAATTTAGTTTCTAGATACTTTAATGATTCCGATCAACTATTCGGGATCCCTTTCATCTAAAACGATTTAGGAGGACGAAAGCTTCCGTCCTTCTAAAAAGATAGTAGCTGGATTCCTCAGTTTCATATATTATACACTTTGCTCAGTTGTTGTGTGGTAATTAGAAATATTATTGGATTCAAAGTCACAACCTCATATCATATAAAACAACCGGTTAATCTAAAACCTTAATTAATTAGATAACAACGTTTTTAATGCTTTATGTTTAACATCGGGGTTCCATACTGACACAGCTAAGTTCTTCAATTGGTTCTGGGTCGTAGATGTACAACAAAGAAACTCAGTTAATTAATTGTTCCCATGCATATATGTTCGTGTACTTTTTAAATCGTGTTGGCCCCAAAACGAGTTACATATGTGGTCTAACTTTCGTTTTTGGTCATAATCGTACAACGTGGAATTAACTCAAAACAATTCCATGTCCCTACGCATGTGCACGGTGTAAACTATCAATATGGTTGCATGGTTGGGTAAACTCATTCATTTATACCAGTGAAAATATAATAAGTATTTATAGTATAATTAGCGTAGGTGTTAAAAAAAATTGATGATTAATACTCGAACTTCTAAGTTCAAAGTCTCGTTAATTTTCCTTTTTTTTAAAAAAAATAAATAAATATTATGCTATTTTTCTCTTTCAAAATAAAATATTTTGTTCATATATTTTTGGTGCAAAAGTTTTGAAAAACCTCTTGTTTTTTTGAGATGATTATTATTCAACGATGTTGGAGGGGACATGCATGCGCATGTGAAAACTCCTTACGTAAAAAGATACTGTGGACTCAACTAGAGACATATAGGAGAGTGCAAATAGGGTCAAACTTAGAATTTGAATTATTGGGATCTAAAAATGGAAATTTTAAATCACGTTTTGCACATTCATTCTATTTGGGACTAAACTTGTTTGCTGTTGGTTGGAAAAAAAGGATGGAATCATTACAAAAAATCTCAATATAAGAATGTTTTTTAGACGACATTTGGAAAAAGCGTTTTCAAGCGTCTCTACAATATAGCATATATCGATGCTTCAAAAAGTGTCGTCATATGAACCATCTATTGTATCATATCAATTTATTAAATGATAAATTTTACTATTATTTTTAATTTTTTCATATTTTAAAGCGTCAGAATATATTTTATCGACGCTTGATATAAGCGTCGGTATCTACGTGGCAACTCTTTATTTGCCGACGTTTTAACCAACGCTTTCGAATGTCATGCTAGACTATATTATAACGCTTTTAAGCATCGTTAAATATAAGAAAGAAAATTTTAGTTACTCCTATTCCAATATAATCTAATCATTAAAACATTATTTTTCTTATTTGTAAGAATAACTCAATTCTCAAACACAAAGTTAGTTTAGTTCTAACTAATCCCAAAAATTGTATCTATAATAGAAAGGAGAAAAAGGTATAGAACTTACAATGAATTATAGAGTATTTTGAGTTGGTTATCTAATATTTTAAAATTTTAATTTTATTATATATCTAATATTTTAATTTATTTGATTTAAGTCAATCAATGGTACTTTAAATTCAAAATTTGTCTATACATATATGTATATGTTTGTGAGTTTAGGAATACAAACTGAACGGATTCGAAGGCGGAAGGGGTCTCTCACCCTAGCCCTATTTTTTTGGCGGGTCGAAGTGTATTCGGAACGGATTAATTTTTATATTACTCTTTGTCCCAACTTGCCGCTCTATTTGGGCGTGGTCAGAACGGGAGCGAATTTTTGATAGCTGGGAATGGATCACCGTAAGGAAGGGTTTCTCTAACTCTGCTCTATTTTATTTATGTATCGAGGCTTTTTTTTTAAAAAAAATAGCTTCTACTTTTCGCCCTATTCGGAACCCATCAAATCGAAAGCTCTACGAATCCGAATCAATTTGCATCCGTACGCGTATTTCACACCCTACCTCGAAAAACGTATATATATATATATATTGTTTATCTCTATTTCAATTCACGTGATAAGCAATGTGCTCCATTTATATATATATATATATATATATATATTGTTTATCTCTATTTCAATTCACGTGATAAACAATGTACTCCATTTATGTTTATAATCAACTAATAAGGTAAATTTAGACTCATTCGATTTTGCGTATAAATATATAGAGTAGAACTTATGTCTATTAGAAGCACGGAGGTCTTCGTGCTCCTAAGTTATTTTCGATGATGGGACTTTCGAATCAACGATCAGTTCCGTAGGCTTGATCTAGCATATTTGAAGTATTTAGAAAATAATTTTTGCAGATTTTTTATACCATTTACTTAGTGATCGAAAAGATTCAAAATCAATATTTTTTAATGATTGATGTATGCCGTTTGCAAGTTTAACGGTGTAGAAGTATTCAAATCAGATAAAATTTTGATAGAAAATTTTTTATACTATCTACAACAAGATCAATATCTCTGATCGAAAATTTTAGTGCTACATCATAACTTTTTGTGAGATTTTTTTTTTCAACCGTTGATTTTGAGTACTTTCGATCATTAGGTAAATGATATAAAAAAATCGTAAAATTTATTTTCTAGATAATTCAAATACGCTAGATCAAGTTTAACAGAGCCGATCGTTGATTCGAAAGTTACATCATCGAAAACGGCTTAGGAGCACGGAGGCCTCCGTGCTTCTAATAGCACACAAGACCTATTCAAATATATATATATATATATATATATATATAGAGCTAGTCTCCTATACTATCTATAGTACCGGGGCTCCAGTACTATAGTCGCTTTTTCGATCTTAGGGTATTTAAATCAACGATCCACACCGTTGAAACCGATCTAGAATATTTGAAGTTCTTAGGAATAAAATTTTATAATTTTTCGACGTAGTTTACTTTGTGATCAAACCGTTTCAAAATTATCAAATTTCAATGGTTATTATGGCGAGTTTGTAGTTTAACGGTGGAGAAGAATCTAAATTTATTCAAATTTTGATAGAAAATACTTTAAACTACATAGATGAAGGTCAACATTCTTGATCTTGAATTCAAAACTCCTATACTCAAATTTTAAGGATTATTCAATTTCCACCGTTCATTTTGACATGATTTATTTACTAAGTAAACGATATCGAAAAAAACTAAAATTTTATTCCTAAGAACTTCATATACACTAGATCAGTTTCAACGGTGTGGATCGTTGATTTGAACACCCTAAGATCGAAAAAGTAACTATAGTACCGAAGCCCCGGTATTATAGATAGTATAGTAGCCTCAATTCTATATATATATATATATATATATATATATATATACTTTTCACACTCTAACACGTGCGATGGGTCCATTCTCATCATCTAACTTGTGGCTTCTAGAAAATGTACTGGCAAGAGGAATTTGCTATTCTTTGCCAATTTTGGCATTACATTTTGACGCTTGGGATATTTACTCTAGAGTTAAAACATAAAACTATTATATATTTTAAAGCTAGCATGTTTGTCACGTTTAACTTAGCACAAGGAATCATTTTAGCACGTTTGTTTCATCGACAATGGAGAGAGATGAAGTGAAATTTTGCGTAAAGATTCACTCTCGTAATTCGGTTCACCGTAATTTTATCTTTGGCTGAATTCAAATGAGACAACGTTACTCGGTCCAACCCCATCTAATAACATTTCCATATATTTTGACCCAAATTAGGTCATTGTTCTGTAACTTCAAACCGACTTGAAAAAATCTAGACCCAAATTTCTAAATTGCGAGACAAACCTCGCCCAAATTGTACTGGATTGAGTCAGGTAACGAATACTAACATCATCGGCACAAAAATTATCACAATTAATTTTGACAACAATGAATATTAGTTTCTAGACTTAAACAACTCGGGGAAAAATAAAATTACAATTGGCAGTTGGCTCTTGGTGATATATTTTTTCTGTACCTTTTAAGTGTCTGCTTGATTTAGCTTTTAAAATAACGTCAGTAGTTGGAGCTTGATCGGAGAAATGAAGCTTAGATCTGTTAGAATAATAATTCAAACTTAATTTAAAATTTAGTTAGACATAGAGTTTATCCAAATTACACATTGATTATATTTAAAAGTTTATGTCATTAGAGTAGGATTTGTAATTATCCAAAATAAAAGTTAGATTTATCATCTGTTATGACTTCACAGCTATATATAGTTAGGCATGAGCTAATTAGATGAATAAGCCACAGTACACATGGCTGCATGGGTGATGCCCATGATGTAATCAAATACTTTTTATTAATAAAGTATTAGTTTAGTTATCTTCTTCCTCCTTCAATATCTCTTCTCTATATTATTTTATTTTATTTTAGATCTTGGGTTATATAATCGGTATCAGCATAAATACCGCTTCCAACAAGATCTCCTGTTATGATCGAAATATAAAATGAGTTTTTAAAATTCGCAAATGAGAAGCTCCAGTTTGAAAATCTGCTACTTTTGCAAATAGTGGGAATTAATTTAATTATTGGTAAGATTAATGAAGAAGGTGTTTTGCTTCTTATGACTATCTAAACACAAATATTATTATTGCATAATTTTTTCCGGGCCAACATGTTTGAGAGTTAATCCAATCTAACTGCACAAAAGCTTAGGATATCTAATTTTGATATAATCATCAGACTCAATCTAAGCCAAAACCTTACATTTATAGGTTTAGTTCCTATTTTTTTTCCTTCCAAAATTTGTGATGCAATCCAATATCAGATAGAAAAGAGATTACGTTTGGAAGTATAAGAATCAGAAATTCTAATACTAAAGACTGGGGCTTAAACACTTTAGACCGATAGTTTAGACCTAACAAATTATTAGTGCTAATAAATTTAGTCGTTAAATTTGATATCATAGACGGTTTTCCAGCCGGAAGTGTGAGATCGGTCTCCTTCAATCTGATAATTCCTTTCGTGGGTAATGAATTGTTCGGTAATAGAATAATAAAAACAAATTAAGTATTACTCATTTTGTCTCTCTAATTTTGAATAAGAAGCATGTAGTTTTATACCCGCTGCATCATTAGCCACCCGACAAAAGATAAGAATAAAAAAATTCATTCGTTAATTTAAAAAAAAACAAACAAACAAAAAGGCGGCAACTATATCTGAGAGCTCGTGGATTCGATCAATCGATGTTTTTCTCAAAAAACACTAAAAAACCATTGTCCTTTATTATTCCAAGTATATAAGTCCAATTTTGGTTGGTGGGATATATATCGATGCTGAGTCCCACAGAGAGAGAGAGAGAGAGATAGTTTTTGTCAAAATGACACAACCGTTATGTTGGAATTAATTGCCTTAATTATGTGACGTACAGTTCATCATTGTTTATTTACTTTAATTTGACAATCCCATGCATGGATTTGCCATGCAAAATTAAACGCCATTTTTTTAAAGTTACCTTGACATCTTCTCTTGCTTTGAAATTTATACTTAACCTTAGATGAGACATTATAGCAATCAAATATATTTTTTTTTAAAAAGGGAAGAAGTTTGGTTTTTACCTGGTCAAAACAATTATTTCGCTTAAATTCTTTGGTTAAAATTTGAATTGACCACAAGTCGCACTGTCCAATTAGTTAAAAGTATTAGGACTAAAATTATTTCAATATTTGTAGAGATCAATAATTAATTGAAAGATAATATTACTTATATCTACCAAAGTGGCTCCAAATTATTAATCGAAAAGAAACTCTTAAGTCTCTGGCCATAGAAAAACCTTTTGCATTAATGGAGAAAAATTATTGGCTACACGCAGTGCATGCACCATGCTATCTGGTGTAGGTGAAAATTAAATTTGTAGACCAATGGGTGGAAATTAAGATCGATTTGTTAGAAAATGATCCAGAAATGGTCTTAACATCTCAACTTACATGCATTGTGAAGATCAGATGAGCTGTAATGTGAGCAGCCAATAAAAATAATTTATAAACAAAAAATTATGTCATTAAATAATGGATATAGAAATTAAACTTGAAACCTCTTAGGGCATGTTTGGTTCGCGATTGGAATAGGAATGAAAAATGAAATTGGATTGCTTTGGAATGGGAAATGGAATGACGAATCATCCCAAGACGTTTGGTTCATTAATGGAATGGGTATCGGAATGAAAATCTAGAATTTTTTAGAGGGTGTTTTGATTAAGAGAGAGAAAAGTGATGAAGGGAGAGGAGTGGAGGTGTTGGTGGATGAGAATTTTTAGTAGTTTACTTGGGAATGGGCCAATCCGGTATTCAAGGCCGGATTGGACCATCAATAGATTTAGTCATTCCGATTCCAAAGTGGAATGAGAGTTGTAATCCGATTCCTTTAAAACAAACAACAATCATTGGAATCAATGAATCCCATTCCGATTCTATAGTCTAAAATAGGTGAACCAAACATGCCCTTAGAGCTGGTAAACAAAACTATGTGTCAAATAGAAATTAGCTTACGAATAGTTCTTAACAATTCAAGGTACTGAAAATACAGAGTTGAATTAAATAATTTATCATGCTTTTTTCTGTTAAAAGGAAATAATTAAACTCATTTTGTAGTTGGGGTAAAAACACAAGATATGGAAGTTTCGAGCAATTAAGCGGATATTAGACTATATATTCCTGCATTATTTTTTATAAAAGCCGATTTTTGGGGTGACATTTCTTTCCAACTTATAACGATGACATACTTCTTAAAAACTATATAAAATGCAAAGATAAAAAAAAAGGACCTGGTTAAGTTACTGGGCTTATCAAATTTGGCATCATTAATTAAAAAAATATATTAATCTCATATTATAATTAAATAAGGTAAAACCACAAGCACGTGGAATACAAGTTCCTAGCAATTAATTAATGAACATTGTTGCATGGTTCATGCACCAACAACAACTTAAGTCGTTAACGTGCTCGATCAATCAAAAAACGGAGTGGGATAAAGAGGAAGAAGATGAAGTACGTGGAACATTTATTTATTTTTCTTTTTTTTTCCCCCTCTCTTTTTGTGGTCGGGGTCTCCTGTTGCTGAAGTTTGCTTAGACCATCCCACCAAGTTGCCTTTAATGAACGAACGAAAAGACCATTTACCATAAGAAAGGAAAAGTGGAAAACAATATGATCATGATTAGCTAGTCCAATTAACTAACAATATGATCATGATTAGCTAGTCCAATTAACTTTCAAACATGAGACGGGCAAATAAGATATGGTTAAATTGGACGACTAGCTACTAAAAGCAAAAAAGTGGGAACGATCTTGCACTACAAAAAAATCTCAATATAATGACGCTTTTTAAACGACGCTTGAAAAAAGCGTCTCCAAACGTCTCCATAATATAGCAAATACTGATATTTCAAAAAATATTATCATATGAACCCTCTATTGTATCAAACTAATTTATTCAATTATAAACTTTACTATTATTTTTAATTTTTCGACGTTTTCAAGCGTCAGAATTTCAAAAAAAAATTCTGAAAAATTTTGACGCTTTAAAACGTTAGAATATATTTTACCGACACTTGGCATAAGCATACGTGATGACTCTTCATTTGTCAACGCTTTCAAATAAATTATATTGGAATACTTTTAAGCATCGTTAAATATAAAAAAAGTATCCTTAAATATTAATTTTCTTATAGTGTTGAATGCGAGACTGTTCTATTCGCCTCAGTAAATACACATAAATGACAGATAAAATGGTCTCATGTTATTTGAAACCATCCTTTACTAATTTCTTTTTTTTCTTAACTTGTCTCCATGTTCCCTTTTGATGCCCTGTTGAATTATTTAATATAAAATAATAAAACATGATAACTTAATAAGGTAGTGACAAATGGTCAGAATAGGATGCATGTATTGAATTCAAATTCTACACATTTATAGTTTTATTTTAGTTGAATCTCTCAAAAAAAAAAGTCTCGATCAAGTCGAGATGTGAGGGATGCTTAAAATACAAAATAGAAAAATAGTGTTCACATCCAGCTTAAGTTTTTAGATATTTTAGATGGTTATTTCATATTCTTAAAATTTTAAGATAAATATTTGAAGCCTCAAAATTTAAAAATGTTTCACTTTAGCTCCGGTCGTTTCAAACCTAATTATTACATTTAGCAATCCTTAATCTCATTTCATATTTTAATTCCATCAATATTCACTCAGTTACAAATTCTTTTTTTCTACCTAGAAATTATAGATTGCTGGATTGGAAGTATAAGATCAATAGAAGAGACTAATTAGTTTCACCCAAAATGTTGCATGCATGATTTTAAGTAAAACATTATATGGTCGATCGACAACTCAAAAATGAATTGTAAACCTTTTTTTTAACAATTCTTATCACAACCACAACCCTTTTTTTTAGGGTTAATTGTATACAGCTCATTGTAAACATATCATAGCAAATATACCCCTACAAAGTTTAACTTTTTATTTTTATTCCTGCAAAAGTCTAGTGATATTCATATTTGCTTCTGTGATTTGTTACCGTTAGAGTACTGTTTATTTTTTAACAGTAGATAAATGAAATGATATTTTTGCTCTTACAAATATATCCCTTCAAAAATTTCAACTGTTAGAATTATACAAAAATATCCTCCCAAAAAAGTATTTTGCCCAATAATATTAAAGGGCTAAAAAGATCAATTTAACTCATTCATACATTAGGGTTAACTATTTTACTTATGGTTAATTATATTTTTCTAACGGATCCTAACAGCAAAAGTATATTTAAAAAATTAGAATTTTTGCAGGAATAAAAATAAAAAGTTGAACTTTATAGAGATATATCTGCTATTTGATATGTTTACAAAAAGCTGTATGCATTTTTAAGTACTAAATCTTAGAACACTTCCGTGAGGAGTAACAAAGATTACAACTTGTCCTGCCCGGGGATTTGGGAGACGATGTTATTTCGATCTGGGACAGGTGGACGAGCAAGAAAGGACCACAGTCAATGAGCAGCAGGCTATCAGTTCTAGAAGCCTGCTGGTGGGTCATTTGGGAGGTCAGAAATGAGACGATCTTTCGAAATGTTCAGCCGGATTCCCTGCTAGCTGCCCACAAGTTGAAGTCACTGACGAAGTTTTGGAAACTTCTTCTACCGGCAAATCAGCTCCACCACAACTCGTAGTTTTTTTTTTTTTTTCCCTACTCTTTCTCGAGGCCTTGGATGCCTCACCCCTGTAGCCTAATTCACCTCCTCTATGAATGAAACGGGTAGCATGCTACCTTTTCCTCAAAAAAAAAAAAAAAAACAAAGATTACAACTCCTTAGTTGTGGACTGAGTATTTCTCATTTATATATATCTTAGTTAACAATAGTAATTTCCCCATTTGCGGAATTCCTAAATCTCCACTGTATCTGCTTTCCTTTCAATATCTTCTTTCTTTCCTTGAAAAGACTCGTTAAGCCAAAAGTAGAGAGCATCAGCAGTCAACAGTCAACGTTCAACCCACTATTTTTTTTTGTATATCCTGCAATTTCCCTACACTCCCCCTCCACCTCCTCCTGCACGAATCACATGGGCCTTATTTTTGCTTCAAATTATCACATATTAATTAATCCCACAGTAAACATTTACCATTAAAATTTATTTTCATATTTACAATTAACTGGGAATTATTGGGTAAATTAACGGTCCAATTAATTAACTATCAACCATTAACAGCAAATAAATCAGCAGTGCTATTTGCTAAAAAAGAAAAAAAGAATCATTATTATATTAATATAAAAAAAAATTAGTTTTTGATTTTTAGAAACGGTCGGTATCAAATGATGTAATTAATTCTGAAAAATATGATGTAAGACTAAGAACGCTATTTTCTCATTTCAAATCGACTTTAATATTAGTGGGCCCGCGTACACTTTGATTCCACGCTCTCTTTCTATATAAAGGCATACCCTACCTCTTAAAACTCGCACACTCCCATCTTGGCTTCTTTTGCAGTAGTAAGTTAGTAACTACTAAACACATCTCCTGCACCTTGTTCTCTAAACTCCAACTCAAGTAACCTAAAAGGTTTCGTTGAGGAGATTTGAGCCACTCATGGATCAATTGCCAAAATGCGGAGCTAACTACACCCCTCTTACACCCGTCACCTTCTTGCAGAGGGCCGCTGCCGTCTACGCCGATCGCCCGTCGGTCGTCTACGAGCGTGTCTGCTTCACCTGGAAGCAGACGTACGACCGCTGCTGTCGCCTCGCTGCTTCTCTCCAATCTCTCGGCATTTCCAAAAACGATGTGGTAAGTGCGTGTGATCATCAGAAATATAATAACGCTTCTCCTTTATGTGCGCTTACAATGTATCGTCGCGTATTTTTTTTTATTTTCTATAATATATTTATTTTTTGACGTGTATATATATAGGTTTCTGTTCTTGCACCGAATATTCCGGCTCTTTATGAGATGCACTTCGGGGTGCCGATGGCCGGCGCGGTGCTCAACGCCATAAACACGCGGCTCAACGCGGCGAACGTGGCCGGGGTGCTGAAGCACTCGGAGGCGAAGGTGTTCTTCGTCGACTACGAATTCGTCGGCCTGGCCACCGACGCCATCCGCCACCTCGCGTCCGGCTCCGGCGCCGACCCCCGGCTGCCTCTCCTGGTCCTGATCGACGACGTCGACGCCCCGACCGGCGCGCGGTTCGGCGAGGCGGAGTACGAGCGGCTGGTGGCGAGCGGCGACCCGGGCAGGTTCCCGCCGGCGGCGGTGGAGGACGAGTGGGACCCGATCGCGCTGAACTACACGTCGGGCACGACGTCGGCGCCGAAGGGGGTGGTGTACAGCCACCGGGGGGCGTACCTGAGCACCCTGGCGCTGCTGCTGCAGTGGGGGGTGGGCGCGGCGCCGGTGTACCTCTGGACCCTCCCCATGTTCCACTGCAACGGCTGGACCTTCACGTGGGGGGTCGCGGCGCGCGGCGGCGCCAACGTCTGCCTCCGCGGGACGGCCCCGCGCGACGTCTACCGCGCCATCGCCGAGCGCGGGGTGACCCACATGTGCTGCGCGCCCGTCATCTTCGGCATGCTGCTCGACGCCCCCGCGTCCGACCGCCGGCCCCTGGCCAACCCCGTCGACGTGCTGACCGGCGGCGCCCCGCCCCCCGCGGCGCTGCTGGAGAGCATCGAGCGGCTCGGCTTCCGCGTGACGCACGCCTACGGCCTCACGGAGGCCACGGGCCCCGCGCTGGTGTGCGAGTGGCCCGGCGAGTGGGACCGCCTCCCGGTGCAGGACCGGGCGCGGCTCAAGGCCCGGCAGGGCATCAGCGCGCTCTGCCTCGGCGACGTCGACGTCAAGGACGCCGACACCATGCGGAGCGTCCCCCGCGACGGCGCCGCCCTCGGCGAGATCGTCCTCCGGGGGAGCAGCATCATGAAGGGCTACTACAAGAACGAGGCCGACACCGCCGCGGCGTTCAGGGACGGGTGGTTCCTCACCGGCGACGTCGGGGTGATCCACCCGGACGGGTACGTGGAGATAAAGGACCGGTCCAAGGACGTGATCATATCGGGGGGCGAGAACATCAGCAGCGTCGAGGTCGAGGCCGCGCTCTACCGCCACCCGATGGTGCGCGAGGCCGCGGTGGTGGCGATGCCGCACCCGCGCTGGGGCGAGACGCCCTGCGCCTTCGTGGCGCTGAAGAAGGAGTACGCCAACGGCGGCGGCGGCGTGGTCGAGGAGGACGACATCATTTCCTACTGCAGGGACAACATGCCCAAGTTCATGGCGCCGCGCAAGGTGGTGTTCTTGGAGGAGCTGCCGAAGACGTCGACGGGGAAGATACAGAAGTTCGTGTTGAGAGAAGAGGCGCGCGCGCTTCAAAACGCCGACGAGAGGAGCCGGGCGCCGCCGCAGGGGGCTGCCGTGGCGGTGGCGGCCGCGGCAAAGGAGAAAGGGGTGGTCAAGGCGGTTGGTGGCAATAACGGTAAAAACGGTAGACCGGTGGACCATGTGCAGGAGGTGCACGCCATGTCCCGGCTTTGACTTTGACTTTTACTTTGACTGCGGGTGTTGACCCAACACGTACACCGAGCGAACACGTGTCCACTATAGTTTACCACGAGTCACTTTTACTGTATGAGATTCAGATAATAATTGCTATAAAAAAGCAAATAGGGAACGCTACCAAAGTGTTGTGTGATAGTAGAGAAAAAAACAGAATCTGCTTCTTCTTTTTTTTTTTTGTTACTTTTGTCTGTAAGTTAATTAATTAGATGTAAAGGAAGTGCTAAATAAACCTTTGGGAATCTGCGTCTGCCTTGGACCAGTGTGTTCATGCCATTAATGCTTACTGCAACCCGTGTATCACGAGGAAGTCTACTGTGTCACGTTTGCACAACGTCATCAATAACAAGCCAATCACATCTCTCCTTTTTAAAAAAAAGTACAATAAAAATATTATTTTATAATTATGATGGAATATATATACCTAAAGGAAAATATTTGATTGGTTTGGGACACCACGTCAGCATATGCACCCGTTGCATTTTAGAATTTTTCGTGTATCACATGGAGAGGGGAAGTGCTTTTGGGCGTAAATGTTTATTTTAGCTGCTTCATTTATCATAATTTTATCATCGATTTAAATTCGAATCCTTGAAAATAGCGTTCGAAGTCGATTACAGTAAAAAGTTAAAGTGATACTATTCACACCCGTGTCAAACAAATAATAGAATATGAAAAATTTCAGTTTCACAGCTATACAAGTAATAGTAAAAAAAAATTAGGTTAATTTCATACAGCTCTCTGTAAACATATCGAATATCAAATATATTACTACAAAGTTCAACTATTCATATTTATTTTTGTAAAAGTCCGTTGATATTCATATTTGTCCTTCTATTTTGTTACCATTAGAGCACTGTTTATTTATTTATTTATTTTTGAGAGAAAGGTAGCACGCTACCCGCTTCGTTTATTTCGCACTGTTTATTTTTTAAAAGAGAATAAATGAAATAATATTTTTGCCATAAAAAATAAGTCCCTCAAAAAATTTCAACTGTTAAAATTATGTAGAAATATTCTTCCAAAAATCTCGAACAGTCATTTTCTTCTTTTCGGCCATCACAAATAATATAAGAGGGATAAAAATGTCAATTTAACTTATTCACTAATCAGGATTAAATATTTTGTATATGGTTAACTATATTTTTCTACAGATCCTAATAATAGGAATATATTTTAAAATATTAGAACTTTCGCAAAATGAGAAGAGAGCCACTCGTACTTTGCAAATTCCTTTGTCTCCGAAAGGATCAACTCTCACATCCACAGTATAAACATATCTGTTTCCTTCGCGCCTACAATTTTGATCAATGGTCAGGAATAAATGTTGGGCAAATTGATGAACAGGTTTGTTTTTTTTAATTTTATTTATTTATTTTTCTTTCTCTCCCTTCCACAAGCTATTGTTCTTTAGTCTTACTTTGAAAGTGCACCAAACAAAGACACTTCACTTTCCATGTTGCCACATATATGCTTTACTTTTCGCTTCGTTTACTTCAGTCATTAATAATAGAGCATTTGCTAAATAATATCAATAGCTATTACATAATTAATTAGGAGCTAGTATTCAACCAACCTTTTGTGTTTTTTTTTTTTTTTTTTTGAGAGAGAAAGGTAGCACGCTACCCGCTTCATTTATTTTTTTTAGAAATAAACTTAGCTGAAAATGTGAATCAATTAGGATTCGAACTTGGGACCTCGGGTACCAACCACCAAGTCCTTTGTCACTTGCACTAGGGACGGTCAGTAACCTTTTGTGTTATTTGTAAGAGAATATTGCCATATACTAATTTTTAAAATGCTGCGTATATATATGAACTACAAATATGTTGGCATTTATAATATGAAAGGTTTTGTTTAGTTCGCTCATGCAATCTAAAACTCGACATCGCGTTGAGCACTTAATAGATAAAGGATCCAAAGCGTTTCGCTAATTATTTTAATTGTTTTTGTAATCATTATATTTGCCCTCTGTTATTTGGTGTATTCCCTGATTTTTTTTTTTTTTTGTAATGTAAAATCAAAAGGAAAAAAAAAGTTTGATTTTGTACACTTGCTTCTTCTAAGAACTATCCTTGGAAGCTCCAAATATTTTGCTGTCATAGTAGTGGTTCATATGTTTGACCTTTTAATGAATTCACATTTAATTCTCCAAAGTCTCCGAACAAAAGAGACGTCCATTCCTTTATGTGGTCGGTGAGAGTTTACAACAAAAAAAAAAAAAAAAAAAAAAAAGTATAAACTACACCTTTGATCATCAAATTATAACTCGCGGAACACTTTGGTTCTCAAACTTTAATTTATAAATTTTTGTTCGAACTATCTGAATTTTTTTTTTTTTTTTGAGAGAAAAAGGTAGCACGCTACCCGCTTCGTTTATTTTAGAAATAAACTTAGCTAGAAATGTGAATCAACTAGGATTCGAACTCGGGACCTCGGGTACCAACCACCAAGCATTTTGCCACTTGCGCTAGGGACGGTCGGCGAACTATCTGAATTATTACAATCAAGCTCGATACTAAATATTAATTTATCACTAATATATAAGTGATGTCGCAGTGTTGTGATTGATGACGTGATAATAAGTAAAGTAGCACACTACATTTGAATTAGTAATGTGCCAATATTTAACTGACTAAATTGAATTGTAAAATTTAATTAAAAAATTATAAGAATTAAAGTTTAATGACGAAAATGACACGTGCCTTTTATAAAAACATAAAATTAAATGTATAGGTACCTTTCATGTTTAATTTGTTCATAATGACTTGAAATTTGTTTTCATATTTCCTATTTTTGTTTTTTTGCTTGCACGGAAACCTGTTGGCTCAAAGGATTCACAAAAACGACATAGACATTCTCACATCAAGGACCCCCCACTGATTAATCAACTCTCATTTTACACTCTTTTTCTTTTTAATTTTTCACAACTATTCACTTTACAAGTTAAATTAGTAAAATGTAAAGAAAATGAAATGTGAAAAGAAGGAAAAAAAAAAAGATTACAAGATTATTAGGATAGCTACAAGTAAAAAGTAGTTATCTTCAAAAGTTGCTTTGGATCTTTTTCGTTGAATGCGAATATTCATGAATTCCAAGTTAGAACACTTTGGCATATGTTGCACGTAGAAGGACAAAAGTGGAAATTCCCTCAAGTACGAATTTAATTAGTTAGAAAATTTGAAATAAAGTTCCATTGTGCGCATTAATAGCTAGAAATTTAATTTAGTTTAATTTGTGAAGTCTCTTTGAATTTTATTTGGATCCCCAAAATTTAATAGTTTACGTGAGATATACTCTTTGAACGGCGTTATTCATAGAGCAGTATCTGTCATGCATAGATAATATATACTAAATCTAATCAAGTTAATTTATTACATTGATACGAACTAATTCAATGTATTTTATTTGTCTATAATAAATTCTATTTTGTTAATTTTATTTTTCGTCCTCTTTTTAGCTCTTCCTTAATGTGGTTGGAAATGGTATCAAATAATATAACAATAATTCGAGGAGAAAAAAAAAACAATTCGAGGAAAAGAGTAGTCTAAAATTTTTAAATTATTTTTTCTTGGCACCAAGAGCCCGTTTGGTTCACGGGTTGTAATATTCCAATAATCCTTTCATAGTTTCTATTAAAAATATTCAAATAAGTATCATTCAACTAAAATTGTGTAGTTGTAAAAGGTAGTAGCAAAGTAGTGAAATTATTGTAAATTTTTAGATAATAGCAATACTAGATACTAGATTATCATGAGTTATGATAATTTATTCTTAATTATATACTAAATGAGAATCATTAGTAGTCTATTAATTTTTATCCGAGCGACTTGATAAGTTAGTAACAAACTTACCATTAATCCAATATAAAATATATAATATTTTTGGAATATTACAAACCTTAAACCAAATGGCCCCAGATAGTTAATTACGAAGATTAAGAATTAGCTAGAGGTCCGTGTAAACCCACAAAACCAAGGCCCATTAAAGCCCAAAGTCTTGGTTCTTCAGAGGAGGCGAAAAGTAAAAAGTAAAGAGAGGATATATATATATATATATAGAGAGAGAGAGAGAGGGAGTTCAACTAGCATATTATTAATAATATATAAATAGTGATTATTATTCACTTATCTACTCTTGAATCATTACTATTCCATCAACCTCCCACTATACCATAGGCATCCGATCGTCAAAAAATTGATAGTAATACTATTCATATACTAGTAATAGTATTACAGCACAACTCTCTCTCTCTCTCTCTCTCTCTCTATATATATATATATATATATATATATATATATATATATATATATATATATATATATATATATATATATATATATATATATATATATATATATATATATATATATATATATATATATATATATATATATATATATATATATATATATATATATATAAAATTAAATTTCTAAAAAAGCTCCTAGCATTCAACAGCATTTACTCTCCTTGCACTAAAGAATAGCAGAGGTAGCAAGTTCCCTAATGTGGACTATATGGTTGGGTGTTGGCTTCTTTATAACAGTAACAGTAATATATAATAATACACGTACTTAATTAGTTTCTACGTTTACATGCATTGTTGTCCTTTTGACCATTTATTGTATTTCTAGGAATATATTTAACAATGTCACAGTATTTTCCTGCGCAAAACATCTTCTTGTTAGGAAATATCTGAATAATTGCATGGAAATTTTCTTTTTCTCATCTAAAAATTAGTTCTTAGAGTGACAAAGCATGCACCCTTTGATAGGAAATTTCATTAGTTCAAGCATTTTTCGAGTAGTTAGGTGTAATGAAAACATGTTTATCTTTTGGAGCACGGAGCTTTAACCATACAAGTCTCTTGATATTCTAGTCGATTAATGTATGATAACACGTTATTAATGAACTTGTATAATATTTAATTTAGTGCTTCAAGAGGGCCCAATTACCAGGAAAAGATAACGTTGATGTTACTAATAAAAAAGAACATATGGAAATATCATATATATATATATATATATTTATGATATTTATGATATTTAACTCCTTCCACTCATTTGACCACCATAGGTGTTTTCTTTGTAGATCATACACATTGAATTCCATTCTCCTTAATTTCCTACGGAATTCCATTCTTTTTTCCTTACAAATTTGATTGAGCGAGTAATTTGACATTGACTTTGAAATGAAAGTGATTAATAATCAAATTTTAAGAGCGAAGGTCGTTGACTCACAAAGC
Organism: Puya raimondii; assembly: GCA_016920855.1. NCBI lineage: Eukaryota > Viridiplantae > Streptophyta > Magnoliopsida > Poales > Bromeliaceae > Puya > Puya raimondii. The sequence continues at coordinate 75,356,254 of JABWPP010000049.1, forward strand.
GCATGCATGTTGCGTTGATCATTTCAAAGGTTTATATAAAATTTTCATTGACGTCGAAGGTCAATTCCTTATAATCTAGCAATGCATAAAGCCCAATGAAAAACCCAACTATCTAGCTTCGATAATATTAAATTAATGTGTCATTTTTGGTAAGAGGAACTTCCTAAGTAGGTTCTATTAAATCTTTTCTCTAATGAAACTAGCCAATTAATTTACTCATTGAGAATGACAAAACTGTTTCATACAATTAATGTTTCTAATAAACTAATTTACATCTAAATATTTACTTGTTTTTTTTTTTTTGAGAAAAAGGTAGCATGCTACCCGCTTCATTCATTGAATATATGAACTAGGCTACAGGGGTGAGGCAACAAGGCCTCAGTGAGGAAAAAAAAAAAAAAAAAAAAAAAAAAAAAAAAAAAAAAAATCTGCCGGCACATTAAGTCCCGGCAGACTTAAGAGTCAACTCCCAGAGGTTCGACAAGTGTTTAATCTTAGAAATAGTTAGGAGAGGATCTGGCTGCAAATTCCTAAAGATGACACCATTCCTGACCTCCCAAATTACCCACCAACACACGACAAGTCCGGTTGCCCAATTGTTCACCGACCGCACGTCCGATCTGTCCTTCCATCTATCCCAGATGAGGGTAACCTCGTCTTCCAGGTCGTTGGGTTGGACATTTTCAAGGGTCATCACCAGTAGAAATTTAGTGAACACACAACGAGTGAAAAGATGATCGATGGTTTCTGCTTCAAATCCACACAGCGCACACGCCGTATTACCAGTCCAACCTCTCTTGAGGAGGTTATCTGCTGTGAGAAGCCTCTTCTTAAGGACAAGCCAACTAAAGATTTTTACTTTAAGAGGGATTCGGAGCTTCCAAATTTTACTAGCTCTATCGTCCCTCGCGCCCCCGTCATTGAGTGCTGAGTATGTTGATTTGACCGTGAATCGCCCATCAGAGCTCCATCTCCAGAGCACGCAATCAGGTCTCTGTTCAATTTTGAAGTCAGCAATTTGAGCCCTCAGTGCTGAGTAACTAGTGGACAACCTCGGATCAGAAGTGTGGTCACCGCAAAAAATCTTACTCCAAGTCCAGCCGTCGCTTTTCAGGCAGTCACTGATTTTTATACTTTTGTGGTGCGTTAAATCATAAACCAACGGGAATGACGACTGTAGGGTAGTTTCCCCACACCAACGATCCGACCAAAAGTTAACACTACGCCCGTCACCCAGCCTGTAGTATAATCCCCATTTGAATATTTCGCGCTGGTTAAGAACCCCCTTCCACCAAGAAGAGTTTGGTCTAAAGGATTGACCCTCATTCAAAGGTCTTCTTCGTCGGTAGTATAACGCCTGGATAATCTTAATCCACTGTAGTTGAGGGTTAGTAAGGAACTTCCACCACCATTTGGCTATGAGCGCTCTGTTCATAAGGTCAAGGTCTAAGATTCCGAGACCTCCCTCTTTCTTGCTCTTGCATACATTCTTCCATGCTACCAGACATCCCGTGCCTGGTGTGCTACTTCCTCCCTTCCAGAAAAAATCTCTACGTAGGGCTTCAATACGTCTGATTACCCATTTGGGTGCCTTGAACATCGACAGGAAGTACAGGGGCAGATTGGTTAAGACCGCGTTCACCAAAATAAGTCTACCTCCTCTAGATAAGAGTTTCGCTTGCCAGCCGTCAATTTTACAGTTGATTTTTCTTATGATACCCATCCAATCCTCCTTACAGATGTTTTTTGAGGATAGCGGTAGACCCAGATACTTGGTAGGTAGGCTGCCAACTCTACAATCAAGTAGTTTCGCTAATCTTGTCGCTTTACCTTCAACCTGCCCAGTGTAATAGAGTTTCGATTTTTCCTTATTAACCTTCATCCCTAATGCCCATTCAAAGAGGTGCCACAGGAACTTGAGATTTCTCATATACCTAGTCTTGGCCTTGCAGAAGAAAAACGTATCGTCCGCAAATTGAATAAGGGTAACCCTGGATGCCTTAGATGGGCCAATACCTTTAATAAGCTTGTTGGTAAGTGCCTCATTCGTCATCCGGGCGAGGCACTCTGCCACCAAAAGGAAGAGAAATGGAGAAAGGGGGTCCCCCTGTCGAACCCCCCTCATAGTCTTTATCCAGTTGGTCGGTTCTCCATTAACTAGGACTGCAACCTTGGCGTGACATACACAGAGTTTGATCCAGTCACACCACTTCTCGTCGAAGCCCCACCAATCAAGAATACAGAACAGGAAAGGCCAATGTATTCTATCGTAGGCCTTTTCAAAATCCACCTTTATGCCGACTCCTTCTTTCGCCGATTTGATACCCCATCCCATTAGCTCACGTACTGTTACGAATGCGTCAGTGATATTCCTCCCCTTCAAAAAAGCGGATTGGGTGGGTGATATTAGATCACCAATTATCCTTTCAAGACGGTTAGCCAAGACTTTGGATAAAATCTTTTGGATCCCATTGAGCAAGCTAATGGGTCGAAAATCATTCGCCTGCCTAGCCCCTTCCTTTTTAGGGATTAAGCAGATGAAGGCATAGTCAATAGGGCTGGTGGACAACTTTCCCTCGAACATTTCTTGGAACATATTGAAAATGTCCCCCTTTACAGTATCCCAGAAGGTTTGATAAAAACTCATAGGAAAGCCATCCGGCCCTGGGGCCTTGTCTCTCCCGAGTTGGAAAACTGCGAGTTTAACTTCCTCTAAACTAAACGGTTTAGTAAGATCCGCTAAATTGTGGGCTGATACTCGATTCAAATTGAATAGATCGTTCCACTTCCCAAAAGAATCCGGGGCCATCTCATTCAAAGAGAAGAGCTCCCTGAATTTCCGGTAGAAGTATTTTCTTTTTTCCTCTTCCGTACGATAACTTTGGCTGTCGTCGTCAATCGGCCCAATCTCGTTGACTCTTTTACGACCATTAGCAATAGCATGAAAAAACTTTGTATTTCCGTCACCCTCTCTTAACCAGTGTTGTTTGGCCCTTGTTCTCCATAGGGATTCTTCATCCCTTAGTATTCTACTTAATTTTTCCTTAGCCACTTCCCTTTTCGAAACCAATTCACTTGTGAGGTCACACTGTTCTTCCATTTGGTCGATCTGTTGGATTTCACCCATAAGTTTAGTCTTTTCCCCTCTAATACTATAGAACTCAGACGCACACCATTCAAGGATTCTTCGTCGACAATGTCTCAGCTTGGACGTGAACGTGAGTACGGCGGACTTCTTTTGAATTCCTTCCTTCCACCAGACCGGTAATTTAGAGATGAAGTCGTCATGTTTAAGCCAGACATTCTCAAAACGGAAGGATTTCTTTTTTCGCTGTTCATTATTCGCTACCGTTAAGAGGATAGGGTAGTGATCCGACGTAATGCGAGGGAGGGCTTCAACCTTAGACAAGGGAAATTCTTGTTCCCATTCCGTCGAGACAAGGAATCTATCGAGTCTGGCAAGAGTTGGGTTCCTTTGTAAGTTGGACCATGTGAAGGATTGGTTGGTCATAGGAAGGTCAATCATCGCCAGTTTGTTTATAAGATCGTTGAACATTTTTGTCGCTTTGTAGCTCCAAGTCCTCCCTTTCCGTTCATCTTGGCTTCTAGTGCAATTGAAGTCCCCGCATAAGATCCACTTACCCCTACAGTATTCCTTCAACTGTGTCAGTTCTTCAAAGAAGTCCTCCTTGCCATCCCAGCGAGCCGGCCCATAGACGTTAGTGATGTAAAAACTTGTCCCACTCTTAATAACGGAGAGAAGTACCGTAATAGAGAAGGATCTGACGATAACTTCCTGACATTTGAAAATGCGGGAACTCCAGCACGTGATCAGACCCCCAGAGGCTCCGTTGGCTTCGATGAACACACATTTATCTAAGAATGAGCCAGCGAAGCTGCGAAGGAAAGATCTTGAGATAAAACTAGTTTTCGATTCTTGCAAGCAAACCACTGCATTCCTAAGACTAGCGATTACATTCCTAACGATAAATCGTTTCGACGGGTTATTAATCCCGCGAACATTCCAACTACAAACGTGCAACATCAAATGACAATAGACACCCGTCCAAAAAATCGCCAAAACACGCCTACTGTCCCAAGCACGCGCCGACCCTACAGACGATCTCGCACGAATTCAGCAAATTTCTTCGCCTCGGCACCTCCCAGTACCACCCCGCAGTGCCGACTCTTCTTCATTATCTTCTTAATATTGAGCTCAGCCAAGCCGCCATTTCCGCCTTCACGCAGGCTCGCCTTTCTGGACATGGCCCTGTGTAGTGTTGAAGTCTTGCTGTTAGCAGCGAGACGTTCACTGGCTCGAGTAGGTAAGATACAGTTTTTTGTTCCTTCCCCTATGGAACTCGCCCCCCTTGTCAGACATAGGGTCCCACTGCTTCCATCACGTTGCGTTCCCGCCTCCCTGTCTTGTTCCGCGGCGGGTGCACAAGCGCTTCCCGCATCAAACAGGGGCACTGTGAACACAGAGCTCCTGCAACTCCCATACTCGCCAACGTCTGAGATAGGGACATTGGCGCCGCGACCAATTTCCTGGCCTCCTAACGAGGCCTCAAACAGTTTGCAGATCCCAAAGAGCGCGAGGTGCATGACCCCCCCGGATGACATCGGCCCACACACCAGCAGAAGGCCGCTTGGGCCGGGTGCAATGGACCAGGCCCAATCCCTCCCCTCAGTCCGCACATGCTGCGTCCCCACGTGCCAAAGAGGTGAACCCCCGCGGGCCCCCTGTAGCTCAGTTCCCAACCGCACAAGGTCAGGACGTGAATCATCACGTGCAGGGCACCAACCCGAGCCTAGCCTCACTTGGTCAACACGGTTCCACCTCGAGATCCCTGCCGACTCCCCCAGAGACAAAAGGCAAGTTCCCAAGGTTTGACCGCCAGCATTAAAAGCCTTGGGGCTCGCGTCAGCCCTGTTGGAGCTACCTCCACCCTCGGTCTTCCCTCTTGATGCTAGCATTAATGGTGGGCTCCTAAGCAGGGAAATGGGGAAGAACTTTTCCAAGTCTCCTCCCCTTCTGCCCACCACTTTCATGAAATCGGTCGAGGCCTCCCCCAGCTGGGCGCACCTCGGGACCGCCGCACGCACCCATCGGCGCTTCGTCTCGTACTTCGCGTCAGACTTGCCCGTTGCTCTGCGGACTCGCCCGTCGTACGCCTGATCGGCATCCACCCCTGCCACTCGATGCTCCGGCGATCTTTCCCGTGGCCGGTGCGCTGACCGTTCCGTCTCTACCTCATCCAGCTCACCCGCATTATCCCCCATCGCTGCGTCGCCACCTTCTTGGGCCTCATTCTGTTCGTCGTTTCGGTCTCTGCCCCGCGCTCGCCCGTCACCACCATCAGGACCAAACTGAGGCGGTGCTGGGTGCCCATCGTCGCCATCTTCCTCCACGGCCCTCTCCCAACTCTCTAGGTGGATCATCACTGCGAAGGCTTCCTCTCCCAGAACAATAGAGAGATTTTGAGGTACATCGGTGAGGGAGTCGAGGGTGATTTGACAACGAAACGCGCGAAGGTCCGTCATTGCCTTCGTAATATCGTCTGCCTTGATGAATCTTCCGAACCCGCTCACGATAGCTGCTACACGAGCCACCGTCCAACACTCGAACGGTAAATTGATTAGTCGGATCCAGGCGCGGAAGGCTAATCGGTGTGGGCGGGCATTCCGATACTGCCCCCAAGGGTAGCATCTGATCCAGAAACCATCGAGGGTGAGCACTTCCCTTCTTACGAGCACCTCCGCAGATACCCATTCCGGTAAAAAGATCGTGAAGTCCCTGTCTCGGTACCGCGCGACGGAAAAGTCGTCGTTGTACCCTCCAAACCGACGAGCCATCGCGCTTTTGATGGCGCGGATGGGGTCCGGACCTAGGTTGGCCGGTTGAATCACGTCCGCCAAAAGAGCATTGCGTCGCAGCTCTCTTCGTCTCAGGAACTCCTCGGTGTACGGGACGTAAACCTTCGTCTGCGGGATGCGACCATCGTGACGACGAGCCCTGATCATTCTGCCTCTGCTCACCGGACCCTTCTCCTTACAATTGGCAGCTCGGTGGCCAAGTTTGCGGCAGCGGAAGCACCTGATGGGATCGCGGCACACCGCAACCTTGTGGTCCGATGCAAGGCACCTAAAGCACCTCTCTTCCCGTCGCGCTTCTCTCTTCGACCGCTGTTCAGCTGGCTTGGATTTTAAAAGGTGCTTGAACACTGCAGGTGGTGGAGTTATCTTCCTCAGGAGCACCTCCTTATATGAGACCGAGGTTGGAGGATTGTAATAAATACATTCATCTTTTGCTCTGTACCTACTCACCCACCTCCCCTCTGAGCTAGAAGCCCTCCTCTTTCCTCCTTGCCGAATAGCATTAACCTCGTCTTTCAGATCTCGAATGATACTCTTCCCATAAGCAGGTACCGTCTCTTCATCGTCTTCAAAGCTATACTTTACCTGTGATAAACTTCCACCAACCTCATCAGCCCACGCCACCTGTTTCACAACTTTCTTACCCCTCCTTTCCGCTTCAAGCTCCGAGGTCTTAGCTAGCAGTATTGTCTTCTTCATTCCTCACTTACCTACCTATTATTATTATAGCATGTAATTAATAGATAATTCACTGTTGTAGAACAACCCAATTAGGACGGGAATGGGGAGTGGCCATATTGAAGAGAAGTGACCTAGATTCTCATTTCATTTAGTGGAAGGTGAAGAGAGAATTACAAAGAAGTGGCAATGAGAAAGGACATGACCAACTTCTTGTAGGCGCTAAGAAAGTGAGATTTATAATTGTTGATGTTGGATTGTCAGCGCTAACTATAATTCCAAATGCTTGAATTGTTAGAAAAGAGATAACCATTTTACTTAACGTGTACAAATATAGCGCTTACGAATTTCGATTGTGACTTAGCCCAACTCAGCTTCCGCCACATAGACTAGATGCTGGCCTCCCCGCCAACAATCTCCTCTAGCATCTGCACAAATTTGCAGGGTCTCGATGGTTACTTGTCCTAACTCAGCTTCCCCCACATACGTAGGATGCTGGCCTACTCATCAACATTCCTCTTCTGCATTTGCACTGTGACGTCTCAATCGTCCTATATCGGATATTAAAGAGATTATGGTTGGGCATATAAGGACCGAGAATTCTTGTAATACTAACTTAGGCTTAAGTATTTTGGACTGATAGTTTGGGCCGAACAGGTTATTAGTATTAGTGGATTGGGTTGTTACATACACAACATGCAACATACGAGAATCGAAGCCGCAAGCTGATACCACTTGTTGGATCGTCGAGTTTTTGAAATTGTAGTTAGCGCCAGCAATCTAGAATTAAATCAACTTCTTGATCTGAAGTTTAAGATATTCTACTGAATTAATGTACGGTGACACGTTCAATGAACTTTAAGTAGTTCGAGAGGGTCTAGCTTCTAAGAAAATTAGTGCATCTTAATATAATTAATAAGAAAGATTAATGGAAAAGTCAAAACTAATCAAAGTCTTTAAGTCGGTCCACTATATTAAGAATTATTTGCATATGCTTACTTTGTAATTTTTTAGTGGATTTCCAAAACTTCTAACTCCTAATGACTAATTAAAGCCGTTCACGACGAGCGTGTCGACAAGATCATTTCACGTTTTCTGCAAGAAAAATATTCTCAGATTGAAACGAATAATAATATTGTTGCACAATGCATTTGATCACCTAAACATGTACATCACCCTTGATGATTTTGCGTTCGATTGATTGTTAGTTAGTTTACTTTCCCACAGTTTGTTTCAGGGACAAATTCAATGGAACAAACTTTTTTTCCCCCTTGAATAAGTCTTAATATTATTCTTAGATAATCCAAAATTAGTAATTTTCGTTTTTATTTCTTTACCAGGATACTCTAATGATGAGGATTATTAATAATTTTCTCATGAATTAGAAGTAAGCCCCCCAAAAAAGTAATATATATATATACATATATAAAGGATGGTAGTGTGTGAACTGGGCCTTGGCCAACTAGGCTTGTTTCACAAATTTAGGCCCATAATTAAGCCTCAAGCAAAAACCTCCGCCAAGTTTATTCCTGTTGCGCAAATCTGGGCCCATTAAGCCCAAAAACTTTTTTTTTTTTTTTTATACTCTTAGCTCATGGAATCAACTAACCAATGGTGTCAAAACCACCAACCAATCTAAATTTGTCATAAAATAAATTTTTAAACGTAGAAAAGAATATTAATTTACAGTATAGTCAGGGAAAACAACTTGTAGTTTTATATTCCTGTAAGCATAAACTGGCTTGTTAAAAAAAAAATTTCTGATGTTGTTCCATCGATTAGATCGAAATGGGTCGCAAATTCCTAAAATGAAAAAAAAAAAAACTTTTTAATATGATTATATGACCCCTCTAAGGCTCTGTTTACGATTATGAGTGTGCTGTGTGATATACACTGAGAAAGTGCGATGAAAAAGTAGTCTGCTTATTTTTGTCGATAATATTACGGTACGTACATCGCTATGAATCGATGACAATATCATTTCTATAATTTTAATAGAAAAAGAAGAAGTATATCTCTATATGCTTGTGTCTCCAACTCTGTTTCGCCGGATTGCATTAGATGCTCCTCAATACCAAACGTGCCTTAAGGATTGCACAACAAGCATTTGTATATTATAATCTTCGAGAGAGACTACACTAGTTATGGGCCGTTGCAACAGTTTATGGGATCGACCCATAAAATGCCTGCATAAATTTGCCACAAAATACAAGAATGCAGGGCCCAAAGCTTTAAACAATGACCCTCGGCCCAACTTAATCGAAGCTCGTCCGATGTAAACATGATTAAAATGAATGCAAGGCCCAGATTCGGCGCAGGCTTGGTCGGTAATCTCTGCGGTGGCGACCGCGATTGCGACGGGTACGTCGTAAGAAGCCCGGTCCAAATCAATATCATTTGAGGCCCATTTCATAATAGGCTCGGCCCACATAAGGCCCAATTCAATATACAAATTTGGATATGTTGGGCCATCTCAATTGTTGCAAATGCTGGGCTTCCAAGTAGTGTTTGGCTCTGGAGAAGTTCAGAATTTTAGCTTCTTCTGAAGTCTGAAAAACTGACAGCAAAAGCTCACATACTAGCTTGTGCTTTCTAGCAAGCATTCCAGGGCCTTTTTAAGATCCAAGGTTTAATTAGTTCACATTGCTGTATTTTATTTCTAGATGTAAAGCCCTTGTTAGTAATTCATATATGAATATTCCCACGTCAGATAATTAATTAGAGAATAAAAGATTAGTATACCAATGGATCTGGACTTAACATGCTTAAGCTTTTGAGTTGGATAAGTTCCACTAGATAGGTTATTTCTTAGCTAGGCTCGTGTGGGGTTGGACTAGACCTAAACTATCTATCACCCCCTACGTACTTGTTTGGTCCTAATTAATGTCAGGTGCAGTGTTTTTCAAATGAAGCGTTGTTTGCATAGATCTTTAAGAAGTACTCTTATAATCCTCTTAATAAGTTATTTCTGCAACAGAATCAAAGCTTCAAATTGGAGCTTCTATTTTTAGAGCGCAAAATATTATTTTTACTTTTCTGCTGTTGTAGTAGAATTTTTCAATTAGTATTGTTTACCAGGGACTTACTTAACTAGATGTGGCTGTCATTGAAGCAAAAGCAAAAGTACCATCAAATTGACACCAAGTCCTAACAATGATAAATAAGGTTTAGCATAGATACGATTAACTTGCCATCTCTATAACAAGCATCGGTGCGGAAACGATAACATCCGGTCGTAATTTTTTTTTTCTTTTTGAGAAAAACGTTGCATTCTATCTGCTTCCGTTCATTTTTTTTAAAAAATAAACTTAACTGAAAATATAAAGCAACTAGGTTTCGAACTTGAGACCTTGGATATATACTAACCAACAAGCTCTTTCCCACCTGCATGCGCTAGGGACGGCCGATCAAACGTAACTTTTCATATTGCACAAAATTACAAAAACAACATTTTTTTTTTCTTTCTAATTTGGACGTACATTTAACATAAAGCTAGCTAATTGTATGAATCAAATTATTTTTGAATAGACTCTTCACCCAATCTCACATGGTTCACACTAATATACTACAAAAACCTGTCTAAAATATCTGTTACAGGTAAAGATGCATGGCACCATTCAATTTACTGTTACCAGGTCCCTACATAGGGGATTGTGGGAATCTACTCCATAGTAGGGACACCCACAGGAGGACAACAAATTGGCCCCATTCGTACACTGGAGAGAGAGAGAGAGAGAGAGAGAGAGAGAGAGAGAGAGAGAGAGAGAGAGAGAGAGAGAGAGAGAGAGAGAGAGGTTATATATAATAAGCAAGGGGAGTTGAGTGTTGAGTGAGTGAGCCCAAGGGGTTAAATCCATGAGAGGAGACAACAATAAGAACATCCCCTACCTGTTAGGAAATCTAAGGGCAGTTTCTCCAGCTTTAAAGCAGAAAGGTCCTTGGCTTTTTCATTTATTATTATTAATTATTGTGGCCCCACCTCATCTTTTAGGTTTGATTGGAAAAGCCCTCGTGAATCACTGATTTGTGATTGTGGGCTCCTCCTCCTTTATCTTCTTCGGGTGAAATTATTGCCTGGACCGGGAGTATAAGTACATTTCGTATATAAAACCCCCAAAAATTCTACTGTAAAAAAAAACTAGAATATTCTAACTTATTCGATGTTGTTTTGTAACATTTTAAAATGCTACGTATTAGGAATCATATTCTCTTTCCAACGTAACAAGTTTCCAAAAAATATATATATCTTTTACACTTACATACATAATATAAATTGTATTCGCAGAATCAAATCAAATGTTCGGTAGCGGTGTACGGAGTGTACGGACACACCTGGTGCAGGTACTAATTGCTCGTTTTTGTGGACCCCCTCCGCGTTTTGTTTTTGTCTTTGTTTTTATTTTTAATTTTTATTATTATTTTTTTAACTCCAACATCATCAAGCTCCAATGATCATCACCCCCGACAACATAATACTATAAAGAGACAGAATCTTTCTAATACGATAAGGGATTGCATATGTTTTTGCTATTCCCGCGCAACTCTCGAGTCAAATTTGAAATGACACCAAGCAAGTAACTCTAACTTTTTTAAAAAATATTTTTCCTTTCTCTTTTCTTATTTTACTTTTTTTTTTTATGTATAATTTGTCTCCCACAAAAGACCTCAAAGCGCTTAAAAACCGGATGGCTTTTTTTTTTTTTTTTTTTTTAGTGGAATAACATATGGAGCACCCTCAATAATGGAGCAATTTTCTCCTCAAAAAACAACAACAACAAAAAAACCCCCCAAGTTGAGCAACTATTTTGCATTAATACTTTCTTATTTTTTTTATTTGAAAAAATGCGAAGAGTTTTTGTCATCTGTTAACGTTTGATAGTTAAAGAGTAGCATTTAAAAAATAATTTAAATTCAGAGAACTAAGTTTTCAAAATAACACAATAAAAATATCATTCCTTGCATCGTACAGGTCAGATCAGATCAGTATTTTCCAAGTGATTAACTATCAATCTAGGTCTAATAATTCAGTTTAACTTAGCTGAATCTCTCTCTCCCCTCGTTTATTTCTCAACTAGTGAGTGAGTCCGAGTGTGACCAATAAATTTTACATCTCGGTGTCTAGTGCAGTCGTCTGATATCTTGATCGCGAACCAAGAGGTCAGAAGTTGGATCCCTGCACGCTCGATCCCGTGCACGCCTGTTTAATTTTTAAAGGAGGGATTTAATTAGTTCCTATGTATGTGACTAGATATGGAAAAGTTATGTGGAGTGGGACCTAATCTTGTTTAAATAATAATAATAATAATAATAATAATAATAATAATAATAATAATAATAAAATTATTGTATTTCTATCATAGATATTATATCATTGTATACTATAAGCTGGCATAAGGCGTACACACACGCGCTACATCCCAAATTACTGAATAGCTACAGGGCACCGGATAAGTCCATCGTATCCGGCACGTGTCATTGTCTACGTTATTTTTTTTTTCCTTTTTTTAAAGGTTAAAATGTATGGAGGACCTCTCAAATATGGGCACTTTGAGAAACTACAGTAAAATTTTAATTATTTTAATTTACAGTTACCCAAATTCTACTCCGTTTTAATTGGATATGTTTCTACCAAATCAGCTGAGGATATCAATTAAAGTTGACCCTATGATATATATTATCTCAAAATGTACTTCTAAAGTACAGTTGACGATTTTATTAAATTATATACTAATTTAATTACATCAAATTAAAAGTAAATTATTGTGAAATATATTTTGTTGCAACAGTTTACCCCGTAGTGATAATACAAATCATATTATTTAGTCATTTATTATCATAAGATTATAGCAATAATTCTTGTTTGTTGCAAAAAAAAATTATATAATTAATAATTAACAATTGCAACAGTATTTATTGTTGGAAATTAACAGAATGAATTTTTAGTGTATCTATATGGTGTACAAAAACTACTATAATGTATGGGCACAACCAGGAATTTCTTCAGCAAGTGATGATAAACTAGCATGTTGGTATGGTCATTACTTATAAGCCATTACATCAGCTGATATACATAGGAGATAGACATAGCAAGGACTCTAGCATTTTTCAAGAACAAGGGGGAAAAATAAACATAATTTTGGAGCACTTATTGCACTACTCAATATAATAATAACCAGATTCAACAAACCTATTGCTCAATATATACTATTAATTAACCTGCGGTTCTCAGTCAAGTCCTCGTATTTCTGAGAGCTCGGGGGTCCATCTGAGCTCCCGAATTTGGATAAAAATTCTTATTAAAATCAAAGTCTTTGTGTGACGGGTTCTCAGGAAAAGAGTCCTGACTGTAGGCATTCTTCAAAAATGTGGTCGGTGAGGAGAACAACTCTGCGTTTTGTGTGCTAACGACCAAGAAACTTGTAACCACCCTTTTTATAGATGTTTTTTTGTCAGATACTTGCTCTTTTGCTTCGACAATAGGCTTCCATACTTACAACCCATGAAAGACGGTAGAGAAATGCCGGCAAAGTAACTCGACCTTCAAGATAAACAAAAGTGGACCGAAGAACTTACCCTTCTATCTGCCTTGTGGTGGCAAATCTGGATCGAGCGAAACAACGTGATCTGCCAAGATAAGAATTCTTACCCGACAATTCTTCTTAAGAATATCAGTCAATTTTTGAGCTCTTGGGAGGTGCTTCTCTAGTGTATTAGACAGTCTTTGAGTTCTAGATGTATCAGTGAACATTTTTTCTTTTTTTTCCGTGATTTTGTTTTGTTCCTTGAAGGCCGTGGTTGCCTTCACTAGCGATGCTAAATTTATTTCTCCAGAATGAATAAAGCGGATAGCTAGCTACTTTTTCCTCAATATATATATTAAAACTAGTTTTATCAAAACATCGGTATCTTACTTTATTTTCGATACAAAAACCTCTAGAATCCAGCATAAAAAAAATGTCTACACACAGAAGGAATGAGCTTTGACCTAATCGTTTGATAAATGGCAGGAGGAGCCATCTAACCTATCAGATTCAACTTCAAGGCGACTTGTTCGATCATCGTCCATAAATTTTGGACGAATAATTATATAAAAAAAATGTACAAAAAATTTATGCGCACTTATATTAAACTATATGGCTATGACCCTGTTTGGACATTGAGGCCCCATTTGGTTCGGAAATAAGTTATTTTAGGCTATTCCTGTAATAGATATAACTCTTCGGATAAACAGGGATAAAATTAATTTTGCGTTTGGATGAAAATTGAGTTTTCTCGGGAATAAGAAAAATAGCGTTTGGATGGTTAGATTGGAATAACAAGGATAAGAATAATTATAGTTTTAACATAATAATATTTTATGTAATTAATTAATACAAAATATTAATTAAATAATAATTTAATTTATTTAATTCACTAATTAATCATGAATATTACTAAATATTCCTAAATATTAATTAATAAATTAATTAGTAATTAATAATTTAATTAATTTTAAAAATAATTTAATTAATTAATTAATTACTTACTTACTTAATAACAATCAGATAAATAAATTAGTCAAAAAAAAAATAAAAATAAAAAAAACCATCTAAACGCTAGAGGAGTACAGTTAATTAAAATTAAATAGGACATTAATTAACAAATTAAGCTAATAAATTAATATATTAATAAAAAAAAATTAATTAGTTATATTGGTCAAAATATTAATTGATTAATCAACATAGTTATAGGTTATTACATAAACACACTAAATAATTATTAATTTAGCTAATATTTTTATTAATTAAATTAGTTAATTATTAATTTAGCTAATTAATTAATAAAATAATAATATATAATATATTGATTTATAATATTTTATTGTTAAATTAGTTAATTATTAATTTAGCTAATTAATTAATAAAATGTAAAATAATATATTGATTAATAATATTTTATTATTATATTAGTAGAGGTATAAAGAGAGAAAATTGCTATTCCACCGAAAGGGTGGAATAGCAATTTTCCTTTCTTAACGGGTTATTCTAGAATAACCCGTTAAGAAGGAAATTAAATAAACTCATATTCCTCTCTAGTATTTGGAAGAATTAGAGGGATAAAGTGGGCTACCCTCAACCAAACGAGGAAGTCTACTGTGTCACACTTGCACCACGTCATCAATAACAAGCCAATTATATCTCTCCTTTTCAAAAAAAAGTACAATAAAAATATTTTTTTATAATTATGATGAGACATATATACCTAAAAGAAAAAATTTGATTAGTTTGGGACGCCACGTCAGCATATACACCCGTTGTATTTTAGAATTTTTCCAACCAAACATAGCCTGAAAGAACAATCAAAAGGGGAATCATTGAGAGGAAAGGGGGTTAGAGGGACAAGCTTGTCCTTGCCCAGCGGGTTGCTGTGTAGTACGGCAAACCCGATCCCATTTCCTTTCAGGAGTACGTCATGCACACAGATTAAACTGTAGCTGGTACTCGCGGAACGTTGATGCATCATCTCCGCTCCGTACGAAAAGCACATGAACTGAGACGAGAGAGGATGTATACACACAGAAACGAAGAGGTGTTGCATCGTTTTCCTACATATGTCGACTTTACATGGAGAGAGAGAGAGAGAGAGAGAGAGAAGGGGTGCATGGTATTTGATGAAGGCATATGGAAAGATGCAATGTACCTGTCCTTGGATGCTACGTCCACATTTTCATTGGCTAGTAGGTACGTAGATATATAGTAGGATTCCGTTGGAACGTAATAGACAAAGAAAAAGGATGGTTTGGCTTGATCATAGTATTGCTATGTATATGTATATATCCGAGGTGATCTTCTGTATAACAATTGCACCACATCATTTATATCTCAAACTAATCAAATTTTTTTTTGAGAGAAAAAAATATAATAATTTTTTTTTAAAAAAAGTATAATGGATTGATGAACTTAAGACCGTAATTTGATTGGTTGGAGATATGATGACGTGGTGTTGCTGTCATATTGCAGATTCTTTTTTTTTTTTTCTCCTTTATATATCTATATAAGAAGTATGACAAAAGAGGTATAGATTTTTCCTAGCCTCGGCGTACAGAAACTTTCTGTGAATTCTTGACTATGCCGGCCATTTAGAAGATAAGATCGATTTATACCAATTAATGCACGGTAGTTCAAAGGTCTACCATATAAGCTCTGTAGAGCGATCATGCGCCTTTTGGATGGACAGCTGAATCAAAATGATTAGGGCTAATTACGAGTGCTAGCTATTCCGAGCGATTTTCTTATCAATTAATTTCTTTTGTAACAATTAGGAGCTCTAGAACACTAACTAAGATTATAGAAGTTCATAAGCAACAAAATTAAATAACAATTATTTTTTTTTGCCTAGAAAACCATGCATGCCTTCTTAAATTCTTCTAAAATTTGAATTTAAAAAAAAAAAACACAAAGTACAATTTGGTTACAAAAAGAGGCTTTGACTTACAGCAAAGTGGTGCCTTTTTCCTTCTAGAAAAACGTTCGAAATGAGATTTAAGCGTTGGCTAATCCTCGATCGATAATTAACCGCCACCCACATTTCTAATAGCTGCAGATCTGAGCAATTGTCAAAATTAGCAAAGTCATAAAAAGTCATACAACAAATCTTACACTTAGGGCATGTTTGTTTGGGTGGAAGTGGGATGGAAGTGGAGAGGGGGGAAATCGTTTTCGTCAAAAACGATCACTTCCGTCGTTTGGTTCGCCGTAAAAAAGTTACGGTCGAAACTCGAGTTAATCCGAAACGGCGTAATTGACTTCGGCCCACCGTGGACAAAAGGCAATTACGGTGAAAGAGGTAAAGAAAAAATATTATTTTTAATTATATTAAAATATAATTATATAATTATATTTTTAATTATATATTTAAAATATTATATAATTAAATTTTAATTATATAATTAAATTTTATATGATTAAATTTTATTTATATAATTAAAATATTATATAAAAATATAATTATATAATTAAATAATATTATATAATTAAATTTTAATTATATAAAAAATTATATAATTATTTATTATATAAAAAATATTATATAATTAAATTTTAATTATATAAAAATATATTATATTATTTTTATTTATTAAATTATTTATTATTTATACATAAATTATAATTTTACATTATACACTTCTTACCAAACAAACAGTAGAACTATTGAAACTTTACATTCATAACTACGAAACAAATAGTGGAAAAAAAATAGTTTTTACCGAACTCCACTTCAACCCAAAGTCCACTTCAACTCAAAGTCCAGTTTCGACGAAACAAACATGCCCTTAAGGACACTTTAAACAATAACTAGCGACGCTTTAAAGCGTCGGCAAGAATAACCCCGACGCTTGTAAAAGCGTCGAGTAAAGAGTCGTGAAGTAAATATATTGGGATAAATATACCGACGCTTTAATATAGTATCGAAAATTTTTCATTAGTAATAGATAAAAATATGTTTATTGGCGACGCTTAATCATAGTGTCGGCACATGCCAAATAGTGGAGACGCTAGAATAGAGCTTCGTCCAAAAAACGTCGTCTAAAATATATTTTTTTATAGTGACATTATGATAAACTTTAATTAGTTTTCCAAAGAGAGTGCTAATTCGAACCTATGATTATCTTACTATAAGATCCACCTCTAATTTGGTGGCAAAACACTAAAATACAAATTATGAAATAATGAAATATTAGATTGTAAATGCACAATTCTTACTTGATATGACCAGAGCGGGTCACTTTCTCTTGATGCGTACCAAACTATTTTATTCGACGATATCATTTTAAACGGGTTGGATCAAGTTATTTTGACCCGATAGTTTCGGGTCAATATTGCCATCCCCAACCTAACTCATGTGTCACAGGCTAGTTGTATGAACGCATGCATGCATGTAGAGAGAGAGAGAGAGAGTGAGAGAGAGAAGTTTCTCTTGATTTGAACCCAAAACTTTTTAAATGCTTAGTTTGGGTTAAGTCGACGAAATCGGCTCAGGTCAATATTGCCACCCCTAACACAACCTGTGCATCATTGGGTCGGCATATTCACTTGCGCACACACATTGAGAGAGAGAGAGAGAGAGAGAGAGAGAGAGAGAGAGAGAGAGAGAGAGAGAGAGAATGTGAAATAGCTAATCATGTACAAGGTTTAAGACCCCACCTGAAGAATCTCCCACAGTGTTATGACAAAGCCCCTTTAGAGTAAAACCTAATTAATAGAAGTTAGGAGATCACAAAATCAAGACCTATATATATATATTTATTTATTTTAATTAACCTCTCCTATTTAATTAAATTAAACCCTAGACGTCCACGTCCACCTAATCTTTTCTAAGATTCGACAACGACGACACAGAATATATAGTGAAGCAAAATTTTATATCCCTTTCCCTCCCCTAATTTAATAATACTCTAACCTTCCATTTTCTTTATCCCTGCAGGGGCCAAGAACACCTACTAATAATTAAGAAATGCTTTTAAAGTGAAATTTTATAAGTCCAGTAGATGTATATGATTGTATATATCTATTTCTTAAAAATTAAGTAGTTTCAAAATTTGAATTAAAAATGTTGATTGTTTCATGAAAACAAGTGTTCAAAGTTTATGATTTTTGAATATAAACATATCTAGCGGTACAAAGCTCATCCATCGAATTAAGTTTAGAATGAGTTACCATGAAAAAAAATATACACATATATATATAAAGAGATAGAGCATGGTTACTGTACTATTTATAAGAGAGGAGCTCCGGGTAGTACTATAGTCTTATTTTTAATCTTAGGATGTTCAAATAAATTATCCACAACGTTAAAACTGATCTAAAATATTTAAAAATTTTAAGAACAAAATTGTATTTTTTATTTTTACATCGTTTACTTAATAATCAAACCATTTCAATGTTACCAATTATCAATGGCTAGTATAACGAGTTTGTAGTTTAATGGTGTAGAAAAATTTAAATTCATTCAAATTTTGATGAAAAATACTTTAAACTATCTACATCGAAGTTAACATCCTAGATCTTGAATTTAGAAGTTCTATCCTCAATTCATTTAAGATTCTTTAATTTTTACCGTTCATTTTGATATAACTTATTTACTAAATAAACGATGTTGAAAAAATATAAAACAACTTTATATATCATAGATCATATGTAACGGTATGGATAATTGATTTGAATACTCTAAAATTGAAAATGAGAGCATGGTCCGGAGCCCGGTACTTATATTAATTCACCATTTGGTAGTCATACAATTTGACTGATGTCAACGCTTTGTAATAGTCGTACATAGTTGCGGTAAAAAAGGAGTATCATGATATTCGTTTTTTTCTTTTTTTTTTTCTTTTTTTTCTTTTTTTTACTCCAAACCAACCAACCAACAACCTAGATCCAAAAAGAAGAATTGATATTTAGTACCTTTTTAGATTAAAATTTAGCACCATATTGGCTTTAGCTTCTAAACAGCTTTTTAAAGAAAACAAAAGTTAATTAATTTTAATAATCTTAGGTACGAGAGGAAATTAAAATGTATTCCTGTGCTCGGAATATACATACCGTATTGATACATCTTAATATTTATAAGTTTTAAGCGTGTATCAATACTAAAAAACCATTTACTTCGATAGTTAATTTGCAACTGATAAGTTTCTCAACTATGCTAGAAATTGAGACAAAAAAAAAAGGGTGATATTTGGTTACAGATTTAATGAACTAGTTTAAATCGGAGTCCAGGTTCGAATGATGGGTCCGAGCTTAGATTGGATTAGATACGTTTGGTTAAAAGGTTTGGGTCTTTTTAATTCAGGTCATATGATAATGACCTGCCTCGTACCAAGAGAATTAATGCCCTAAAATATTGTTTAATTGAAACTGTTTTTAAATGGGCACATTTTTCAACAATTAAATGTTAATTCGATGCTGTGTTGTTGTAATTTTGTCAATAAAACAATGAGATAATTAATCTCAAACCGTATTTTGCAAAGAGGTGTCTTAGTGTCTTAATTTCTAAATGTATTCCTATGAAATTTAAATTATCATATTTATTCTTCCAAAAATTATGTCGTTTACAAAAACATTCCTGCAACTAGTGTCTATCAGAAAATTATAGTTAATTCCAGAAGAAATATTTACTCATAGTTAGTTTAGAGGTATAATAATCTTTTTATCCTCATATATATATAATTCTAATCCAAGTTGAGAAGAGCGCAGTCGTCGTGCCATCTTCAGTGTCGGCGTCAGCTGCGGAGGTGAGAGGAACATCTTCGTTCTTCTCTCCTTTTGCGTCAAATCTCACTTTTGCCGCTCGTGCCTCAAGATCTACAGTAACACCCGATCCGCAACAATGCCTATTGGAATTTTTTGAAAGGATAAATTTGTAGTGACAAAATGGTCATTTCACAGATTTATTGTTAAAAAAATAAACAACAACAAACCTGAGAGATATATTTGAATAACAAAAACTTTTTGAAGAAAATATATCTCATAACTTAAACTTTATAGGGATAAATTTTATAGAACAGCTCTTTACAAGAAGCTGCATAAAATTATTCCTAAAATATTTTATCAGAAAATAGACCCATAATTTGAAATTTTTTGGAGTAGAGAACTGGCCTTTTAACCCTTTTTAAAATTAACTAAGCCTTTATATACAGCGTTTCAAAAATAAACTATTATTATACCTAACAAGAGCTTGAATATCCGAGCTCTCAATAATGGATGAATTCACGGGATCTAACCCAAGTCCTTCATGCCATGTCATGTACTATATATAAATATATATATATATTTATATATTTATATATAAACAAATAGACAAAATAATTCTCTAATAATTTGAACTTTTCGGAACATGTGACCATTAATTTTATCGAGACACTACAAAACATGGAATGTTAGGACAAAAGTATGTCATAAATATGTCGTTAGGTCACCAAGAGAGAGTAATATAGTAATAGTTTTTAGTTTCCTGCGAAAAAAAATAAAAAATAAAAAAGCTAAGGAGGGTCTAAGGAATGTTTTTGGCCTTATTTCTTTTTTTTAGGTTTGGTGATGTTTCTATGTCAGGGAATATTTAGATGTTGGGATTTATATATATTGGTGAAAGAAATTCCTCAGAGTATAGGAAGTGTCCATCTCATATTCTCATTCCCCCAAATTAACAAATTGAATTGTAAGCAGTAAAATAATTGTTTAAATATTCTCCAAAAACTTACGTCTTGTTTGGAATCGTATTGGTTTTTTCTATTTTTTTTAAAAAATTTTGTATATTAAAAAATATTAAAAGTGGACAGTGGATTGATTGTAACTATTTCATTTGGAATATTTAGTGGATAACAAAAAGTAAAAAGTTAACAGTAATTAACCATTTTTTTGGTTTCAAAACTGTTTTAAACAAATTATTATCTATTATATAGTCTGGTGTATTATAAGCTAGTTAACAAAAGAAAGTTTTTATTCCAATACAGCAAATTATATAGAACTAGTGTTTTTTTATGATACCAAATGAGGCCTTAAGCTATCCGAAAATAATATTTTTAATATTTATATTCAATAATTTTCTTCATGTTGGGATTCGACGCTTTTCGATAGGCTTAAGATGTGGACTTGAATTAAATAAGAAAAAAATAAATTACGCTAGGAGTCTGGCAAAACTCGAACTCAAGAGCTCATACTCTTATACTATAATACTCAAAAAATAAATCTAATATTAAAAAAAGGTCCAAATTTATATTAACAGTTTGGCCCAATCGGAAAGAAATATTGTTTAGTTACTTGAAAGTACACAGTGAAATTCCAGGTTCAAATTTAAAGCGGGTCGGACAATATATAATGAATATCCACCGCGTACGAATCCGACCACGATTCGGATTTTGGATGTTATCCTGTGCTAGAATCTGGATCTAGTTTCGAAAGGCATGTTCGACCCGACCAGTTACCACTTGCTGTACAACTAATTTAAGAAATAAAAACTATACTAAATAATTTAGAACTTCAAATCTAATTCAACTTCAAAAAATTAAAATCTTAGAGATAGATATTATATCTTTTATCAAACAGATTATTTGCAATGAAAAAAAAAAAAAAAGAACCAGTGAAAGTCCAGCTTTGATATATATGCATGCAAACTCGGTGCAATTAAATTGATCATTTGTTTGAATTATAGTGTCTTGCCCTGATCTAGATTTTGATTCGAAATAAGAAAAATCATTTCATCAAAACCTAATTCTTGGGAGAAAATTTTATGACCGTCGAGTTAATTTTTTTACGTAGAACTAGAATTGGTCAGTTGGGTCAGGTTAAATTTTGTTATTCTTAAGAGTTATTAAGAAATACTAACTATTTCTTCGCTAAAAATATCCTCTCAATAGCTTCTGAGTTTTTATCCAGTAAATAGTTTAGATACTGTTTCTCAGGAGAGTTATTCTAAAAGTCAGGCCAAATTATAAACACTAATTCTTTATTCCAAGCATTGTTATATATGTTGAGTGCACAATAAAAAATATCTTTAATATAGAAATACCAATAAAAAAGTGTCCAAAGTTTTATCCAAAAAATGAAAAAGGAATGCCTAGCAAATTAAAGAGGAAGAGTTTTTCCCACAGAAAGTGAGAAAATGATATATTACATATGGTATGCTCTTTATGTGATCATTTTAACCTTTTAGTCAATTTTCCATTACATGTATATATATATGCTTTAAAATTCGTACTAATTCCTTTTTAGATTTGGGGAAGGTCCCCATAGAAAGATGCTTAAATTCCTTGCTCACAATTCCAACATCGGACACAGTGGTCCAGCTCAGGATCATCCATTCTAAATCAGATTGTGTGGGATCACATATCATAGATCGATCATACCATCTGTTTCAAACTGAGAATATATAAGTGTACTCATACCCCACTTAATGCATGCAAATAATTTGAACAAGAATTAAGAATTTTGACTCAAATATCATGTATGACTCAATTAGCAAGGTAACTTTTATAGATTTATTTTTTCTTTTTTTTTCTATAGGATGATAAAGCAGAAACTGATCTATCATATCCCAATCACCCGTGACACCTTATCATTGTTACCCTATTTCTTATTTTTAATATTTTATATCATTTTTTTAGCATGATATATTTTTCCCAAAAAAATGTATTTTATATCATTTTTTTTGTGACAATTGAGTATCACCTTATTAATACTCATATCAATTAATATTATTAATACTATTAATACTATTAGCAGGGATCACCATATCTAGCTAGTCTTCAGTTTAGAAAATAAACCTCTTTGCTTACTCCAAACGCAAAAGGCAATAACATTGAACATGCGAAATATATATATATATATATATATATATATATATATATATATATATATATATATATATATATATATATTAATATACACTTCAATAAGAAACAAACATATTCATTAACCAAAGCAAATGATGGATCAACTACCTGTTTTCTGCATGTTAGCAATTATTGATCAGTAAAATAGCTTGGTGAGCCACAAATTCAAATAATTAAAAGCTTAAAAACTATCACAAACTTGTCATGTGATATTATATTCAATCTTTCCTATTATTATATCATTGAAACTTGCCTATCAATACCTATCGCGGCATCTGCGTCAGCTAATGGAATGATGTGTCATATGCGTTTTCTAATCGACCTTCTTAGGATGCTTTGATTACCATGAAGCAACAAAAAGGGAAAAATGCCTAACATATATATTCTAGCTTTTGTAAGTTTAATTACTTCGAGTCTTTGAGAGAGTATTATATATTAACTTGCGCTGAAGTATTATTTTTTACCATTTTAAATGCTTATTTCAAAATTTGTTTTATGCTAATGTAATTGGACATAAATTTAGCTTTTTGTGATATAAAGAGTAATATTACGCAGATGAAAGTAAAATCTAGATTGCGTGAATTATAATATACAAATCACAATAGTATGTAGGCCTCAAAGGTACAATATCCGAATAGAACAGTTATTTTAGTCTAGATTCTACTTCCATCTGCTTAATTCGGAGCATGCGCATAGCATTACTTATAATTGAGTCTTAGCCTTGAAAAGTATTAATGTTGTAACGGAAAGATTTGTAATTTACGATTTACGTGTTTGTTTATAGCTTACACTAATAAAGGCATATTTATGAGGCACATTTAATGTTATCTTGGTTTTTTTTTTTTTTTTTTTTTTTGGATTTAACCTCAATCAAGCTAACAGTTCTTCACACCGTCATAAAGAGGGTACGTATAAGCAAATAGAGGGTATAAGCAAATAATAAGAAACTTTTTTTTTTTTTCCGGGGGGTTGAAATTAACCTATAACGACCACTCAACTATAGGCCCCTCAACTTCGTATTTGCATTGACATCCTCTAAATTTTAAATTTTTCTAAGTTGAATAATTTTATTTAGTTAATTATATTAGAGATTTTGTTACATATACTGATAATTTAGTATATTTTAAAGAATATAATTGCTTTTTAGAAAATAAACTACATAATCTCACAATAATTAATCGCTAATAACTAACAGAGCCATTAAAATGTATAAATTATTGATTTACATTCCTCAAGTAACTAATAAAAAAGAACAAAAATTTGTAAGATAATCTTCTCATCAAATTTTCTAACGGTAGTCAACACATAACTATCACTTGAAAGAAAGAAAAAGTTTGTCCTGACCTTTTATGCAAATTGAAATAATTACAAGTGCCTTTTAAAAAAGCCCAAAAAATCAACTAATTAAATGATTAGCTCATTTTTATTAATTCCTCCATCCCTATTTCCATGTCTTTTAAATGTGAGTTAGTAAAATAAAAGTTAGATCACATTAATACCCTAAATTTAGCAAACCACTCTATAAAGAGACATAAGACTCGAACTTTTTAAGGATGATATCGTAGCAATTATAACACAAAATTAATAAAGAAAAATGCTACATGTACATCCCATGCAGAGGTCATGTACCCTCACATCCGAGTGTTTATAAGACCCATTTAGTTTTTTTATAAAAAGAAAATTGATCAGACTAGCAAAAAAATCCTGATTACTATTGAAAGCCTAGGATGCAAATTTTATACCTATATTATAGGTGTACAAGGTAACATTGTTCTTAATAAAATATGTCTTGCAATTGTTTTGAATTAAGGGCAGAACGATCACTATGCTGGATTTAACTTTAAAATTGAGTAACCGACCATCCCTAGCGCAAGTGGCAAAGGGCTTGGTGGTTGGTACCCGAGGTTCCGAGTTCGAATTATAGTTGATTCACATTTTCAGCTAAGTTTATTTCTAAAAAAGAAATAAACGAAGCAGGTAGCGTGCTACCTTTCTCTCAAAAAAAAAAAAAAAACTTTAAAATTGAGTAGTGTTATATAATTTCAATGAGGTACTTCAGGGAGGGGCTTAGCTCATTTTTCTCGTAAATATTATCACATATATATCATGTGCTCACAACAGTTAGAGAATTTGATTGAAATTTTAGTTTAGTGATTGCTTGGAATAACTAGATACCACATAGTAAATCTTTAAACTTTACAGTTACGAAAATGATGAATTGCATTTGACTCAAATTAAGCTAAAAGAGGTATGAAGCTCCTTTTCTTCAAAAAAAATCAAAAGAACAAATCTTTGAGATAATATATCTTCAAACTAGACATCCAAAATATTTTTTAATTTTCAGGCAACACATTTTCAAACTAGGCATTAGAAGATAGATTCAAAACATTTCTCTCAATCAAATAGTGAACAAACAATCACGTACTAAACAAGCTATACGTGATACTTAGATAAAATAAATCTTTAATTTTCAAATAGTAAATGTATATTTCTTTTCAAAAAGGAAAAGAAGAAATATTAATTTCGCTACATTGCACTCGTAAAAGCAAAGTGTTGGTGCATCTTACTATCCGAGTTTAACCCCACCCCAAAAGGAGAGGTAGATACGGAGGACGAGGGGCTGGATTTTGTCCGGTTGTTCAAGGGAGGCGACACGAAACAGGAAAAGGAGGTGGAAGAGAGAGAAAAAAGAGATAGATATATATACATATAGAGAGAGTTTATTATTAGTATTTTTCTCTTTTGAGAGAAAGATAGTAAACTATATATCTCCATAATTTTATTTTTTTTAATAAACTCAGCTAAAAGTATAGATCAATTAAGTTTTTTTTTTTTTCTGAGAGAAATGTAGCACGCTACCCGCTTCGTTTTATTTCTTATAGAAATAAACTTAGCTAGAAATGTGAATCAACTAGGATTCGAACTCGGAACCTCGGATGCCAACCATCAAGCCCTTTGCCACTTACGCTAGGAACGGTCGGTAGATTAACTAAGTTTCAGATTTTAAATCTTAGATATCAATAATGTATACAGTTTTTAATCAACTGTGCTAGATACGGTGGGTAGTAACATACAGAGTGAGAGAGATAGAGAGAGAGAGAGAGCTACAAAGAGAGAGGAGGGGTATAAAGCGCTACAGCTCTCACTGGGCCCCACCGCTCGCCACATAGCGACACACTTGCCTGCGCGAGACTCCATCAAAACAACCCCCACCCCTTCTCTCTCTCTCTCTCTCTCTCTCTCTCTCTCTCTCTCTCTCTCGATATCTCTTTTGTCCAATTTATATTGAATTTTCATGGGTTTTTTTTTTATTGTGGTGCAAGTGGTTTGAGGAACGATAGAGGGAAGCTACAAGGGAAAAAGAGAATCATCAGATATAGTAGCTAGGGTGGGAAGGGAAAGTGTGACAAGCAACTCACCTCCAAAGAAAAAAAAAAGAAAAAAGGAAAAATCAACCCATTAAAACAACCCTTTTTTAGTCTCTAAATCCAACATCAAAGAAGGAGACGAAGGAGAGGAGGAAGCCAAGGAGAGGAGAGAAAGAAAGATCAGGTCTTTTGGATTGGTTTGTGCCTCCTTTTCTCCCCCCTTTTCTCTCTTCTCCCTTTTAAATTTTATATCCAAACTTGGTTCTTTTGTTCTCTTCTTTCTCTCACTCTCCTTCTCTCTCTCCCTCCCCTCCTCTCTCTCTCTCTCTCTCTCTCTCTCTCTCTCTCTCTCTCTCTCTCTCTCTCTCTCTCTCTCTCTCTCTCTCTCTCTCTCTCTCTCTCTCTCTCTCTCTCTCTTTTCTACTTGTTTTTGAGTGAACTGTTTGTTTGGATAGCAGCTCCCTTTGTTCTTTTGTTGAGAGAGGTAGGGAGTGCATAGTCGGGGAGGGGTTAGGCTAGTTTGGAGCTTTTTGCAATACCCATGTACTAAGATTTGGGTCTCTCTCTCTCTCTCTTTCTCTCTCTCTCTCTCTCTCTCTCTCTCTCTCTCTCTCTCTCTCTCTCTCTCTCTTGTTGTTTTTGTTGTCTTTTAGATTTAAAGAAGAGGTCTTCAAGGGGTGGGGAGAGAAAGTGTGTGAGGAGATAGAACCAAAGGGAGATAGAGCTCCTGGTTGCATGTTGTGTAGTGAGAAATTCTTTTGTAGCTGTGTGATTTGGACTAGTCAGTGATATTTCCTTATTACCAGAAACCAAAACAACAACAGTGGGTTTGGAGGAAGAGACCAAGAAGAAGAACACCGTCAACACAGAAGCAGCAAGCGCAAAGGGCAAAAAGAGAGAACTGTTCTTTTCCTTTCTTTTGGATTATATACTATGGCCGCCGCCGCCTCCTTCTTCGGTATACGGGAGGATCCTGACCCCCGCAATCAGATGCAACAGCCGCCGCCGCCCCCGCCGCAGCCGCTGCAGCTCCAGCCACAGCTCACAC
The DNA here is from genome assembly GCA_016920855.1 of Puya raimondii. NCBI lineage: Eukaryota > Viridiplantae > Streptophyta > Magnoliopsida > Poales > Bromeliaceae > Puya > Puya raimondii. The sequence continues at coordinate 75,383,591 of JABWPP010000049.1, forward strand.
CCTCTTCGCAATCGGTGCCGGGCTCCGCCGCCGCCGCCGCCGCCGCCGCAGGGAGCTCTCAGCCTGTGGCTCCTCAGAAGAAGAAGAGGAACCAACCAGGAAATCCAAGCAAGTATCCACACTCCATGTCTATTGCATGTGTTTTTGAGCAATCCTACAAACCCTAGATTCATAAGCTATCTGATTATGATCAGGGTTTCGCTTGCTAACTAGAGCATGTTTGGTCCAGCTTCTGCCAAACAGGCACGACTTAATACAAAAACAAAATAGTTGTACTACTCTCTGAATACTATATCAATCAATCATTCAGAAGCTTTTTTTCCTCCATGCCAAATCTTTGGAAAGAAAAAAAAAAAAAAAAAAAAAAACCGAGCTTTTCGGCTAATTCGAAAGGCCCTTCGTTCTCGCGAGAGCGGATTAACAATCAAATCGCTCTCGAGCAAGCCCAATTGTTCTGAATAATATTGTCGAAATTTGTCATCGTATATCGTTTGATCAGATCCGGATGCGGAGGTGATCGCGCTGTCGCCGAAGACGCTGATGGCGACGAACCGCTTCGTGTGCGAGGTGTGCAACAAGGGGTTCCAGCGGGAGCAGAACCTGCAGCTGCACCGCCGCGGCCACAACCTGCCGTGGAAGCTGAAGCAGAAGAACCCGAAGGAGGTGCGGCGCCGCGTGTACCTCTGCCCCGAGCCGACGTGCGTCCACCACGAGCCGTCGCGCGCGCTCGGCGACCTGACCGGCATCAAGAAGCACTACTGCCGGAAGCACGGCGAGAAGAAGTGGAAGTGCGACAAGTGCTCGAAGCGCTACGCCGTGCAGTCGGACTGGAAGGCGCACTCCAAGACCTGCGGCACCCGCGAGTACCGCTGCGACTGCGGCACCCTCTTCTCCAGGTACTCCCCCAAATAAAAATAAACTATAATAAAAACTAATCGAATTAAATGATCACAAATTAAATTATATATATAATATATGTATATATCACTATTAACAATAATTAGCTCATCATGCATTTTGCATTTAGGGTTCGTTCTTCTGTCCATGATTGGGTCATCATTCATGTTGAAAGAGATTCGAGGTGATGTTACTCGTGCACTGACTCGCATTAGCGTTGGATATTTTTTTGGGTGTCTGTGTGGGATTAGGGTCAGGGTTAGGGTTAGGGTTAGGGTTGTTAGTGGTGGGGATTCGGATTTGGATTGGATTGGATTGGATTCCTTTCCTTCTCATTTGGTGACAAGAGAGGAGAGGAGAGGAGAGGAGGGGGGGAAGGGGAAGGGAAAAAGCTCATGTCACTGAGGGGGCCGCAGTGAGCAACTGCTCCCACGTGAACCCGTCTCATGGAACTGAAACTGCCGTGGTCTCCTCACATTGAGACTTCAAAAAAAAAAAAAAAAAAAAAAAAAAAGGCACTCCTCTTTCTCCTTGAAACCAACGCCCTCTTTTTTTTTTGCTCTTTCTCTCTCTCTCTCTCTCTAAATGGCTCACATTCTCTCTCTAGTTCACGTGGTGGCATGTAGGGAAGGGCATAGCAGGTTTGTTCTCATGTGGGTTGGATAGATGTGTGGGCATTGCAAGGTCCACAATCTATCTCATGGCCATGTTAATTTGGCTTCAGAGAGCATACATTGTACCAGCTCTTTCTCACATAGTACCCAAAGAATAATGTGGTAAAAGTTTGAGTGGGGATGTCAAAATGGAAGGTGTTCTTTTGCTAGTGTTAGTAGATTGAGTGGATATATAGATGGGGGTTGGGCATTCATTGAGCTACTGGAAATATATATATATATATATATAGGGTTGCGTAATTAACTTGGTGGTTTATTTTTCATGGTTTTGGTAAAAGCTCTTGATTTGGAATGGGTGGTGAAGTTTATAGCTTTTGGAAGTTGATGAAGGAATGTTGTGCAAGCATTGTAGGGTTTTTGCTTGATTTGCTTTCATGCTTACAGCAAAAATTCTCCCCTTGCATTAATTGAACACTCGGTCCCAGAAATGGGCTTCTATCGACATGCATGGAACTGAGCCTTTTCAACTTCAAGGAGAATTTCTGACCTTCCATTTAAGCTATTCAGTGCTTATTGGGAAAGTGGAACAACTTGAGCTCTCTTCTTCCTTTATTTATTTGCTGTCCTTGTTATAATTAAATGAACTACATGCTCTCCCTATTTATTGGAGATTCTATCATTGGAAACTTACTGGGTGGGCTGCTGCATTCATTAAAGTCTCCTTCTATTCTCAATTTGGTAATGTTAGGACACGAGCATTCAATGAACACCATCCACGGAAAGCTCAGTAGGAAAAAGATCAAAAGTGTACTTCAAGTCAATCTACTTTGAAAGGGAATAGCCTTACGAATACTGCATTCCTCATATTATCATCATCCTTAGTATTGAGAGACTACTTACTGAGTATGATTTGAAGATCTACTTCCAATAAGGATTTGTTTGGATGCTAGAATAAGTTATATATTTAGTAATAACTTTTGCATTATTAATATGTTTCATTGCAACATAAGAGTTCACTTTCAATGTATTGTATAGTACTATTGGGTATGATTTTTTAAGATAATGCATTTCACATGTAGCTGATGTAGCATATTCTAAGAAAATAGTTTACACAACGCATATATTATTATGAAGCATATATGGACAAATGCTTTGCTTAAGTGTTGTGAATTTTTTTTTTTAAATATAACATTACTCTAAATACTGCCACGTATGCTAGTTTATAAAGTATTGTAAAATTTATTATTAAGTATTGCATTACTATGCCTCATCTTTCGGTCACTGAATTTAAGATTCAAGTTAATGAATTTGATTTAGGGAATTAATACTAACAAAGCCATAATGAAGCAACATTTATGAGGGACATGCGAGACTTATCAAATCTAATCAAATATAAATAAATAATAAATAATAATTAAATTTAATAAATTTATCTGCTAAATGTTAAAAATCAAATCACTCTTTGATTTAAGCGTCTACAAATACTATCAAATATTATAAAGCATATATATATACACATTCATCTGATAATCCTTGCCCTAATCACCATTAATAATGCAGGAGAGATAGCTTCATAACCCACAGAGCCTTCTGCGACGCCCTAGCACAAGAGACTGCAAGAATCCCTCCGGGGCTAAACCCCATCGGAAGCCATTTGTACGGCAACAGTAACATGAGCTTGGGCCTTTCCCAGATGAGCTCCCAGATGTCTTCTTTACAAGACCACCCACACCCTTCCGCCGACCTTCTCCGTCTCGGCGGCGGCGGCGGCGGCGGCAATTCGCAGTTCGATCATCTCCTCTCCTCTTCCGCCTTCCGCCCTCCGCCGCCTCCGCACCCGCACTCGTCGTCGCCTTTCTTTCTCGGCAGCGGCGGCGGTGCGAGCCAAGAGTTCCATAACGAAGACCCTCATCCTCAGCAGCATTCTCTTCTCCAAAGCAAACCCTTTCATAGCTTAATGCAACTCCCTGACCTTCAAGGAAACGCCAACAACTCTTCGCCGAACTCGGGCGCGGCGGCGGCCGCCAACATGTTCAACCTCGGCTTCTTCTCGAACAGCAGCAACGCAATTCCGATGAACAACAGCGTCCCCGACCAATTCAACGGCGGCGGTAACAACAACGGCGGCAACAACACGGAGTCCGGGAGCCTCTTCCCGGGCAACCTCATCGGCGGCGATCACCACATCGGAACGGGAATCTCCTCGATGTACGGCAACACGATGCGCGGTGAATCGGTCCTGCCGCAGATGTCGGCGACCGCATTGCTTCAGAAGGCCGCGCAGATGGGTGCGACGACGAGCGGCGGCGGGGGCGGCGGAAGCTCTTTGTTGAGAGGATTCGGAAGCACTTATTCTAACAGCGGTGCAAATAAGCCTGGCGTGTTCAGGTCCAGTAGCTTCGGCGAGAGCTCGAGAGCTCAAGCGGAGCATGAAAACCACTTCCAAGACCTCATGAACTCGTTAGCAAATGCAAGTGGTAACATGTTCGGCGGAAGCGGCGGCGGCGGCGGAGGAGGAGTTGCTGCTGCATTTGGTGGGAATTATATGAGTAGTGGGCAGGAGCAGGAGACGGGGCTCGGCGGTTTCGACCGGCTCACTCGCGACTTTCTCGGTGTCGGAGGAAGCATGGTGAGGGGCATGGGGGGTGGAATCTCTCAGAGAGAGCAGCATCATGGGCTCGACATGGGCTCGCTAGATTCGGAGATGAAGTCCGGCGGCGCCGCCTCGAGCCGATCATTCGGGAGCGGGAATTTGCAATGAGAATCTATCAACAAAATTCATCTCAAATAAGTTATTTGGAGATAAAAAGAGAGAGAGAAGAAGAAGAAGAGATGCTCTTCAATAAGTTTGATGATGAAAGAGATCCACTGCAACAAGTGCGCATCACAAAGGAGGAAACCCTAGTAGGAATATGTGTAACTCATGCGCATGGTCAAGTAGGAGAAGGTGCCGTTATTGCATGGTATAATGTTGTTTTTATAGGTAGTGTAGTCGTAGCTAGGATCTAAATAACTGTGACTTTTTGCTGCTTTTTTTTTTTTTTTTTTTTTTTTTTTTTTTTTGGCTTCTGTTGTATCTTAATTTGTACTTCTTTAATTTGGCGTCGAAGGGGCTTCTTTATAGATAGTCCTAAACATGGCATGGCTTTTGTTTCTTTTCTTCTTTCCTTTGTTTCTACTCTTTTTTCTGTTCTAGCTACCATCTTTTTCCAACTATATATCAAGTTTCCACTGCTTAATGAAAAGTCTCTGCTGCTCCTACAAAGTTCCGACTCAAAGCTGCGGCGCTTATGCTTTTGCATGAGACAACACTGGTATACCTGTCTCACTGCTTATTGTGAGAATACCACCACATGCACCCCTTCGAATCCTCTTGTATCCTTTACAATTATGCAGTGACCTGTCCTCTTGTGTTGTTTTCCTCGTGTTCTACCCTCTCTCTCTCTCTCTCATGTATACAGGAGCTCACGAGAAAAACACACATAGATGGTGCTTGATCGCTACAGTACAAAACAACATGCATGCTCTATGTGAAGAGAGAGAGAGAGAGAGAGAGAGAGAGAGAGAGAGAGAGAGAGAGAGAGAGAGAGAGAGAGAGAGAGAGAGAACCACGCCTAGCTGTGAATGAAGAGATAGATCCGGTTGTGGGTGGTAATTAAGAGTTTGGCTAAGGTAAATGATGCACTAATAATAATATGAAGTTTCAACTTCGATTCAAACATTTCATTTAAATATATATATATATATATATATATATCTAACTAATGAGATCACAGTTCTCGGTTGGTTACGTAAATAGTAACAAACCAAAAAAGTAAGATGCATAATGCAGATGCAACCAAATATCTAACTAGAAATATGAAATCAATTTATTTTAAAACGTACAAACATAATATTCATGAATTTCAGTTGTGACTCGGTCATAATTTGATCCAGCCCAATTTTTCAATATTTGAAATATGATTCGGCCTAATCTAACTTTCCACCATAGAATAAAATACTGGTCCTTTTAAGCTAATATATAATTAAAATAAAAATAACACATATATAAGCTAAACTTTTGTTGTAAACTAGTAGACACATGCAACTAAGTGAGTCCACGTGAAAAAGAATTATTGGAAAGGAACATAAAAATATACAAGCATATACATGCATACAAGCGTACTCCTCTCTAAATAATCTCTCCCTTCTATACAAGAAGAATGTTTTATTTCCATACCAAACATTCCATTTCCACCTCTCAATATATTCCTTTTTGATGGAATATAATATAATATATATATATATATTGTAATGTTGACCTTATCCATCTCTTTTGGTCGCGCGAAATTCCCACCCAATAGTTTGACCCAGTCACGAGAGCCACTCCACCCGCTACGCTAACCTGCGCCGGAGTCCACGTGGCGGCGCACTTTAGTAACATTTTAACTTATCCAGTTGTCGACATCTGATTTTACTGTTTTGTCCTCCGAATCTCGCCTCTTGAGAATACCTGGGCACTGTGGTAATTTCCTCGATTGTCGGTGGCATTTTGTGTCGTTTGGGGATTCCACACGAATATAGTACAGTTACCTTTTTTTTTTTTTTTTTTAAGTCTCTACAGTAAAATTACTATTTGCACCCGACAAGAGAATGAACAAGTAAGCCTCGGAATTTGCTACATTGAGATACATTATTTGTGGGTCCCACGTGCCAGTTGATATATTAAGTTGCATTCAATGTTATCAAAGTGGATGCGACCGAGCCTCTAAATGTTATGTAATTTAAACAATAGGCCCCTCTTTGACTATTATGTTAAAAAGTTCTGGGTCGAGCCTAAATCTACATGAGTTTAAGAATGCCGCATATTTAATACACTACAACAGAACATATTTTAGATGACGCTTTTTAGATGACGTTCTATTCTAGCATCGTCAATATTTGGCATGTGCTACTGATAAATTTTTTTCGATGAGCGTCGGTATATTTATCCCGATATGTTTACTTAACGATTCTTTACTCGACACTTTTACAAGCGTCGGAATTATTCTTGCCGACGCTTTAAAGCGTCGTTATTTATTGTTTAAAGTATCTTTAAGTACAAGATTTATTGTAGTGATAAAATTCATTCGTATTTTATGGTCCTTTTTATCCAGCTTTGCTCTAAAAGATGTCTTTCTTTTTTTTGTGCTTCTTCAAGACATCTCTTTATGTTCTTTTTTTTTATGAGTCACTGTGTCCATGCATAGGGCTCTTCTTCAAGACATATCCTTCAAGTTCTTTTTGTGGGTTACCGCGAATCCAGAAACCTAACCTATGCCTCTCGGGTTCGACTGTATTAAATGAACCAACCATCTTCTGAGCCCATTAGTCTAACCTGCGTCCCTCAGCCAGAATTCTTTTGAGTATACATATTTCATGATTCCACTCAGCAAGTCAGTCATGTTCGTAAGAGTCACCAACCTGATCGCAATACACCACTTAGACGAGTAGTTTAGGATCATTAAATCATGCTCTAAATTAGGGAGTTCTGAATCCAGTCCAGACTCATATCAGCTAAAAAATATGGCATATTTAAAGGAACTCATTTAACATAAAAGTTTAAACCTATTAGATCTGAATTCACTAGTATATATCATGCTCTAAATTAGGGAGTTCTGGATCCAGTCCAGACTCATATCAGCTAAAAAATATGGCATATTTAAAGGTACTCATTTAACATAAAAGTTTAAACCTATTAGATCTGAACTCACTAGTATATATCAAGTCTTTTGCTCTCTTATAATTGTCCAAGTTGAGACTATTCATATATGAGCTTTAAACATATCTTTTTTTATTTTTTTCTTAATAATGTTAAAGTTAATTTTGTTTTTCTTTTTCAATTATTTTTTAAATTACTTCGATTTAACCTGCAGGTATATCCTAGATGGGATTTAAGTACCCTCAGCTCGTGAGTTCGACCCTTAATTTCCTGATGTTCCGTAAATTAGAATTTTATTTGTTATCGTCTCAGTGTCTACTTCATATGATTTGCACATGTTTCGTCCATGCATGTGATTTCCAAAATAAAGGAAAATAATATAAGACTATTTCTAATTTATTATCTTTTATTAGATTACTCTACTGAAATTAAATTGAGCTGTTGAATTATCAAAATGAGTTAGTATTTAAAACGAGTTAAATTGAATCAAAAATTAGTTAAAAGATACTATTCAAAATGTAAGCCAATAAGAAAAAACTTTTTGTCTTTACACATTGAATTAAATCGAATTTTAACAAAAAGAGAACCAACCTGGCTTTGTGAATATATAATAATCTGATATTTAAGAGATGAAAAAGGTTAATCATCACTTTGTATATTTAATTTGGCCGTACACTTTTGGGAGGGAAATACATATGGCTAATTTTTTTGCTTAACTATTGTACTTTTTAGCTCTTATTTTTGGAGTAGGACCACTTTTTATCACTGAACCAAGTGATCAGAGAATAGTCATTTTCATTCCATATCTCCTTGAAATATTATTTAATATATTTAATCTATAGTTGGTAAAACTATTTACAAGGAAAGCATGCACGTGAACCTGCTAGCTCACGTGAAGAGAGCGGCCAGCTAGAGTCCTCGCGATTACTACTGATACTGTAAAATCAATAATTTTACGTAAACCTACCGACCGTCCCTAGCGCAAGTGGCAAAGGGCTTGGTGGTTGGTACCCGAGGTCCCAAGTTCGAATCCTAATTGATTCACATTTTCAGCTAAGTTTATTTCTAAAAGAAATAAACAAAACGGGTAGCGTGCTACCTTTCTCTCAAAATAATAATAATAATTCTACGTAAACCTATAAAGTCAAGTGGTATATATATAAAGTTGAGTCATTATATTATAGATAGTATATAAATAATATTTACTATCAATTTTTTTATACTCGGATTATTACTATTTCACCAAACCCCCACTAAATTCTAGACATCTAATGATAAGAAAGTAGATAGTAAACACTATTTCTATACTATCAATAGTATTCTAAGTTTCTAACTCAATTATATATATATATATATATATATATATATATAGTTCGGCTGGGATACTATCGATAGCACCAAGCATTTGGCGCTACCGAATTTTTCGCCGTTAAATTTATCCCTTTTATCATTTCTAACCGTTAGATCATACTATTCAACCAACCATCCACTCAACCCTAGGGGACCACTATCATCCTAACGGCAAATTTTTTCATCCAAGAGCCGAAAATCTAATAGCACCAATTACTTAGTGCTATTAATAGTATTCCAGCCAAATTCTATATATATATATATATATATATATATATATATATATATATATATATATATATATATATATATATATGTGATATTTATTTATGTTAACTGACTAACTATAGTATCTGTTTAGAACAGTTGGTTAGTAATTCTTGTTCTAAAGTAGGAGATGATGATTTGCATCATGTTTTCCCCAGAAATAAGTGTGCATGTAAAGCATGTATATGGCACAGTCAACTTGCTTCAAAAATAAATGAATAAATTGTTTCACATGCTCCGACTTTTATTTAGTTTTCTTCAGATTGTATCAAATATATGAGAATTAGGCTCAGGATTAAATTCCAAAAATATGTAAGGTGGGAATATTAACTATCAACTGTGAAAACCTAGCAATCCCCGTATTCACCAATTTTAATCCTTTAGTTAATTTTCAACCCAAAAGTGTAAATTTTATAATCCTTCCATCTTGGGGTTCACAAAATATCAAATTAGATTTTAGACAAAAAAAATAAAAAGTTGATAAAACAAGTAGAACGTGAGAGTCATTGGATGAGTATGATGTAATATGTACGCTCAGCCTAGGAACGTACACTTAGCATTGCTTTTTAATATATTCTAATTTGTATGATCAATGAACACTCGAAGATGTGAGTACACGTACAGTAAGGGAATCAAAGCTTACTATTAAAACATATGCTTACTATTAAAACGTATGCCAACATATGCTTACTATTAAAACATAAAGTGCACAGTAAGGGAATCTAAGCTTGTTTCTTACCAATTAAAATAAAGTTTAAACATTCTCCTAACTCATATATAATTCAAGGTTGGTGTAGTACGTACTCAAGCTCATGCGTCAAGTACGTACTATTGCAGGTGTTTCTTAAATTATTGTGTATATATATAACTGTGTTGATGCTGTATACAAAACCGATAACACATGGGGTTTTTTTGTTTCCTAGTATCGTCTTAATCTTGCCGAGCCTTTTGGTATATATGAAGAATATATTGCAGTACGGCTTGTTCTCTCAACTACAGTGATGGGCCAAGCAAAGGGAGAATCCTATGTTGGTGATAGGTAACATATATGCAGATACATCCATTGGTAGTATAACATCATCACATGTGTATACATGCATTGAAAACGAATACGATAACGATATTCGAACTGAGAGCAATGCTATGCCCACTCCTTGCAAAAGTTAGTACATAGAATCTGGTTGGCATAAACTAGGGTTTAATATGCTGTGATTTGCGTGAATTTTTTGATTACATAATTTTTACAGTTCATATATTCTATTTTATTTCTGTGTTGCTCTCGCGGATATGCGGATCTTGGGCTCTCGTTGATTCTTCATGTACAAAGTAAGTATTTTCTCTCAAGGAGATGCTAAAATGTAGGCCCACAACATATTAGGTGGGCCTGAGCCCGTGGCCTAGTCGAAGCTTCTACAAGATTTTTTTTTTTTTTTTTTCTAGTAGAGCTGGTTGAAAAAACAAACAATGTTTATTATTATCTACACAATATGATAGTTTTATAAAAAATATATAAAATAATATTTTATTATACTTTTTTACTGGACGTAACGTATTTTTCTCGCAATCAAAATGGGTTCACTGCAAATCAAATTGTAGACCCGGGCTAGCGTGGCTTAATAGATCTTCGTTACCGTGGTTACTGAAGGCCCGGCCCATATTAATGCAGTCCGGCCCATTTACAACTGTGAGGCTCATCCTCACCGTCGATTGCAGCAAAGCAGATGGAGATTACAGCACGGACTCAGTTCACCAGCTCAACCGTACACCTCCCATACAAAAATCAGATATAACGAGATTAGATTTGTGTGGTCTACTGCTGACGTGGTGTCGGTGGTCTACAGATATATTTGTGTGGTCCTCTGCTGACGTGGTGTACCTGGTCTAAGAACCCATCTTTCCCATTTCCGGATAAATAAAGGAGGGAAAAAAAAAAAGAAAAAGAAAAGAAAACTCGACGCTCTTCGAGCTCCACCTCCGCTTTGCTCGAAACCCTTCGCGCCCTCCTCCTCCTCCTCCTCCTCTCCCCCTCCTCTCTCCTCTCTCGCCATGGCGATCGCGCTCCGAAGCATCTCCCTCTCCATCCCCCGCAACTCCTCTCCGCCGCTCCCCTCTCCGCCGAGGCGCGGTGGCGCTCGGAGCGTCTCGCCCTTCTTCCGCCACCCGAGGCCTCCTCCCCTTCTCCTCCGCGCCTCTTCGGCGCCCTCGCACGCGAACGGCTCCGTGGGCTCGCGCCGCGACGCGGATCCCGTGGAGGTGATCGGGATCGGGAGCCGCAAGGATGCGGTCATCGATTTCTGCTCGAGTTCCCGTTCCGTTTCGTCTTCTCTCCTCAGATTCTGGTAACCGAATCAAATCGCAATTCTCATTGTGTTTGCATTGTGTTGGATTTCAAATAGGAACAGTTTGATTCGAATTTGAGCTGCTTATAACTTCAAACTGTTCAATTTTTGGCTCTTCCGAGTGAAATAGATAGTGAAATTATGGTTGAAGATGCAAAATTTCATACAATTGTTGTCCTTTTTTTTTTTTGTGGGTTTTAGGACCATATATATGAGAGATTCGTCTAAAGTGCAACTGCTTCTAAGGTCTCATGGAACAGGTACGCAATTCATCTTAAGTTGCACGAATTCTATCTGATAAACATTGCTAAAATCACTTATCAAAATCTGATTCCATCTTAGATGTAGTTGATACTTTTACAGCTGTAATTTAGTCCTTGTGTTATACATTGTGAGCTAAAAGAATTCAAGTGGACCTTTGCATTAGTAACCAAACTAGCATGAAATTATTGTAGAAACTTTGGGAGTTGTTTAACTTTTGGGCTATGTTTACTCATTGGCAACAAATGTGGTGTTTGTTACACACTAGTACTAGTGGAAAAAGTTCTTGTTTCATCAAGCTGTTATTTGTTTGAAAAGTAGTGCATGCTACAGACACATGCAAACCAGAAGACTATGAGGCAGTACTATGGGCTATCAAGATGAATCGTTCCAAAGTAGTTAATATATATTACAGTAAAGTAAGTCCTAGAGAGTGTCTTTGTTATAATAGATATTGACGGCCAATTATATTGGTGGCACAAATTCTTTCATTGTTGGGACCCTTGTCTTCTCCTGAGTTACTATCTGTGCTCTGGCCGTGATCTTACCATATCTTTGTTTTATTTAATGTAACTTATTGCTGTGATATGTTCCTTAGTTTTTCATTCAAAAAGATAATGCCTTAACTATTCTCATAGCGGTGTTCTGGAGACTATTTCTTCTAGATGTATTCTACTTGCTTGAGAGATTTACTTATCTCCATCATCATGCCTCGATTTATCTATATTTTAACTTTTGACTTTTCTAGATAGTGTTGCGAAAAGACAATGACAATGCCTGGCCTTCACATTCCTTATTTCAGGTGTTGTTCTCAGAGATGTGGAATTTCCGCTGTCTCTTCATCCATTTCCTTCAGCTCTTATTCTTGTTTGTACACTCCTCATCTTCTCTATATTTTCCCATTCCATGATTTTTGTATTGTTTACTGCTTTAAAGGACTTCTCTATCTTTTTCACCTTCTATGATTTTTGTATTGTTTAGAAGTTTTAAAGAACTAGGATTTATTGCATACTTTCTTTCTTTTTTCTGTATCCAGGAACATTTAGATCGGTGTATTACTACACGTCTGGCTTGCTAGTTTTGGCAAATATAAGGTTGTTTATCACATATTATGAGCATACTGGAGTATGGAGAATTAACCTGAACATTTTGTGATGAAAGCCCTTGGTGCCAACTCAATCACTATATGTATTCCTCTTCACTAAAATGTTTATCCAGTGGTCAGCTCACGAACAACAAATGATTTAAACAATTTTCAAGGGGGTAAAGGAAAAGTGAGTGATAAAAGAAGAAAAGGCAACTTCACCCTCTCCAATTATGCCATATATATTCCCTTGTTTCCTCGGTTTGGGAAAATGGCTAATCTTGAAGGTTGAAAAGTGGCCACTACACTGTAATGGGAAGAGGACTGCCTCTGTCAGATGTCACAAACCCAACACCGGACACTATAAGGGAATGGCTTCTAGCTATTTTCTTTAATCAGATCAGCCCCTTTGATTCCTACCCCAGAGAAATGTTGTCTTTTGAGAACCCAAAAAAAAAGAGCGGAAATGTCACATTCTCCCTTGACTAAGACTTTCTGTGGCTCACAAAAGCAAAATTCCTACTTTAATGGGCTAGCAATAGAATGTTAAGCCATGAGAATGTGAATTATGCATATCCTGATATTCAACATTAAAATCTTGAATTTCTGATTGCTACTTTATTATGCCATTCACTGCAGATTGAAGTTAGTTATCTCAATACTGTTGCCGAAAAAGTGACGCCTATGCTGATTACAAATGAAGTATTTTCATATTCTATGTTACTCATGTAGGTGGCAAGTGCAGGACATGGATTAGACCATATCACAGGAATAGAGCTTCTTAATGCTGTCAAATCAGCAGGTGGATTGACTATCTCTATATTTCTAAAACCATTTAGTTTTGAGGGGCAAAGACGGCAAGAGGAGGTTAGTTCTACTTGTATTTACATTTCACCCTGTTTTTAATCTTGAGGTTTACATTTCTTTCCTTTGCAACAAGATAAATAAGGACAAATTTATCTTCTCTATATGCACTCTCAGATATTAAGGCACACAATTACATTTTAAGAAGTGGAGACCCCTCTGAAAAAGTGTAAAACCAAAACTGAAACCATCATTGAAGTGCATCAGTTCACAAATGGCTGCTTGAGTATGTTATTGTTTGTTCTGTAACTAAGTAGTAATATTGATTGCTTGCTGTTTATGCAGGCAGATGATTTGATTAACAGACTCCAGGAATGCTCACACTTGCACATTGGTAAAGCTTTCTTTCTAGCGTGCTGATGGATTAGAATTTTATTTGTTGATAGAGGTTAGAGAAGGAACTTTCATACCAATGTAATTATGTTTTACATGATAATGTGCATGTGCACATAAATAATCATACCAATTAACCGTCATTCTAATGTTTTAATTTTTATTCTTGATATGACACAATATATTTGTTTACAGATAAATTTGGGTGCCTCGGATCATTGATAAAAAATTGTACATCATGCATGTGTCTTCAATTCCTCCAAGAACGGATTCTTCAACATGTTGTTGATTTGATAAGATCACCCTTGAAGAAATGGTTCACCCACAATCTGGCTCATCCGATTACTAGAGAGATGAACCCAACCCAGAATATGAACCGTAACACCTGGCATAGAGACCCAATCTTGAGTGGAAAAGATACCACGACTACGGTCTCTTTCAATAAAATCATCATGTAATAAATCAACAAAACCCAAAGTCATCTCGCGTTCCCCTTCCAGTTTACCTTACCAGATATAGATCATGTGCCATCATGCCACCTCTTGTGTTCATTAGAAAGAATCATGTTCATTTTCAGATATCTTATTTGGCTACTGCTTTTCCTGAGTGTAGCCAATGGTTCAGAAACTATTATCACATTAAGTTCAGCCTTATGTATTTACTAGTTTACATGTTTTAGCTTTATTTTTTAACTATATTTGACTAAACACAACCATTTTTCTATGAAGAATTTAGTAGTTACTGATTTCCATAGCTACTCGAGCTATTTGAACATCTTATTATGTTAATATGACATAAAATTTTGTATTTCTTCTTTGCAGTGGTTGAAGCAGATACTTTACTTAAAAAAGAAGCTGAAACGCTTGCTGAAGCTTTAGAAAGTGCAAATAATGCTGTCTTATTGGCTCTTACAACAATTTCTATCATGGTTTCTGTAAGTTTACTTGTGACCGACTGCCTATAATATTAAATCTTGAAAATGCTTGCTCTAACTCCCCTAAATCTCAGGGTTCACATCTGATTTATCGAGATTCACCAGGTGGACAAATGCAGCCGGTCAAACCACTGGAAGTAGTCAAAGTAAATTATTATCCTCCGCCATTTGTTTTTTCATTTAGTTTCTATTTTATGTTTCTATTCACCAGAGTATGAAATCTCTCGTCTATTAATAGTTTTTAGCAAGCTGTGGGGAAGCTAAGTTTGGATTTGGTGCTGGTTACAACATCAAATCAGCAATCACACAGGCTGTCTTCCATTGCCCATTTCTTTGTGGTGGTATAAAGGTACAAGTGATCTTTTCTTTCAATGACACCGTCTTCAATTATTCTATCTTGCCTATTTTTCGTATTTTTAATTTGGGTGTTACTAGGCTCTGAGTACTATGGGAACTTGTGGTGTGTAGGGCTTGAATAGTGTGGTTATTGTTACTCTTACAAGTGCTTCTGTCTTGGATGAAAGTGATTTGCTGTGCATCATGAATACCTTTCGGCGAGTCACTGAATTTAGCGGAGAAATTATATTTTCCATTATTCATGAGCCTGATCTGGAGCCAAATCTCCTAGTAATAACCCTTCTAACTGCAGGGTAAGAACAAGTTTTTTTTCTTGAATTATTTTCAATAAACTTTTCAATGCTGTTATGCCATGACAGTTGAAATCTGATCTCCTTAAGAATTGTCATCCATTTAAAATTGGAGTTGTTAGCTCCTTTTCAGTTTGCTAGATCTTTCTCTTTCCATCTGTTAACATGACTGAACCTTGCATGCAGGAGAAGTGGCAAATAAATCAGCTGTGTTTTTGAATGTAGAGGCAACTATTTGATGCCAGAAATTCCTAAAATCTGTCATTACCCGTCAATTTCTATTTTTATAGTCCTTTTATTCGTCATTATGGTGTTGGTTCATCTCCCAATGGAACAAAAAAGACATTTTGGTTTTGTTCCAGATGAATTCATGGCTTTGGGATGCTTATTTATCCAAGCTGCACTTTATTTAATCACGAAGCTTAACAAGTTAGAGCAATTTTTTATTTCTTTTCCTTTTCAATTATTTTTAGCAATATCTTGGATACACTAGTTTATTTATAGAAACCTTCTTTTAATAACTTATGGTATTTGTGTACCTTTTTGATTTAATCTGGCAATTGTCAGTTGTGATCAGAACATTGTTACTCAGAAGAAGGGATTCCTTTCGAGCCTGGCTGTGCATTTTCCCTTTCTTTTGTCTTTTATGGGAAGAGATGATCTAGGAGCAAGGGACAATAAGTCAGTTCTTTCTCCTCGAAAGTTTGCTGAGAGTGTCTTCAGCTTACCTGATAAAGGCTCATCAAGTTTAGACTTGGTTAATGGTGCTGTTGATCCACCTAATGCTTTTATTGACAAGAAGGCGGCTAAAAGACCCAGAATGTACTGAGAATCTTTTACTCTATATTTCTCCCTTATTTCTCATTTTACAGGATAAAAAATCACAGTGTCATACAATTTACTTATGAATTTTGTTTTCATTCAACTTTAGAGAATCGACTTCTCGAAATAAAAGAAGTGAACATGAAGAGGTAGAGGCCAATGAATTTATCTCGGAAAAGAATAAGCAAACAAATGGAGGTATACCAATTATTTGTTGTTGAAGTTTACATCTTCTGCTAGTAAGTTGATTATTCGACATAATAGTATGATATTTTGAACACACAGGTTTTCAACGGGAATCTGGTTTCCGGAACTTTGGTCCCGGATTCCACATCGCACAGCTATGGGCTAAAGAGCGGGCTACATTAAATGGAAGCATCAAAATTGATGAACTTGATCCTTTCACTCTTCCTGTTGGTGTGAAATCTTCTGAATTTGTCTGTAATCCCAGTCAGCCTAGAATTTTGGATGAATCTGGTGGAGAATCATCTGGTATCCAAAATGCCCCTTCTCAAGAAACATTTGCTGATGCTGGGTTGGAAGCAGTGACAGAAATTTATAATACTGCATTGATTCTTCTAAAGGGAAGAAATGTGGATGAATCTAGAAAGCGAGGTTTGCTTTCGGTTCGTGCAGCATCAATGCTGGTATGTGCTATATCTATCATATTTCTGTATTCAATATACTTTGAGAATCTTGTAGGAAATGTTGACTAGGATCTCTGTACAACTCGGAATTAAACAATGTTACAGAACAAGTAATTTCTGCTCGAAAAGATATGGCAGGACAGCTAAAATATCCAAGATTGTATTGTAAGATGATAATATCTAAGGTATATTGTAGATTTTCTGTAAAGTGGTCTTAACATGTTCAGCCTTCGGGCTTTATATCTTTGACCAACTGCGAATCTTTGTACATGATGTTATCATTTAAATATTTTTCTGTCCCACAACAGAATCCTTACAATTGGTAATTTTAACACAGGAAGCAGAAAGAGAATTGGAAAAGAGTTGGACTCCTGTGTTGGAAATTCAGTATAGAGGAGGGACTTTTCGAGGGAGATGCCAAGGAGGTCTTCCTGAAGGGAAGGTACTCTCCTATAAAGTAGCAAATAGTGTAATGAGCTTTTGATGAGGCTCTAGTTTGTCTCGTTGTGCTTTGTGGGTTTATTAATGTGTGCAGTAAACTTTATTGTCCAGGGACGGTTGACATTCATGGATGGAAGCTTTTATGATGGCATGTGGCGTGGTGGCAAGAGATCTGGGCTGGGTACACTATATTACAGCAATGGAGATGTATTTCATGGAACATGGAGGGATGATCTTATGCATGGCAAGGTATGACATGGTAGCATTTGCCATGGTCTGGATCTTGCTTTTGATATGGCTGAAGTACTTTAAAACAACTGCACCAGTTCAATTTTTTCTACAGTTGGATGAATAAACCTATTCTAAGACATGCTGGCATTTACCAAAATGTTCGAAGTACTAAGACTGCGACTGCCCTTGTCTTAGCCCAGAAGAAACCTTAAATGAAACCATTACAGAACGCTCAGCCCAACCATAGTTAGTTAATTCGGATTCGGCAAAAATTCGGTACGGGTATAATTCGAATAAAATTCGTATTTTAAATTTTAAATTCGGTGAAAAACGGTTTAAAAAACGGATTCGTCAATTATTCGGATATGTGATTTATACGAGAATTATACGTTCAGCGTTTAAAAATTCGGAATCAAAAGTTCGACTACTAAATTAATTTTTTATAAAAAAATTAATAATATTATCATAAATAATTATAATTTTTATAAACTTAAAACTAAAAAAAATATAAAATAAAATATATCATTTATTTATATATATATATATATATATATATATATATATATATATATATATATATATATATATATAATATACCTAGGGCTGTGAGTGAGAGGTCCATGTGGACCTCTCACTCACCGCAGTCCACGAGGCTGAGTGCAGCCTCGTGGACCGCGACTTTTTAGTCGCCGCCCAACGCCGCGCGCGTGCGGACTGCGGAGGGCTAAGAGTGAGAGGTCCATGTGGACCTCTCACTCACCGCGGTCCACGAGGCTGAGTGCAGCCTCGTGGACCGCGATTTTTTAGTCGCGCCCAACGCCGCGTTTTTCCTGTTCATCTTCCCTCCCCTTTCTCTTCTTTTACTGTTGCTCCGTCACTATTTCTTCAAAATCGAAAGCCAAAGTTGCTCGATTGCTCAGGACGAGATGCACAGATCATCGAAGCAGTGGTCGCGCGCCGCCGGTCCAAAAAATTTCGTCCTTCCGCAGCCGCTAAATTCAAATTTTTCGAAAAAATTCGTACTTCCGCCGCCGCCCACGCCGAATTTTTCAGAATATTGTTCGGGAACGCCGTTTTGATCGCGAATTTCTTGAGCGAGTAAAAAAATCGCGTATTATTCCGGATCGCTGGAAAAAATTCGCAGACGGACCGTTTAATACGGTATTTCAATAATTCGCGAATAATACGCGTATTATACGCGTATTAACTAACAGAGAGCCCAACACATGATTGTTTACTTCTAAACATATCATTTCATGGAAAACCAATTAGATTTTTGGAATGTACATTCTAAGTCATAAGTTTATCCCAGAATGGTGGAGTCCTGATGCTTAAATCCTTTCTATTTTTTTGATGCCTAATCAAAGTTATAACTAATATGTTTGATGGCATGAGAATCATCTAAAGAAAGACAAGATAACCATATTAGACCACTCAAAATGTTACGTTCAATTCTTGAAGATTACATCAAGAGATCGATAAGAGGGAAGAGCCAGCTCTCCTATTCTTGTGCCAGTTTTTCATTGATTGTCTTTTTTATTTTTCTTGGTTTTATTATTCCCTCGCTATTATTGAACTATTGCTAATAAATAATATTGCATCGATTTCTGGTTTAAAATTCCAACATCTTGTGCTTTCCTGTAACAGAATTGATTATAATTGTGTAGGGCTGGTTCTATTTTCGTGGCGGTGACCGCTGGTTTGCAAATTTTTGGAAGGGGAGGGCTAATGGAGAGGGGAGATTTTATTCACAGAATGGAAGTATCTTTTTTGGCCAATTTAGAAATGGCTGGCGTCACGGAGAAAGCCTATGGATAGATGCTGATGGATCAAGGTAGTCCTACATACACGTATCTCTGCTAATTTTATATCAATGAAGACCATAAATCCAAAGCATTACTAGATTAGTATCCACGCATGATATATCCTCTTATACCTTGCTTTATGATTCATAAGGCTGTAGTCAACCTAAATTTCTGAATTTCCTAATTTTGAAATTAGTTATTTGACTAGAGCTATGGCTTTTCTAGTAAATACAACAAAGACGTTTACTCCACTGCCTATTTGATTTATTTCAGGTATCTCAAGAAAGTTTAAAATTTGTATAAAGTGAAATTTGTATAATGTAGCTCTTTTGGCAAATAAATTGTATAGTTTTGTAAGGATAGAGAACTCAATTCATTTTTTAAAGATTAAATTTCAAAGCAACACTAAAATAACTAGTAGTTGGTACTAGAAAGCGCATCTAGTTCACAATGCTTCTGCCACTGGATAGGGCATGCGACGAGTTTGTTTCCATGATTTGAACCCGAAATAGTTAGGTTGAACATGGGGATTGCTGCACCAAGGCCTTCTGCAATATTAAGGCAATGTAAATCTCAACAAATAAAATCTTGGCTAAAATCATATGCAGCTTCATATGTTATAGCAATTGGTATAATACGCCTTGTTTATTAATTGGTTAGCAAGAAAGTTAGTATTCGCAAGTCCATATGTTTGCTGCTATCCTTCCAATTTAAAGAATCAATGTCGACAAGTTTCTGTAATAGCATAAATCAGGATGGTTGGTGTTAAACAAATATTCAAGCACATCTTTCACTAGTGAAATCATCATTCTGGTTATGTGGTTCTTTTAACCTGCAAATGATTATGTATTCTGATGTGATCTTTGAACTTGCATGTTGTGTCTATGTTGTATCACATTTATATGGCAAGTTCATTTTACAGTATTTAACTCCTTTACAGGTGGAATGAGGTTTGGGATGAAGGCATCCTCGTTTGCCGAACTAAATTGGACGGGGAACTTCCCTCCTGAGTTGTACATTTTGTGCCGAAATTTGTAAGATCTTCGCTGACACCTATTATGCCTAATTGCAAATCTTCATCCACTCTACTTTATGAGAGTAATTGATTGGGTTTGATATTAGCAGAGTAGACATTGTTATTGGCAAATCATGTGCGTTCAATTTGGTAAAGTCTACCATATAAATATTATATATTCAACGTACTTGCTTTGTCAATAACAATTTTTGTATCGTTGATATTATTATCCTAATTGATTCGATACCTGCTCTGAAAGTTTTCTTGGTAGAGAAATGGTTAGCTTGTTCACTCTCTAAACCCAAGTGGATTAGTTGAAATGTTAATATAATTGCAGTTGAAAGTGGTTCCCGACAGCGAGAAAACACCGCTCTTGTTATTTGATTTACTAGCGCATGTTGTGAACACTTTTTTAACCAAATAAGTGTTTTTATTTGGTATAGAAAGCTCCCTCTTTTGTCTGTATACAAAAACCATTGCAGGCTTAAACTAATATTAGATGTTCTTTTGCACCTGCTGTTGTAACTCGTAAATGTTGTCCTGGAGATGATTAAAACTCAATGAAGCTGACACCTTGAAGAAATGATATTTTGTTTACCGATTATTGACTAAAGTTTCATTTGCGATTGCAGGAAAATTGAGTTACGTGCAGTACGATAGGAAGATAGTCTGTTTGTTTGCGTACGTAGTCTTGCGTTTCACATATCACAGTAAGTCGGTTACGATATATTTTGTATAATTTGACTGAAAAACATAAAAGTATATTTCTATATGCTTTCGTTCTAACTATTTTATCTATTAGTATTAGATGAGCCTCGATGCCAAACGAATCCCAAGTGAAAAGCACTCTTAACTCCAATAATATGAATAAATTTTTTTGTAAAATTGAACAAAAACAATTTTGAAAGCAACATCAACGTATCCAGGCTATTATAGGGATTCATAAGTTCAAAACGGAAATTGTTCCGACGCACCAAATTCAGTAGAACACACAAACTGTATTAGTCGCACATAATTAACCAAAATCTCATTTAAGTTAGAAGTCGAAAACAATAACATGGTAGCCAGTTAAGTAGAGGAGCCATAGTCTCTCAACAATAAAACATGACCCTTTTAACATTCTCCTTGAGCGCTGGGAGCGGCTTAACCGGGCCGTAAGCAGCGGCCCGAGAAGTAGATTGAGTAGCAGGAGACTGGCCATACCCAGCAGCTCCACCCGTCGTAGATTCACCATCCGACGGCTCAGGCTCCATATAAAATCGAGCCCTAAAAGCAGCCAGGTGTGCATAATATGCAGGCGGTACTGCCATTAAACAAAGCAAATATAAGTTGCATAAAAAATTATGCCGGACAAACTATGTGCATGTTTGGTCTTGGCTTCCCACACAGCTTTTCTACTTTTTATGCAAATATAAGTTGCATAAAAAGTTTCTAGACATCCAAGCATCAAGTGCTGGCAAACAAGTTCCTAACTTGTGCTATGGGTCCGTTTGGTTTAACATAAAATCGTGAAAAATAATTTTTTATATTAAAAAAAAAAATCAGTGGAAATAAAGTTTTACATTTTATAGTGTTTGATTTGTAGGGGGAAAAAAGTTTTTCATCATCAACATTTGTTTGGTTGAAAGGAAAAAAAATCTATGTATGTTTGGTTCGATAGAAAAAAACATGAATAAAAAAATTTTATGCAGCTTGAGTTTTTGTTTTTCGTGAAAAAATAGCGGAAAACAAAAACTTCAATTTTCTCCAAATCCGTAAAAATATTTTTACGGAAAAATATTTTTACGTCGAACCAAACAAGCGGAAAAGTATTTTTCATACCGAAAACATTTTTCGGTTTATTTTATGCCGAACAAAACGCCTCCTATGCGAAAGCCCTAAACGAGCTTTGGCAACCAAAACCAGAAACTCTGATTTAAAGCTTCCACTTCTACTATAGCAGGAAGCTATTGAGGAGATTGCAATAATAAAGTCGTTATTGCTGTTTCCAACAATTCTTCCCAAACAGCACTTATGTAAAAACTCCAGGTAGGCCAAACTGGCCTTATACAGTGAGACTCAGAGCGTACCAATGGATACAGATTGAGTGCACCTCGCATAGCTGCAGAAATAGTGAAAGACTAATTAATTAGACCTTGATCGGTTGCTTTAAGAAACCAAATGAGTAATTGTCTCCTTACGTGTAGCAGAGATTGTTAGTAAGACTCTGCAGTTCATCGGCAGTGAACTTGTTTTCATCCCACAAGACATGGTAATGAGCAGGGCGGCTCGTGCCCTTCAACACAGAATTATGGTTAACTAAAATTACAGTGAAATAAGCACAGGATCAAAGTGGCAAGGAGGACACCGGTAAATTTACCTTGATTCCAGCATGGCTACACAAGTAAAAATCGAACTCAGTTGGGTGGCAAATCTTTGAATCAACCACAGTACCTTTTGATATTGCATAAAAAAGAAAAAAAAAATCAACAAATTTGGAATTAAAGATTATTCAAAGTAAAGTACAAGTGCCTTTAAGCAACTGACCAGGTAGAATGTTCCCGCTCCTATCAACCGAACGTTGATCGTTATAGTTATGTGCGAATAACCTTGTGTGGTGGCGTTTTTGAACCACAATGAATGTCAATAGTGGATCATAATTTGGATCCAGAGAGCTACACGCCTGAGAGAAACAAACAGAGCCAAGAGAAAAAAAAAAGAAAAAAAAAGAAAAAAAGAATTAGCAAGGCAATAGCACCATACACCATTATGAGTTTTACTTGTGGCCGGTAAAGGAAGAGGATGACAAACAGATGGCAATGGACGAGTATTTGGAAGATTGAGGATGTTGAGATCAGAAAAGTTCCTACATCTTTAATCGCTTTGAGCTCGCTAAATACAACTTGGTAAAATTGCCCTTCACTAACTCCATCTCTGCAAAAAACCATCATCAGTCGTGTTATATAGAAAACCAGGGAGAAAGACAATCACTCTATTTGACTATCCATACCTATAGAATATAATTCGCCCAGGCTTCTGTCCAGTAGAACTTTTAAAGGAAACGAGGAGTTCCCTGCAAATTTGTGATATCAAGAGTTGCAAGCAAAAAGGGAACCGAACGGTAAGTTGAAGGAAGACAATAAATGACTCTATAATGAACTATTCACATACCGGATCATGCCACCTGAGGCTTTTCTTCCCTGAGGGTCTTTCCATTCCTTGTATAAATCTTCTATAAGCTCTTGACGATGAGCTTGAGCACAAACTAATCCAGCATACTTTGTAACCTCCGGCCAATCTTGGGAGGCAACAACCTGCAGGCTAAGAACAGTTATTCCCATTTTCGTGATGGACTCTGCAACTTTGGTATAAGAATATTAGCCACCAAATGAAGGAAACAACAACAAAATATAGAGAAATTTACACACTTACTCCCAGAAAAAAATTATCTAATTAAATGCATATCTCTGCAAAATCTGGATTCCCAACTCTGCCCCTCAAAAACCCAGTTTCTTACATAGATACCCTTCAATTAAGCTTATAAGACAAAAGCAACTTCCCACATGAATTGGATGAGTATCTTTTTGTAAGAAGCTGCACTTTGGAGGGTTAGCACCAGAGAAGCAGAGAGAGAGGCTAGGCTAACACTCAAGAGGATTTGGGTCGAAATATTTTCCTCCCAAAATCGATGCTCGGGCTTTGATTCGACGAGTTGGAATGTCTTTTAAGTATTTGAAGCTACTGGAAACCAGACATTATGGTCTTTCTGATACTTTTTACCTATTCATCAAGCCTTCTCAAATTAGATAATTTTATGGTTGACAAAAGTTACGTGCTAGTTAGAAGGTTAAATACTATTTGAATAAGTTAAAACTTTATTAGAAAATACTTTTACATGTCTTGATAGAGAATAATGATTTTGATTGTCAGCATAGGAATCCTATGATACGATTTAGAATCTTATTAAATGTACTGTTTATTTTGCTGCCACTTGCTGCATAGATAAAAAGCATAAAAAATTCATGAATTTTGATTTTTCTAGTGACTAACAAATACTCATAGTTATTTCCAACAGCACGGATAGTCAATTTAAAAGAACCCCAAAGAGATAAACCGTGATAATACAATAAAAAATGTGCGGCAATAAGGTCAATCTACTTACGGCTGCAATGGAGGGGCTTTTATCCTCTCCGGGAGGAGGATGTGTTACATCAGCACCAAAAATTATGGTCGGCATATCAGTGACCAGGGGTATACGCCTCAGCAATGCATCAACTAGGACTGTGTTCCTTCCTCCGACCTTAAATCATAGACAACCTTGTCAAGCTCAATGAAGAATGGGGAAGGAAAAAATGGTAGAAAATGGACCTTTTATGATTAACACCTTCACATTTATCTTCAAAGCAACATTTGCAAGATATTGCTTATTTATTCTAAAGACATGCTTAGTCAAGCAACACTGTGAGACTAATCCAAGATCTGTCTCGCAGATCCGCTTCAGATCACCTATTACACGAGAAAAGCAGCAGCTAGGTCAATAATGCAAACATAACCACCCAATCAGTGAGCAGCTCCAAATATTTGGTATAGATAACTTATATATATACCCTCGCAACATAAATTAATTACATATATATACTAGCAAAATCTGAATTTTTATCTATGCCCTTCAGAAACTTTCCTTTTTTTTCTTTTAACTGTATACACCCTCTTGCGCTCATAAAGAAGCCCCACTTTTGGAAAATTCTTTTTCTAGTTCACTACAAACTTCCCCGCATGAATTGGATGGCTCCTCAACTTGAAGATATTTTTCTTAAAAACTGCAATTTAAGAAGTATGAAAATTCAGACTTTACAGGGGTATATCTATATATGCAAATATAGGATTTTGCAGGAATACATTAGTAAAAGCCCCTTAAATTGTGTTAATAATTCGTAAATTGAAATCCAAGGAAGGAGCTGTATGAGTAATTGCTAGAATATTGTTGAGAGCTCATACCATAGAGAGAACCATTGTTCTCTGGCAATATCACTATAAGCAGATCGAGCTCTCTTTGCTGGGGTTGGAGAATTCTCATGGCTTCATGAAAGCATGCTCTCAGAGCCTGTTCAACTTGGTCAGGTCGAGCACTATATGGTGGAAGAACAGGTGTGGGGAAGAACTCCTGCATTATTTAGATCACCTTTTAAGTTTCATTATACATTGAATACAAAACTAAAGCAAGGGATAGGTATTACAGCCCCTCCAAAGAGGCATCACAGCTTATAAAGACTTGCCATTCCTGAAGTTTGGCACATTTGAGCAAGCGCGCGACAAAATGTTTGGGCCACGGTTTCTTGGACATTACGAGAGAAATTGATGCACATCCAGTTGTTCACTCTCCCACCATTTACCATTTTCTACAATATTAAAAAAAAGCTAAGAAAGAAAACAAATTTTCTCATACTTATCTTTCCGGATGAAAGAAAACAAGCACTAAAATTTTATCAGTAATTGCAAATAGCCATTCAGTTCAAGTAATGAAAATAATCAGAAGAGAATGAAATAACAACACTGGCAGATCTGGTAAGACAACAAAAGGTTTACTTGTCCACCTGTCCTTTCATGAACTCGACAAAAAATCAAAGAAATGGCTACATAGTCTAATAAAAAGGTACATGGAAGACCTCAATAAATTTTGGAGCCAAGTTTCTTATAGTATATAATTGTCATCTACAAAGTGATTCACCCAAGTAATTTGTGTGGGGTCTTCATAATAGCATCTACCAACTTAGGACTATTTCCTTCTGTTTATCTTCACTGTCTGAGAAAAGAATTTTCTTCGTTAGCAGGTCTAATCAATAAGGGATGCGGTTTTCTTTCAATTGTACATTTTAAGCTAAAAAAAATTGAAATGATAAGCTTGATTATCATCAACTTAACCAAGTCTAAAGGTAAACATCATCTTCGGACTAACAAAGAAATAAGTGAAATTATACTCAAATACTCCCAGCAAGAGCTCTAACCTCTAAGTAAGCTCAAATTAAGGCTTCACAACATAACCAAAGGATGGAGTCTAATATAAGAGAATTGTAGGAAGCACAAGGCAAAAATGAAAAGATTCACCTGTGTATGTTAGTCACTCTGAAGACTCAATATACAGAGCATATTAGTTAGAATGGTAGGTGATGGAAGAAGAAAGAAGGTACAAGATGTTGTTCTTTCGGGAACCAAAATGCCTGAACTATTCTACGAGACGAACAACTTTAATTCCAAAGCACAAAGTTGTAAGAAGTGTGTTCACTTCTAAGTACAAGAAATTATAAGTTCGCACCAAAATTAAATGCATTAGTCAAAACCCTGTTAGCCATATTAATAAATATAGCAAAAGTCAAATCCTTCATAATGTGGCCCATTGACATGGAATACCAAAAGCAGGAATATTTTACTTGATTGAACCTTAAAGAGACAAGAACAACGAAACAAAATAGCTGGAATGAAAGATTTCCATAAATTACCTTATTCATCATGTTCCACTGGCCAGTTCTTGGCAAGCAGTCCTTCTCTCTACCTGTATCATGGTACTTTAGCTGAAAAGTAAACAAAATGCAATCAATAGCTTTGCATTTCTTCATTTCAATAAAAAAAAACCATGTTTTCTAGCATTTGCAGAAATGTTGTTTTAATGGAAATATGTACGTTCCATGAACTTACTAGTGGAGCTGGTAAAACTCGCGCTTCAACCGATGCAAGTTTGTCGCTAATCTTAATTCCAAATTCCCTTGCATAGGGGTCATTCTGGTAGTCGTTATGATGAATCGTCTAAAGAAAATCATGAAGACATAAAAAAATGATTGCTGTCAAATTGAGATCACCTCAAAGCGCTAGTTAATTTACATCAAACCCTATTTAGCATATCCAAAAGAAAAAGAGTATATACTTTGATTTTATGACTCGTATGTATATAGAGTCAAGCTAGAATACTTTTGCAAGTATGGAGGCCTCCGTACTTTCAAATTATTTTTGATGATGGGACATCCAAATCGACAATTGGCTCTGTTAGACATGATCTATACTATCGGAAGCATTTAGAAGCCAAATTTTATAATTTTTTGACACTACTTATCCAATAAACAAATAATCTCAAAATGAACGGCTGAAAATAAAAATCTCATAAAAAATAATAATGGAATATTTACATTTCATATCAGAGGTAGTGACTATGATCTAGATAGTGCAAAAAAATTTCTATCAAATTTTTACCTAATTTTCATCATTCTACACTATTAAACTTACAAACGTATTACATCGGCCATTAAACTTCACAGTGTTGAGGCCTTTTGATCACTAGGCAGATAATGTCGAAATCATGAAATTTGGTCTCTAAATGCTTCCAATAGTGTAGATCATGTCTAACGGAGCCGATCATCGATTCGGACATCTCGTCATCAAAAACGACTTGGAAACACAGACCTCCGTGCTTCCAAAAGTATTCGAGCTGGACTCGTAGTATCTTTACCAGAACATAAGTTAAGAATATAACTTATGCAGAGATTAATGAGAAAAGTCAAATGTGTTACCTGAAGAATGTCACGCTCCCGCTCATATGGCCGCTGGCAGGTCACCCTCAATAGAGCATTAATTTGCCTCTCATTCAATCTCTTGGAATACCTCTGCCCTTCCACTATCTTGCATACCTGAATCATTTCCATAATTTAACATGAAGTTTAATACTATATAGTAAGACTGTAAGAACTCTCTTGGCAAAAATAGACTAATATAAGAATGCCTATGCAAGCATGAAACTAATCCATTGCACTGTCAAGAAGAAAGGCGCATAGATTGGCAAGCTCACCTCCATAGGCATATAGTTTATCCTCTGCAGACTGCCAACCTGAAGGCAAGGCAAATTGGTGTGCTTGATTGTGAAACCATATGTCTCTTGAAAGTATTGCACGACTGATTTTATTGTTCCTTTGTCGTCAACTGGAAATCTGTTTGAGAAACATTTTAGTAGCAGAAAAATTATAATTTTACTGCACCGGAGATTATAGCATCAAAACAAATAAGTACTAATAAGGGTATGAAATTCTCTACTTCAGTTCTCGAGTTGCCTGTGATGTCAAACCAGATATGCGATACTTCCTGCGCATATTCCCACGGTGAGTAACTTCAACCTTTACACCTCTCAGAGCCTTCTTGATCTGGAGACCAGATACACATATAAAGGAAAATCATATCTTTACTCTAAGTTACTCATCATTGGTAGATACCGGTTGTTAGCCATAATATACATCAGTATCAAGTTCATCAAATGAGAAAAATAATTCAAAGATAAACTAGGGAAAAATCCGAATGATCTAAGCCAAGAATAACAAATTGTTTTAATTAATGGAAAAGCAAAAAATAAAAGAAGAAGAAGAAAAATGAAAAGTTCAACTCAAAGCAAAAAAGAAATTTACTCAAAAAGTTTCAAAGAACCCTAATAACCTTTTTTAAGCAATCTTTTCCCCAAGCAGTGCATTTAAAAATTAGCAAAAGAAAGGACTGCAAGAATATTGATATAAACCTTCACACATTCAGCATCAGACAGTGGCCTAGCTTGGATATCCCTGTTCAAGAGTTGGGCAACAAAATCGATAACAGGTAGTGCCTCGATGAATGCAGTGGATGACATATCTGGTGGAAAATGGCAAGTACGAGAAATAGGTAACCATTTACTTCCAACTAAATAACAAAATACGACGTCTAGTTTAAATACCTTCTCATATCTGCTAAACTGAATTATAATGACATATCTGTGGGCAATAGAGATGATATCGAAAGATTCTAAGTTGATACAGAAAGGATGGACAACATCAATTCAAAATTATAGAGCAACAAAATACATCACTAAGTTAAAATGCGTTACCAAATAACATATCCCACAAGAGGGCTGGACAGAATTCTAAGTTAAGAAAATGAAAAGAAAAACAAACAATATAATTGCATACTGCATACAACATATACCCCCAATGCAGTACATGACCAAATTGACTGTTTATGTGCTTCTTTAACTATTTTATATATGCCAAATTTATAAATTTCAGGTAACAGTTCATTTGGGTTGTGCCGTGCACATATATATTAGAAATTCAAAAGTTGTAGCTGAGAGCACGTAGCAGAAAACCCGAGTATTACTGTACCGATGTTAAGTGACAAGCCCATCTGTGTAGGGCGAATGCTCTGGTAAAAGCCACGCCAGCTTTCTAATCCTTCTCCAAGTGGGTGCCTTCTCCCCAAATCAGGTGAATAAAATGACCGCGATATAGGTGCAAATCTGTTGACCATCGAAATGCATACAATTGAGTTTGATATTCAGCAAATGAAAACAACTGTATCTGCAGAATTAGGCAGAATCTTAAACTACCTAGCAGTGGGCAACTCGCGGAGCACAATGTCAAGAACTTGCAAAGCCTCTTGTGGAGCATCTGCTCGCCTACCAGCTAAAAAGAGTTTGAGGTCGTAAAGATCAACACGAGCAGCGAACTTGATAAGAACCTTAAAATTCCGCTGCCGCCTAAAGAGCATTAACACTTTATAAATCACTCAAACAAACAAAAGAGTTAAAACAAGGTAAATATTGTGAAAGAAATGTGGAAGATAAAAGGAAAAGACCTTTCGGAGCCCGAACCATCATCCTCATCGCCTAAAGTGATATCAAACTTGCTAGAGGTGAATGGCAGCGGGCCGGCCGTATAGAGGTTTTTGTTCCCATCATAGACTGGAAGGCGTCCTCCCAAATGGGACTCCTTGTACAGGCTGACTAGTTGTTCCATCACAGCACGACATACACCACGAGATTTGACATCTGGCGTGATGGTAACCTGATTGCACAAGAGTTATAGTATCACAAGCTAAATACATAGTACATAAGCAAAACCCACCGGCAATCAAAATCGCATGCGTGGGGAAGAAAACATACATCGTAGTGGTGAAGGTCTTTATCGTGCAATTTAGCAAGGAAATGGTTCGCCTTCACCAGACATTTGATGCCAAAGCTGCCATTCCCGGGCCGCAAAGGACATTTCATCGACTTGCTCGGCAGACCAGGTGGAGCCACGGGCTGGATTGCAGCTTCATCTTGAATGGAGAGCTGTTTGAACTGTTCAGCCGCCTGAGCAGCGGATATTTCTGGTGCTCGTGACAGAACTGCTTGTGATGAGGATGGAGGTGTACTCTGAGGTGGAGGAGCTTGCATTGCTTGGTGCAGCTCGGGAGCCAGAGGTCTAGAATGACCTGCGACCATACCGCCTCTACGGCCACCATAACGTTGCTGAGGTGGCATGCCACCTCTCGGCTGGGCCCCGCTATGGTATTCAGCGACTGAGTCGCCTGAGTGCTGTGGAGCCATTGTGCCGCGAGGGTGCGTTCCACCGCCTCGTACCTGATAATATGCTCTTCTGTGAGCCCCTTGCTGTGGTTGCTCAGGATTGATTCCTCCTCTGCCACCTCCTTCTTGATGAGGACCAGGAGCACCAACTGTGCGCTCCGGGAATCCTCGTCCACCGCTGCCACTCGGCTCTTGAGGACCTGAGCTCTCCCCACCACCAGGAGGTTCAGTTCTTCGCTTTCGCACCATGTTGAGGACTGCAAAGGAGCAAGATCATCAAAAACGATGCTCATATACATACAAATATTAGCAAGGTAAGAAAAAAAAATAATTTTTTTAAAAAAAGAAAAACAAATATTCCACAATAGTAAAAAACACAAAACAATACCAAAGTACCTTTCACTATCAAAAGTGATGCCAAACGAGCACTTATCTTTTCCAATTACCAGATAATATTCGATGGACTACAAAACCCAATGCAATGGACACCTACTTTTTCACTAAATTTACTTGCAACAGAACAACAGAGAACTACTAAACAATTCAATTTCTACCAAACCCAACACCAGAAAACACTATCATTTTGTTTTTTCCCCTTTGAAGAAGCTTTCCATCCACAACAATTTTTGATTATTTTCCTTATGTCTCATGCCTTATCGTATGCATCGACGAACTGAATAAAATGCAGCCTCATTTCTAGAATTGCGAAGAAAAACTAATACACAATATAACACAAATTGAAACAACGTGCATACCAACTAGCAAAATGGCACAAGCATTATTCTTGTAAACTAAAATTTCTATAAAGATACTCAAAACTAGCAGGGATCTTCAAATTCGACTACAAATGAAAAAATCACACTTCCGTACATGTTAAAAAAGAAAATCTCTATTTCTCCATAACCAAAAGAGAACAACTCATAAAAATAATTAAAACACCAAAAATGAACAATCAAACACAAAAGAAAGGGGAAAAAGTAGGGAAATTAAGTGCATCTAATGTCCTTAAAATCCCTAAACTGAGACTAAGAAACAAAAAGAAAAAGCACAGTAATAAAATCGTTCTCCATTACTGGATCAAAACAAACCAACATCAACTCCCGTCCCCAACATCACCGATCCTCATTCAAACACTAATCAAACCCAAAGGCCCACAAATCTAAGCACACAACACCCGCATAAATTGATGATCGCAATCTCAGCCTCGTCCAAACACCATCAAAACCCTAATATTAGATCAAATAAATGGAAAAAAAAGGGGGAAAAAACGCATGCATTGCTTCAATACTAAGAAATTAACTTAGAAATGCAGAGAAGGAGCAACACAAACCGGATTCGATGATCGATCAGCTTTGCCGCGAAGTAAAAGCAATGGCGACCGATGGAAAACGACTTTTCGACGCGAAATCGCTCCGGGAAACAGCGATTTTAAGCTCGACGAAGAGAAGTAGCGAGAAATGGGTTCGGAGTTAAAAAGAAGAGGCGAGAAGAGAGAGAGAGAGAATGGTGATGGGAGGAGGAGACACGGAGTAAAAAGAAGAGAGAGAGAGAGAGAGAGAGAGAGAGAGGAGTCCGAGAAAATGCCACGAGCGGGGGGCTGTGTACTGTAGGACCGGTATTTACTGTTTAGGATATGTGGGTTGGTGGAAGCTTTTGCCTGCACCGGGTGCATCCGTACATTTCGTGAACCGGTTCAGCCACTTAAATATTTTAAGTCACCAGCTCCGATTCTCATCTTATTAAACCCACCTTCTCAAATGTAAGTGGCTACGAGTTTAATGATTGGTATCTAAAATTTCAAGTTCGAAATTTAATTATTTTATATTTTCAGTTAAACTTTTTTTTATGAAAAATAAACGAAACTAAAAAAATTACTGTAAAATATAATGCTCTCTTCAAGTGGGCTCTATTTTGAGCGACACAAGTATTATCCTTACTTACTATAAGTAACTTGGCCATTAGGTTAACTTTATATTTACTGAACTTAAAACTTACATAATTGTTATTGTCAGTTTTCTTTTTTAAGTCAGTTCTTTTTGTCAACGATGAGCGATGCCAGTACCGCGGTCACTTAATATTACCTTCGCTATTAGGCTAATTTTGTATTTCCAAAACTAAAATTGTCATAACGGTTTTGCTTTACAGTATGAGCTCTTTACGCTTACAGTGAAGTGATCACTCTATCAATTTTGCTTTTAAGTAAGCTCGATCTTTCTGTTATCTTTCATTAAATGTGAGCATTGTTAGTACAATCGTCATTTGATATAAGGTAACAAGGCTATTAGGCCTACTTATGCAGTTATTGGACTTAATTGATATTGTTGTTATGTGAGCTTTACTTTTAAGTAAACTCTTTTGTTATCTTTTCTTAATATGAATGATTAATATAAACATCTTCGCCACTCGCCATAAAGTTAGCACAATTGTTAGGTTAACTTCCTCCTTACTTACTAACCTTAAATTAACATAACTATAATAGCAACTTAGCTGCATAGAAACCAACTATTCCGTGGCACAGGACTTGATGTTTAAATTCGAGATTTCAAGTTCGAAATTTAATTGTTTTATATATTCAGTCAATTTTTAAAAAAAATGAATGGAGTGTATAATACGTTTTTTTTTTTTCCAAACTTTTTTTAAAAAAAAAAGCTTTGCTGCATAAAATTAAAACTAACATGACTTTTAAGTCAGTTTCATCATTACTCAACTTTACAAGAAACCAAGAGAAAAAAAGAAAAAAAATTCTACTAAATGCAATCAATCCATAACTTAACTTAAAATAAAATTTTTTAAAAAATGTACGGAAACTTCTCCCACTATATGCCATTTCTTAAAAAATAATGTCACCAACTTCATTTTTGATGAGGTGGTCTCCGTACATATTAAGTTCACTTAAATCAACGAAGTAGAACTTTGCCTACACTCGGTGCAACCTATCAGTCCGTGCACCGCCGCCTCAATGCTTCTAATAATAAAATCTGAATTCGACGAAGCTGCTATTTACTGAAGTTTGAGAAAAGAATCAACGGCTCGGAGATAGTGGTGCAGGGAGTGACATGGTGCACCGCGGTGTACGACCGTACGCAAAAGACAGCTGGCCGAAGGTTCAAGATGTTGCCTGATGATCTGTTGCCACGTAGGACGTGAGTGGTGGGGCCCACATAATAAAAATCTCAAAAGAACCTTGGAGTGGTCTACAAGGTCACGCCCGAGGACAAAGTGGTCCCCAAATATGACTTAAACAATTTAAAAATAATAATAATAAATTAATAAGGTGAATTTTAATTAAAAAAAGGGAGCACAATCGAGAATGTTTACACTTTATATCAAATTAAAAATTTTACACTTTCCCATTATTTTAAAAGGACTTAAAAATTTAGAAAAAATTTCAAATTCAGATACAAAATTTTAATAGTGTGATTTGCTATTTCACGATGATTTTATTTAATTTCTATCATTTATCTAAGTTTCAGAGGACTAAGAAAGTCTCTGACACTCTTTGTTTTTTTTTGGTAAACTACGATTTGTCCTCATATAGGTTCAAAAAATTATATTTAATTATTATGTAATTTTATTTTAGTTTCATTAGAAATACCTATTGTTAAATAAAGTTAAATAAAATAGTAAAGTAATACTTTTTGAAAACTACTGAGCTATATTTTATAATATTTACCATTTTATAATATGTACTTTAGTATTTTATAATTAAAAAAAGAATATTATTTTACTATTCTATTTAACACTTTTTAATAGTAGGTCCTTGAGACGAAATAAAAAGAAGATCACTTAATAATTTAATGTACTTTTTGAATTATAAAGCGGTAAAGTAAAGAATTGAAGTTTAACTTTTTTTTTTTTTTTTTACTTCACTTCGTCTATCAATAAATTATATAAAAAATTATACGTGCAGATGCGCATCATAAATCAAGTTGTTGAACAACCACTTTTTAGGAGAAATTACCCTTTTGGTCCTCAAAATATCAGGACCTGATATTTTAATTCTGAAATTTTAATTTATTATAATTGTTGACTGAAATTTTTTAAATTATTGTAATTAAGTTATACAATTCAATTTAATTTGCTAAATATTAATGTGTTGCTAATATAGATGTAATGCAGCAGCATTGTGATTGATGATGCGACAATAATTAAGATGCTACATTAATTCTATATCACCGATTCGTCAATATTTAATCAATTAAACCGAATTGTGAAACTTTATTATAATAATTTATAGAATCAAGTTAAAAATATAATAAATTAAACTTTGAGAATTAAAGTGTCATGTATCTCATAATTTAAAGACCAACATTGTAATTTACTACCGACCGTCCCTAGCGCAAGTGGCAAAGGGCTTGGTAGTTGATACCCGAGGTCCCGAGTTCGAATCCTAGTTGATTCACATTTCAAGCTAAGTTTATTTCTAAAAGAGATAAACAAATGTTTATTTCTCTCAAAACAAAAAAAATATTGTAATTTACTCGACTTATTATCATTGAGCAATGTTATCCATACACCCCTAGCCATGCTATTCATAACTTTCCAGTAGTGCTGTCAACGAGCCGACCACGAGCTGGCTCATTAAAATATCTAACTGGAAAATACAGCTCATGTTTGGCTCTATTTTCAGCTCGTTTATTAACAAGCCGAATACGAGCTGGCTCGTGAACAACAAATTAGGTTTCCAGCTCGTGTTCGGCTCATTAAGATTTCGAGCTGAAAAATTCAGCTCGTTTCGACTCGTTTATTAAACAAGTCGATCGATTCCGAGCTCATTTCGAGTCGAACACGAGCTGGCTCGAGAACAACGAGCTGAATTGCCAACCCTACTTTCCAAGCACTCAATTCACAACACGTACGCTACGTACCCGATAATGAATCTCTGTAGTGTTATAATTTGTTTATCACTTAAAATAAAATAAGAAAATAGTAGGTATAGAAGTGGCGAGCCAATTTCCGAGTCGGACGCACTTAGATCGGTTCGGATTGGCTCGTTCGGGCCCATGGCGATAGAGGCCACTAAAACGTACGTGGTGCGTTTCGTGGAGCACTTGGATCCATTTTCCTTGGCCACGATTGGTTCATGTATCCTCCTCAACTATTATGGATAAGCACGTTGATAAGATTCCAATAAGCTCAGCAAATGAAATGATTTATTTTTTATCTTATTAATTTTAAAAAATTATTCATGTTTCCTCTTTTTACAATATGGTAGGGTACATTGTGTTTAGTTGTTAGTGGCACAAGCAATATGACCATAACAATCCACGTATTGTATGATCTTTAGATTGTTTCTATTGTATAATATTAGAATTTTTTTTAAAAAAAAATATGTGTTTGGAGGTTTTTGCATGAGATGTTAATTATGTTTTTCGTTTCATTTTTGCTTCTCTTTGGATCTGAAAAGTTGATAGAATTAGAGAAAGCTGTTCGGGAAGGGAAGCCAAATAATCTCTTAGTTTCAGTTGATTATCGACTAATTTAATTCGTTTGCTTGCATTTCACAGATATATATTAATGGAGTACATATGTATTAATCCTTTTGAGATTGCTTTCCAATTTTCACACACTACAGAGATATTGCGTTACATGCGGTAAAGTATTATAATAGAAAATTAGTTTCTTTGTTTATTTAGGTATATAATATTACTTTGCGCATATTATATGTAAGTCATGTTAAGATACAATTTGAATAATCCCACCAAAAAATGAAGAAGCATATTTTCATATCTTCTAGTTTTTACTCTTAAAGACGAAAAAAATCTTTATACAGTTTCGCCCAACTCATTTTTGCCCAATAACATTATGCGACCCCAAATGATCTTTAATTAGTTTGAAACATCATTTTTTGGCGGCTTAATCTGACCCTTATTCTCTTAAACTTTTAGTGTCAAACAACTGTTTGGCATATTTCTCTTTATGAGAGAAGGTCTTTAAATTTAATTATGTCTTTTTTAGATGCCGAAATAAGGTACCTAATGAAATAAGGAAATTAGAAATTTAATTTTGCTCCTTAAGAAATTTTGATATTCATAATTTGATAGGATAGAATATTTTATTTGTAAGGTGATTAATATTTATCTTATTCTACGAAATAATTCGAAGACTGAATATAAATAATATCGATTCTAGGCATTTAATCATACTCCTCATTTACTAAATACTGCATATATACTTTTTGAATAAGTCGAAAGGATATACGAAGTAAAATATTCACGCACCCTAACAAAGCCTTAAGGTTCTTGGATTTATAAATGCTATAAGTAACACCTAATTATATCTATATTGCCAATTTAGATATGTTATCATCGACTTCAAAATGGAAGCATGAGCAAAAAGCCTAATAAAGGTAAATTATCTTAGAACACAGGAACTAAATTTTATATTACTTTTTTGGTTGAGCCATTTTTTCAGTTCGTGGTGGTGCTAATACACACGTAAACCAATTTATTCAAAAAGAAAACATCTTATTTTTCCTTCACTTAATCACACACCGAACCACACCAGAGCGAAATAAACATCAAATCAAACTAACATTATAAGTTGCGAAGAAGACTATTCGTTATTGACATGTTGGATCCTTTTTACTACACACAGATTAGAATTATTGAGTCTGCTTAAATCTAGTCGTTGACTACTGATCAGATTCAATGAACTTTATCTAACGGCGATCAATAAGTGAAAACACCACCAAAAATAGATCAAGGGACATACCTTGAAATGAGTTGTGCCCTTCTTCAAACTCACAAGCCATTGTGGGAGAGGAAAGAGAACTAATGAGGTAGCACAACAAAAAACCCCACCAAAGCACTAGCCCTTCTACAGAGAGATGATAAGGCTTTGGAGCCAATAGAGGCCTTTTTATACTTCTATTTTCTCCAACAGTGTAGGCCCCTATGATATATTTATATGCTTGGGGTCTCATTCAAGGAAATATTCTTGGACTGGTGCAAGAGGACACCAAAGCTAATGTGTCTTGTGGGCTCTTCTTTCTTTGTGTTTCTTGTTTGAGATGTACTCTTTGCTAATTTTGATGAGAACATATGCTGTGACAGTGATCATGAGAAGGCCAAAGATAAGCTCAATCTGAACCTCTTCTTTCCCGAACGGAACTGGCTTATCCGAATACTAAACAAATATAGTTTCAAATATAGATATAAAAATTCAGGTATAGATTTTGTCTGTACCCGACCTAAACCCGAACCTGACCCAAACCAGAATAGATTTTATATTATATGTTGTATATTGATGTTTGATATTATATTTGAATTTATATTTCAAAATTTTAGATTTTAATATAATATATTTAGAAATATGGTAAAGAGAAATGATTGTTTCGGGTTGATTTTCAGGTTTGTGTTCGAGTTTCAGGTTTTCGGTCGGATTCGATTTTGGATATGGATTTTTAAAACCCGTTCCGTTCAGGTTGGGGTTCCGGTTTCCGTTGTCAATTCAAGTCTTTGAAAATTCGCTCCTAATTCGACCCGTTGACATTCTTATTCCCTACAACATGGTGAGAAAGAAAGAAATCAATAAGGTTTTGGATATAAAATATAAATACACTAATAATTTAAGTTTTATGAAAATAATAGTTGTTTCACTTAATTTATCATAGTATCAGAGTAAGAAGTCCTAAATATGAGTCCTGCTCGATTTCTAACTTTATTTATTTTCTTCCTATTTAATTAAGTCTATATCTTAAACTTATCAAAAAAAATCGAGCCTAATTGTGAGGTAGAGTTTGAATATAAATTATAAAAATACCGTTTTCTAATAATGTAAGCTTTTTGGAGAGCAATAATTATTTCACTTAATTAATTTAACAAAAGGGAGGATTCTTATCTTAGGATTTGAAAATTCAAGGTTTTATTGTTTTATTAAGGGTTTGCTTGAGATTGTTGTGTAGCACACTTCATCCTGCCAAAAACTACGACAAAAAATATATCATTATTAATAATGCATCGTGGAAAATACACAAATTTAGTTTAAATTTTATTTCGCATTGAATCTATCATTCCCTTGTTGGATTAACAAGGAAATAAAGAACTAATTATTCGTCTAAATAATACTAATCGTACCAAGTGCATGCGTAAGAACGACAAGAGACTAACATAAACAATAAACTGAATTAATAAGCCAAACACAAAGTTTGAACATTATAAGTTGTTAATCCGAAAACGACGATGCACCGACATTATTCTCACCTTAATTTATACTTCAAAACATCACAACAAATTAAAATCAAGCCTTTAATCATCAACAAATAAACTATAATATAGAGGACAATATATTGAGGTGACATTTCACCTAGAGAATCAATTAATTAAGCATCATAATTTTTTTTTCTTTTTTTTCCTCCCTGTTTTTTTGGAGGGCTACATCTATAAAAACTAATAGCTGCTTTTGGCAAAAGCAATCCCATGGGCTATTACAAGAACCCTATCTATTTTGTTAGGTTGTGGTTCATTGGATTACAAGGAATTTGATTTGGACTCAGAAAATGACCTACATTTGTTGGACCATTAACTCGACTAGTTTGTCCAATTATAGCTCTATAAAGTCCAAAAAGAAGAGTCGGAGAAATTATCATGTATTCGGTATATTTGTACATCTCATGCACTGCACCGCAATATGTAACGGGTCTATGTATAAAAAACTAATTAATGTAAACATTGCGACGAAATCATATTTATCTAAGCCTGCTGATGGATATCTTGGGAGACCAGAAATAACGTCATCTTTACGAAGGGCTTACCGGACCCACTCAGAGCAGTCAGTAAAATCAAGCAGCTCATGAGCCTGTGGGACCAAATCCTCCCAGTCAATCAGCATTAGTTTTTTTTTTTTTTCGCCACTTTGTAGGACTGTAAGTTGCCTCACCCCTGTAGTCTAATTCATCAATTCAATGAATAAAACGGGTAGCGTGCTACTTTTTTCTCAAAAAAAAAAACAAAACAAAACATTGGCGCTCTAAATTTATAATTTTTAATATGTTTACTTTTGAACATCATGGGGCAAATCTATTGAATTGAATTTTAATTTTATAATATTAATCATAAAATTTTATAAATATATAATTTATAAAAAAAATGTATTTATACACCGAGCGCATGAAATAATTTGGAGCATCCTCTTGGTCACTATCACGTCTATGTTGATCTTACGTGTGGTTTACCTTTCCATGAACCTAATGACTTGTTCTACAATATTTTCAAAATGCATCTTTATTAAAGGAGGGGAGGGTGCTTTACTTTTTTCTTTTTCTTTTTGCCTTTACCTATGCATTAAAAATGTCACTTTGTAGTACTGTTCACTTTTGATAGTGTTGCAACATGTACTGTTTCCATTAACTAATGAGAAGATATATATATTTATTGTATATGTTTGTATTTAATTAGTAGAGAAAGAGAGAGACAGAGACTCCAAGCAAGATCTTGAAGCTTTAATTGAGTTATAGATTAAAAAAGACGTTTGATTAATTAACGAAGGAGATTATTGTTTGAAAAGTTTGTCCTAGTTTTCATAATTTTGTTTATGAAATTTTACATGAAGTTGACTAAAATTTAGGGTAAAATTTAAACACCACCTCTTTTCTCACTTTAGTACCATGTGATTTAAAGTGTATTATTTTAGTATTCTGTGATTTTATTTTATTTTTTTCGTCAGCACCTCCGTTAACTCCCCGTTAAATCATATACAAAAATCTTCAGATACCCTACCTATGATTTATCTAATATTTACTTTCGTATCCTATGGTTTACTGAATTTTTACTTTAGTACCATATGATTTTAACTTTGTCACTGATTTAACGAAAAAATTAACATAAAAAATAACGAAAAAAAAAAAACGAAACCATAAGGTATCAAAGTGATACATTTTAATTCACAGGTTACTAAAGTGAGAAAGCGCAAAATCACAGGAATAATATTTAAAAAATTTTCCAAAATTTAACTACCAATAAAATAGGATTTAAGCACTTCTGTGGAGAAGCATTTCGAATCTATCATATTAATTAGGAAGTTACATTGATTTCGAGTTAATAATACTTACAAACTTTTTTTTGTTTCTTTTTTTGTTTCTTTCTTCTTCTTTTTTTGAGAATAAGGTAGCAAGCTATCTGCTTCATTCATTAGGTAAAATGAACTAAGCGTACAAAATGAAAACAGCAGGGGCCTCCAAAGGTGGGGCGAGGAAACAGAAGGGGGAAGAAGGGGAAGAGAAAAAAGTAGAGGAAAAGAAAAAGAAAAAGAAAAAAAAAAAGACAATCACTTAAAGGAGCTCATTCCAAGAAGTCGCTAGGAGATTAGCCCTACGTAAAGCTTTCAAAGCGTCTGGGTGATTCTTCCGGAAGATGGAATTGTTTCGTTCCGTCCAAACAACCCACCAGATTGCTGACAGGGTGATTAGGCTTAAAGTTCGCACCTTAGTGCAAGGAGTGTCGGCAGCGGTCTCCCAAAGCCCTCTGGGACCTCCGTACTTTTTGGAATTGTTTCTTTCTCTGGGACCTCCGAAAGAATTGTTTCTTTCTTTTTTGGTTTCGACTTATTATTGTACATTTCTTTTTCTCGAATAAAATACGACATCTTCTTAACATCGCACCACACTCTACAATGCTTTAAGATTCGCGTAAAAGAGCTGTAGAAAAGGGTGCATAGAGTAGAGAAAATAAACGGGCTAACGAACGGACAATCACGGGTTAACCACGCGCCGCCTTAACGGATTCGCCGTACGGGACCCGTTAAAAGTAGCGGAGGAGCTCCGATCCGTTATAACGCCGGTGAGAAATAGAGGAGTGTTCGTTCGGTGGTCCCCCCCCGCACGATAAAATGGACGAGAATACGCAGGTAAAGTGGTGGGCCCACTAAAAGGTGATGACGTGGGATTTACCGGGTGGAAGTGGGCCCCACGGAGTGGCCGTTGCACGTCCCGTCCGCGCGCTAACGAACCGCATACGGGAAAGTTTTTTGGCTTTATACTTCGTCCTCTTACTTCCTATAAATAAGTTTATGCGGTTGTTACGTTGACCGTTGGATTCGTCTAGTCGTAGCCATCGGACGGTTGGTAGATGTGTTTATGTGCCCTGAGGGGTATTTACGTCATTTCGGAAGGACGAGATATTTACTGGAATGAAAAGCTGTAGTACACTGCTGGATTTTTTACGTACCGAGAATCCCACGAAACGATTTTTCCTTCACTTTATTTTTATCTTTTTCACTTTGTATTTTACTTTACAACTATATAATAATTCAGTATAATTTTTTTTTAATTATAAAATAACAAAGCAAAAAATGAGATAAATTATAAAGTACTCAAGTGCAACTTTTTTACCTTTTTAATTTTACTTATTAACTTGGGACTTATTTGTGTCTTACTCAACTTTCACCAACACAATATTCTGGCATGATGTTCGAATAAACAATAAAAAAAATAAGAAGAGAAATAAGTTTCGAGTTTCAAAATTAAAAGTTTTAATTTGATGCTTCTAATTTGATTTCAAACTCCCAAGTCGACCCAATCCGGGCCTGCGAAAATTAGGTCGAGCCCGGTGGGGCGTATTTACCTTGTGTTGGGCCACAAACGAATATACGTCGTGTTGGGCCGAATCCAAGCCTATGTATGCTTCTGATATCCGGCCGATCATATATCGGCCGGTCGCTTCTGAGCCATAGAGTTTTAGTAGAATAAAAACATATAGACGAGCAATTAAATAAGTGGATTTATTATATGTTTTCAATGGATTTGGTACTTTGATATGTTAGGCGAAAAGAAACCCTAAAGTAATTTTCAAATTCTCTAGACGCTCAAAAGTATTTTTTTGAGAAAAAGATAGCACGCTACCTGCTTCATTCAATAAGCAAATGAATTTAGCTACATAGAGGCAACCAGGACCTCAGAAGGGTGGAAAAGCACAAGGACAGAGGTTCGGAAAAAAAAAGTAATAAAAATCAACGAAAATGTCGAGATAAGATCGTAATTCAAAAACAGACGTCATCCAGCTCTACAGGACTCAGCCCACTCTTTTGCCAACACA
Organism: Puya raimondii; assembly: GCA_016920855.1. NCBI lineage: Eukaryota > Viridiplantae > Streptophyta > Magnoliopsida > Poales > Bromeliaceae > Puya > Puya raimondii. Next base: position 75,426,184 of record JABWPP010000049.1, read on the forward strand.
CCAATATGATGAGCTGTTCGAGAAATATCGGTGGGTAGGTTTCTGAAAATGGCGTTATTTCTATCGCGCCATACCATCCACCTAGTGGCCGCGACCAGTGTCAAAACCTTCAGAGCGTCGCTCTGCGGATGCCTCACTAGCAGCGCTCCCAGATGCTGTTGATATCTTCAATAAAAGGATAGACGAGGCACTCCCCAAGGTGCGAGAAAAGAAAGAACTTACTAACAACACACCCCACTAGCAGGTGATCTACAGTCTCAAGTATTAAATTAGTGCATATAACTATTAGAAATTGTTACTTTAAAAATCTATCTTTTAAAAAACATAATATCAGAACTAGTCTTAAGCTCTTTCCATTCCAAATGGTCTAGAGTTTAATTTCCTATATATATATAATGGTTAGGTTTAAACTTCAACAGAAAAAAAAAAACACTAAAAAAAATCTGAAAATAAAGAAATATATATATAACTTTAATACCATGTTAACTTTTTTTTTAAAAAAAATCTATCTTTTTGAGAAACTCAATTAGTGGAGAGTTGGGATTAGATTAAATCCAAAAGCATCAAAGTGGGCCAAACTTAACCGACCATGAGGTCCATCACATTGACATAGTTGTGATATATTTTGCATTTTTTTTAAATACAAAAAATCCCTTTCACCCTTCAACTAAAACATCTATTGGACTTTGACTAAAGAAATATTTTATAAACATTCCACAAATAGTTGACGTGGATGTTTATAATTGGCTCATTTTAGAAGTTACAACAAATCAAAAAATTAGTGTTCATAATTAACTCTACTAATTAAAAAAAAATTGTGTAAGGACCCCTCAAATATAGACGGGGCAGAGGGGTCCTTTTCCGTCTCCGTCTCCGTCCTTGTTCCTGTGGATTTTTAGAATTTTCAGGTCCCGCCAATAATAAAAAAAATTTCTCGTCCCTATCTCCGCTGGGATCCCTCAGATTAATTGATCATTGTATTGACATTATTGTGATATACTTATTTTTTTAATACAAAAATCCTTTTTACCCTTCAATTAAGATATCTATTAGACTTTGACTATAGAAAAGTTCCTCAAAAGCACTTCTCTAAATATTCTACAAATAGTTGACGTGGCAGTTTACTATTGGCTCCTTTTTGCGGTTAGAAGTTACAACAAGTCAGAGACTTAGATGCTCCTTTAATTCATGTGATATTTTATATTTTATGTTATCCAAGCAAATCCAAGCTGCTAATGACTCAACTTATTAATAAACAAAATGAGTTTTTTTTTTAAGAAAAAAGTTAAAAAAAAATATATGAAGATCCCCTGAACTATAGGGCAGTTTGACTTTATTTTTCTTTATCAAGATCCTCTTTATTGTTTTTTTTTTGTTGAAATTACTTGGTTCCATCTAGTTAAATGATTTTAGTACATTTGATTAATATAATTATCTTATTTAACCAATAAAACCTATTTTAAAATCACTAAGGTAGGGGAGTCTTTGAACATCTCACTAAGAAATAGAGACAAGTACATAACACCCCAATATATATAATTGGATTAATGAAAACGTGGACCATTTATTAATGGAACTTGTTGAATGAATAAAAAAAATAGTTGTTGGTGATCTTTCATTTTATTTTTCCTACGAGATCCTACAATGCATGGCACATGATATTAACTCCATGTACTTTTTTACTGAGTTGGAGTAATAAATAATAAAGTTAGAAAAAAAGGTAGTACAAACGTAGAAGCTAATAAATGGAGTAATATGTGTATAAAAAGAAAAGGAAAAAGAAAAAGAAAATCTCATGCAAAGGATACGAGGAGTTTACGTTTGGAGCACTAAAATAGGGACAGGATTCGTACTTTTGTATCCATCATGTTTAAACATGTCTCTAATAAAAAGATAAATCGCATCAATGTGCACTAAACTCCTAGTAAACTTATATTTAGGTTACCGCGCAACTAATATTCTAAACTTTATGTCAGTCGGGGAGAACTATCAAATCTTTAAAAATTTTGATTTTACTATCTAACATTTGTACATCACACCTTTATTATCTATTTATTTTATCTGATTATTCAAACTCTATCATCTAATAAATTATAATTGTTTGCATTAAGAATTGAGCGCTGAATTAACAATATGAGATGTATTTAATTAAAAAAATAAAATATGATGCACAAATATTTTGATGCATAAGGTGCATGTGATTATTTTTTTAAAAAAATAAATTAAACTATTTAAAAAGTCAGATAATAGGATTTAAATTTTCTGAAGTGGAGTAATCATTTCTCGATAACCCGAATTTCACCTAACTTGTATTAGAGCTCTAAATGCGGTTTCGTGTGTGTGTGTGTGTATATATATATATATATATATATATAGTACAATTACTATACTCTTATGAGTATAGACCCCTTTGTACTCATAAATTTTCGGACGTTGGATGAAAAGATGTGCGGTTAGGATGATAGTGGTCTCCTAGGGTTGAGTGGGTGGTTGGTTGAATAGTATGATCTAACGGATGAAAATGGTCAAAGATGTAGATCTAACAGCCGAAAATTTATGAGTATAAGGGACCTATACTCATAAGAGTATAGTAGTTGGACTATATATATATATATGTATATATATATATATATATATATATATATATATATACATATACATATATATATATATATATATATATATATATATATATATATATATATATAGTTCAGCTATTATACTATTGATATTACCAAGCGCTTGGTGTTATTAAACTTTTCGCCGTTAAATCTACCCATTTGATCATTTTCATCCGTTAGATCATATTATTCACCCAACCACCACTCAACCATAGAGAACCACTATCATTCTGACCGGAGACCACTATCATCCTAATCGTACATCTCTTCATCCAAGGACCAAGAACCTAATAGCACAAAGAGCTTGGTACTATTACTAGTATAGTAGCCTAATTCTATATTATATATAATATAAAATTTAGCTGGAGTACTGTTAATAGCATCAAGCTATATATGTATAATAATTAATATATGTAGTGGAAATTTTACTATTTTTAAAATAAAAAGATCAAAATCATTACTAGATACAATGTCTTTGCTTTGGTGCTGAATATGTCAATTCCCTGTGTACAGGGTCAATTTTGTCCTGGTCATGCATCCTAGTACTTAATTTGGTCCCTTTCCCTTTTAGTCATAATAATAATAAGGGATAACTTCAAATATCACCCTGTGATTTCGTGTTTTCTCACTTTAGTACCCTGTGGTTTGAAACGTATCACTTTAGTACCATGTGGTTTGGTTATTCTCTTTTTGTTATCTTTTTGTTAATTTTTTTTGTTAAATTAATGAGAAAGTTAAAACTACATGATAGTAAAGTGAATATTCGATATACCATAGGTGAGATATTTGAAGTTTTTTTGTATAATTTAACGAAAAAATTAACGAAAAGATAATAAAAAAATAGAATAATCAAACCACAGGGTACTAAAGTGATACGTTTTAAACCACAGGACACTAAAGTGAGAAAGTACAAAACCACAAGGGTGGTATTTGAAGTTATCCCTAATAATAATAACACAAGGTTACAAGAGACGTGCACCGTCGAAGTTGCGCGTCCCACTCGACACGTGCCCACGTTCGAGCCCAACCCCCACCCAATTAAATGCGATCGACCTCGCTAGTTCGAAATGACTCGCTACACTGCTCGGTCCACGCATGACGTGGTGGACCCGGCCTATCAGGACTACGCGACAGTTTCTTCTCCTTCAGAAATAAACAACACTCCCTGGTGAAGTAGTAGTAAAATTATTCATATAGTATAGTATGGTGTATATACAAACTGTGATTTATTGAAGAGGATTGTATTCTGTAAATGGACAGTGTAATCTAATGCTCAGCAGATATAGTATACTATATTCAATATTTAAAGTTAATTTTTTTGTAATTAGATAAATCATCTTTCAACTAGTGAAATATACTATTTTACAAAATTTTGGATGCGAAGATATTTCAAAAAATAAAAATTTAACTCCTAAATTTCACAACAAAAAAAAACACATCATATTGAATAAGCTATTGGTACATTAAAATAGGATCTTAATATTTTTAATGATTAATATTTTAACTTCAAAATCTAATTCGATAAATACAATTTACAACATCTAAAAGGTATATATATATATGAATTCGGCTACTATGCTATCAATAGCACCAAGCACTTGGTGCTACCAAGTTTACAGCTGTTAGATTTATCTCTTTGACCGTTTTCATCTGTTAGATCATACTATTTAACCAATCATCCACTCAACCCTAGGGGACCGCTATTATCTTAACCGCACATCTCTTAATCTAAGAGCCGACAACCTAATAGTACAAATGACTTGGTGATATTAATAGTATAGTAGCATAGTTCTATATATATTAAAAGAGAATTAGTACTAAAGGATTATTTTTTTATTCATCGGATAGATATATTGCTATGTAGTCCAAAATAGGAACTCCTTTTGCCCTCGTGAATAATAGAACATATTTTTTTTTAATATCAACGAATTATTTTTAAAGACATATTATCTATTCAACAGTGGTTTATTCAAATATGCGAACTATTAATAGTTTTATATATATGTAAGCTTTCGAATACATTGGAAAATATGAAACAAATTAAGTTTCACAGATGGTGTAATAGAATTTTCGGAGTGTGGTGTATGGTAATATGTACGGATAAACCAGGTGCAGGGAATATAGTTTGTACTCGTTACAAATGCGGAGGAGGGTGACGTGGCACGGGGCCCGCCTAGGCGGGGCGTGGACACGTGGGCGGCGGTCTCGGCCTCACCCCCTTCTCCGACGCTTAGGGCATGTTTGGATTGGTGTAAGTGGGAGAGTGGAACTCAAGTTCCGTCATTTTCGATGTTTGTTTTGATGTAAGTCAAAAAAATAGTGTAACTTAAGTTACGTTAGACCTCCACTTCACCTACTCTCGACTTCCCCCTCTAGAATACCGAACTCCACTTCCACCACACTCAACCTTCTCTAAAAAATTTATTAAATAGTATAACCTAAACTCTACTTCTTTACAATGAGTTAAAATTACATTATTTATAATAAATTAGTATTATCTTTAAAAATAATAATTTTTTAATTATTTAATAGGTTGAATTTTATAAAATAAGTTTATCACTATATTCAGGAGATAACGGGATCCGCTTACTTACATCAAAATAAATAATTAAACTGAAAAAATTAATTTCACGAGCATCAAGTTACCCCAAAATAAACAGAAGAAGTGATTGAATTTAACTTTCACGCTATACAAGTTACGTCAAAACAAACAACAGAAAAATATTCATATTTCAGAGAAACTGAAACACCTCTGCACTCGAGTTACGTTGGATCTAGAAATACGTCAATCCAAACGGATCCTTACTTACGATGGCCGCACCCGAAAAGGCCACCACCTTTTGGGACCCACACGCGCCACCTCCCCACCACAATCACCGTGCGACACCCCCTAGATCTCCCCGCCACGTGTCGGTCCCTCATTTGCCCTGAAGCCGACGGTCGTAGCTTTTTATGCGATAACCCTATCTCCTTCCCCATTGGCCCCTCCTCCCTCCACGTGTTCCCCACTCCTCCCTCTCTCTCTCTCTCTTTCATCATTCGAGAAATTATATGCACCGGGTGTACACACGTGTCTTATACACCATTTCATCAGATCATCTTGAAATTAAAATCTCACATATAATAATAATAATAACAGTAGAGCTACTATATTTTTGGAAGTATAAAGGATTTGGTGCTTCCGACTTTTTGGCCCTTGGATCAATCTTTTTTACTATTTTTAACCTTTGTTATTACCATATGGAAACCACTCAATCCTAAGGGGGACCACTATCATCCCAACCGTACAATACTTGATTCAATGGCCAAAAAATCAGAAGCACCAACTCTTTTATACTTTCGAAACTATAAAAGCTCTACACTAATAATAATAATAATAATAATAATATAATCAGATGGATATGACCCACATCATCAACACGGCAACTATATCTATATACCTAGATGAATATATATGTATCATTGAACGAGAAATCGTCTATAGATAATCGAACTATCGTATGCCTTGGAAATGATATGAGGTGTTCGGAAATGGTTGAAGTAATTGAATAGGAGGATCACTATGACTATAGCCCTTGGTAGATTTACTCTTTGTCTTCCTGAGGCCCTGGCTGCTTCACACTATGTAGCTAAGTTCATCTACTTAATGAATGAAGCAGGTAGCGTGCTACCTTTCTCTCAAAAAAAAAAGAAAAAAAGAAAATGATCTATTTGATATTATGGATGACTGATTACGGAGGGACCGTTTCGTCTCACATTCATACGTGCCCTCCTACCGAACGAATGGGTCTCCGATCAAAATCATACTAAGGGCGTGAATAGCGTGCATGAATGCGAATGCTTGTGACTAAGGAAATATATGAAGCATGCAACAATCAATTCAAGAAATAAACACTAGAGAAAGAAAATATTTTTTAACATACATAAAGCATGCATCAATCAATTCAAGAAATAAACACTACAGAAAGAAATAACTTTTTAATATACAGGCCTTTCCAGTGTTGCGGAAAATAATGGAATGAATTAGATTCAAATTTTGAGACCTCTGCAATAATATGTTTGCAAGAGCGCGGTGTATAAGATGGACCTATAAACCAGGTGCAGGGAATAGTCTCTCCTATATATCCTCCCCCAACAAAGAGTGTGATGAGAGAGAAACACATTGAGAGAGAGAGAGAGAGAGAGAGAGAGAGAGGGAGAATGTAACAGTGGAATGGAATAATTTGTCATTGTAGAGCTCCTCTCCTTTCTCTAATTGATGTTGGTCACTAATTGGTTAATTTCAGGAGGCTTCTGCTACTTTCTTTTCATCTTGGGCTGTTGTTATTATCTTCAACAATCAGCAGAGACAGTGATAACTGATAAGAGGTGAGTGGTGTTCAACACCTCCAGCAGCATTTCCCCACATTTGGAATTTTTTGGTACATTCTACAGAATAAGCCATTTGGGTTCATGGAATCTTTGGGCTATAAACTAGTTATATAGTAGATGCATGTAGCTAGAATATTAGTCAATATGGTGCACTCCATTATTGGGTCTTGTGTACATGTGTAGTGGTGGAAACTCTTATTATTACTAGTTTGAACCCAAAAAAAAAAAAAATAATAATAATAGAGCACCCACTTCTTGTTTTTTTTTTTTTTTTTTCACAAGTTTTATAATCTCCTATTGGGTGGTTGCTTTTCCTGTTCTTGCTGTTTCCTAGCTGAAAAAAAAAAAAAAAGTGACCATTTTCAGGTTTTTTTCATATCTGAATTTTGCAGGGAAACATAAAGAGCATCTTGTGTGTTGTGTATTTGGTTTGAGATGAGAGCATGATAGGGAGGGAGAATTGGTTGTGACTAAAAAATTAAGGAGGAGGGATATATTTTGAGGTTCCTTTCAGAGCATTTTTGAATCAAAATGGCAATTATGCTTCTGCGAGTTATATCCCCTGCCGTTGGATTCTCCGAATTGCTCCGCGACGGCGATGTTCACCGATCTTTCGGAAGGATATTCACTTCGAAGCACGATAGGAAGATACCGAGGAGAAAACGCGGGTCGAATTCGAGCTCACTGCATGCCTATTCGAAGTACGCTTGCGTCGGGATCGAGCCCGAGAACACCGCGAACTTCCCGATCTTGTCGAGCTTAGTAGCCAATCCCGCAGGAGAGGTCGCGGTCTCTTCGGAGAAGAAGGTGTATGATGTGGTGCTCAAACAGGCGGCGCTGGTGAAGCGGCAGTTGCGGTCTAATGCCGACGTGCAGCCCGACTTGGCTTTTCCGCGGACCGACAGCGTATTGAAGGAAGCGTATGATCGATGCCGAGAAGTTTGCGAAGAGTATGCTAAGACCTTCTACTTGGGTTAGATCTCAACTTCTAGTTTTGCTCTTTCATTTCTCATGAAAAAAACATTGAGTTAGTTTAGACATGAATTTGTCATGAGTTTAACTAGACATGTTTTTTTTTTAATGTCAGGGACACTTCTCATGACACCTGAAAGAAGAAGGGCAATTTGGGCAATATATGGTAGTATATCTTAATAAATAACAAAAGCAAACTTGTTTTATGAATTAGTGGTTATTGTTATTATGATTGAGAGCTTGATTCAATTTGTTCTCTGAATCTTAGAGTTACGGGTTTTTGTGTCTATCTCTGATTATTAAGATTTTGAAGCATCAGAGAGAATTAAATGAAGCACAATTTGCTCAAAAAAAGAGGCTAGTTTTGAAGTATTATGATATATAATATATCTCTGCTCTTGTTCATTAACTGCAGTTCTACATCTGATTGTGTTGCAGCATTTCATGTGAATTCCTAGCAATGTTATTTTGTGACTTACTGTAGATTGTGTGTTCAGTGTGGTGCAGGAGAACAGATGAGCTCGTAGACGGGCCGAACGCGTCTCACATTACGCCGTCAGCGTTGGATCGATGGGAGACACGGTTGGAGGATTTGTTCGCCGGCCGTCCGTATGATATGCTCGACGCCGCGCTCTCGGATACTGTTTCAAAGTTCCCTGTTGACATTCAGGTTCACACATCTACATATAACCTCTTCTTTTTCTTTTTTTTTGCCCTTTCATTATAGCTGGATCTTAAACTTTATAACGAAAATTCGACGCGATTTGGCAAAAGACCGAATCAAGAATTGGTTGCATAAGAGAACATTTTAAACCAATTATTTAGCCTCAATTTGCTAGTACTCAAATTCTTTCAAATGCCAACTAGCTTGCCATGTTCAAACATTCCTCATATAATCTAAGATGCGAAAAATTAAAGAACCTGTCAACAATCTAAAAGGGCTTATTCACCTCTCAACTTTTGCAGCTATCTGTTTTTTTCTTCTTCTTTTTTTTTGCCTTTTTCAATTAATTTGCATTAACTTGATCTTCGCTATATACTTAGTTGTATAATTTGCATATTATTCAGCCATTTAAGGACATGATCGAGGGGATGCGAACGGATCTCAAGAAGTCGAGATACGAAAACTTTGATGAGCTCTACCTCTACTGCTACTACGTGGCAGGGACCGTCGGGCTGATGAGCGTTCCGGTGATGGGCATAGCCCCAGAGTCGAAGGCGACGACCGAGAGCGTTTACAATTCCGCTTTGGCTCTAGGAATCGCGAACCAGCTCACCAACATTCTTAGAGACGTCGGCGAAGAGTAAGTAAAAGAAGAAACACGCAAAGCTGCATTAGAAGCAGAAACTAATTCAGGTCTTCTGCTTTTGGGGGCCTGGTTGCTGCTTCTTAGAGTAGAGAAGATGTTCCAAAAGCCAATCTGAGTGAGATTAAGTGTAACGCGCGCTTGACTGTTATAATTGTTCGTGCAGCGCAAGAAGAGGAAGGATCTATTTGCCCCAAGACGAGCTCGCGCAGGCCGGGCTTTCAGAGGAGGACATCTTCAGAGGGAAGGTGACCGATAAATGGCGGAACTTCATGAAAAGCCAAATCAAGAGAGCCAGGATGTTCTTCCAAGAAGCAGAGAAAGGCGTGACCGAGCTCAGCCAAGCCAGTCGGTGGCCGGTACGACTCCGATTCGTTTTTGGTTCATGCACATGCATCATTTTGATACCACAACCTAATATAAAATTCGGACTATAACTGCCCATATTATCTTAATCAGCGAACATAACCACCAACCATGTGATAACTAATAATATCTTAATGACATAACCAAATGAGCTTCTGATAAAAGCACTGGGGCATGTACTGTTACAGGTGTGGGCTTCTCTGCTGCTGTATCGGCAAATCCTCGACGAGATCGAGGCCAACGACTACAACAACTTCACGAAAAGGGCTTATGTTAGCAAGGCAAAGAAGCTTCTGGCACTTCCTGCGGCTTATGGGAGGTCGCTGATAAGCCCTTCTTCTCGAAAGCAGTCGCGCCACGCAAAAGTATAATTCTGTGTATATAGCTTGCTGCATAAACTTTTCATATCATAAAGAACAGATAGCAGAGATAGAAGGTCTAGTGTGCATTAAACTTGCTGGATTAGGAAAAAGGAGGTACATGTGTCGATCTCCGAGTCGAGAATCCGATAAACTAGTCCACCTTCTTATGAATGTTTCATAGCTATGTAAAGTAATAGAAAGGGAATTAAGAATACATATAATTCAATCTAGAGGAAGATGCTCTTCCCTTATATTATTAGCATATTATAGCATTGAGTTGAATTTTACATGAATCTATGTGAATAGGTGGATTAAACTATAGGAGGTTGGTGATGTGAGGCTATAAACTATTTCTGTATTAAGTAAGTTTGCTTTGTTGGGAAGTCAAATAGCTCTTGAGATTTGGAAAGATTTGGTGATATCATGTTAGAGAATTTAGTAAGTGCATGTGAGATTCAATAAATCTTGAACATGGATACTTCATCCAATTCGGTACATACATTCTTATTTTAGTAAATGATTGGTTGTACTTTACTTCTATTCTAAAAGGAGAAAAAAAAATAAAAAAATAAATCCAATGTAGTTGGACTAGGGAAGGGACTGACTGATTAGGTGTCTGTTTATAAGCTTTTTTTTTAAAAAAAAGGAAAAATTGAATTCAACTTATGACAAGTAAGCAATGCATTGCTTAAATGTCTAGCGCAATTTCAAATTTGTCCCTCAAAAGTTATAAAATATTGTGAATGTATGAATTTATGAATTAAGCTATTTTTTAAATCCTTTGACCTACTGATCAGAATCAAATAGAATAATTTTGAAAGTGTCCTCTCTCTCTCTCTCTCTCTCTCTCTCTCTCTCTCTCTCTCTCTCTCTCCATAGCTTCATTCCTGTAAATTTAGGGACATTTTATGAGCAAATAAGCCGACTGATTAGCTGCTTTATGGTTTAAATGTTAGCGCATCAGGCTCCATTTGGAATTATAGAGATAATATGTCACGTACGATGAGAAAATAAAATATGTAATGAGAAAATATTTTGCTAGTTTTCATAAAAGATATTATATTGTGTAGATTATAATGATTCGATTATGATGTCTGAGAAAACACAATGAAAAAAATATTTTGCTTATTGCCATAAAAGATATAATGTTGTATAGATTATAATGATTGGATTACGTTATAATTTCTCTAGTCTCAACATGAAACGCAGAAGCGTATTCTGTCTAATCCAATAATGTTAGATAGTGCTCAATGCCAAATAATATTTATTAACATCATGACATTTTTGGTGAATTAAATGGATCTGTTATCAGTAGGAAAATGATCCTTACCCAGGTTATACATTGCAACTACAACAAAAATAACCTCGTGATTTACGATAAGCAAAAAAAAAAAAAAAAAAAACCCTCCAGCAGTATGAATCGATCTTCCTTTTTAAAAAGACATCAAGGATTTTCAATATAAGTTTAGTGATGCTGGTGAATAATCTCCAAGCAATCTCAAGTATAAATAGGAATTTATATGCAGAAAAGAATATGAAGAGAAAGAACTTAACTTTCATTACATCATCAAACCACAGCTAGACCCCATACAGAGATATAGCAATGACTTTGACACAAATCAGTGTCCTACATAGGAAATTTTGTTCGAGGAATCAAATAAGACAACATGTATAAATAGGAAGTTATACGCAGAAAAGAATATGAAGAGAAAGAAATCTTAACTTTGATTACATCACCAAATCATTGCTAAATCCCATACAGATCATATAGCAATGACTTTGACACAAATCAGTGTCCTACATAGGAAATTTTGTTCGAGGAATCAAATAATACAACATAGGAACCAACAGGGAATTTTTCTTCGTGAATAATTGGGCACACGATAAAACCATCAAAAGAATGGTTACAGAAGCACAAGCTTACAGATGTAGCACGACCATCGACTTCATTGAGCACGACGGAGCGTCCGCCTCGTGCGCTGCGTGCTTCCTCGAGACGCGGGACCACTTTAGCTCGCTATCTGAAACTTTACAAGCGGTCAGAAAATCAAGCACCTGACCGAAAATCCTGAACATCTCGAGCCCATAGATATGGTCCCCATCCGCCACGAATGCCGCGTTCCAGTCCATGGGTGCATCTGGATGCCGAGAGACCTCGGTCCACTTATGAGGCAAGGAGAAGTCCAGCTCAAGCAGCTTCCTCACGGCCTTCTCCCTCCTGTTTAAAATCCCATCTCTCTCGCACCAAGACACGCACAGCATAAAGAGCCGATTATTGCAAGACACGAGCTTAGGGTAGTACTCGCGAAGCCGAGGAGGGGGACGGGAGGTCTGGAAATGGACCCAAAACCCTCTTTCTAAATCATAGGCGGCAAGTTTGTCCGCTTCGGAGTACACGTAAAACATCCCACCGCAAACAGATCCCGAGCATGTGGACCCAAAGTCCGTAGGCAACTTTGCAATCTCGATCCATTTATCAGTAAAGGGATCATAGATCTCACCGGAATCCAAAGGCTCATCCCAACACCCGTGACCGCCCACAACAATCAGGGCAAGGTTTGTCCTCTTACTTCTCTTTTCTACTTCAAATTTGTAGTTTTCTTTTGTGCGTCCTGATATACGGTCATCCTCCTCGAAAGCGTCTTTAAGGCGGCGCCTCAGTGAAAATCGGTGTGGGTCCTCATAAACATCGGAAACCCCGGTTAACTTGGACTTCAGAGGAAGACCGACATTCTTATTAGCTCGAACGCGAAAAATACTGCAGCTAGATGTCATCTCGAAGACCCCCAATACAGCTCTGGACCTCGCCGACCTCATCGAAGCGGCTTTTCGCCACGAGCCAAGTAACGGGCTGTAAATCAACACTCCTTTGTGGGTCTTAAAGGATCCCTTCTCCAACGAAACAATTGAATCCCCAGTAGCAGAGCAACCGCCGACGATGTAAACATCGGTGCCGACCCCGGCAACCGAGAATAAGGACCTACCCTTCAGTCTATCCATACTAACTCTATGCCACCGGTCGAGGGCAATATCCAACGCGTGCATTTCTCCGCCACGAAACCCGGCTCGCGTGACCCCGAAGAGGAATAGCCATCGATCCTGGTGAACCCCTTGGGACCTCAGCTGGATAAATTGCGGGGCGGTGGTCAAGTCCCGCCATTTCTTGCACACGCAGCGCGAAGCCATCAAAGAAGTCAGAGGAAGCCGGACCAATATCATCTCCATTATATCATCAGGAAGCGAAGCGCTAGAAGTGGTAGAGCTCGGCTGGCACGGCTGAATTGCTTTTTCTTTATTCGAATTCTTCTTCCGAAACCGCTCGCGCATAATAGTGGAGCATTCTACCGATGTTTCCTCGACCCCGTTGTTCATCTTATGAGGCATACAGTCGTCTAAGGAGCTCAACCTCCAGCTCCGATTCGAATCCAACTCCTCACATGCATTGACCCGGCACCCGCCGCCCGTGATATAGAGATTGAGGCACCCCGACGAACCGGGTTCCTGTTTCGGGTTCAATTGCAAGCCCTCTTCATTTGTACGGCCGCTACGGCCATTCTTCTTCTTCTTGAGCTTCTCACTAACGGATTTCGTGAGGCGCTTCGAAACAGACAAAGCTCCCATGTCCCTATGGAGAGTAATCTCATCCTCCGATGTCTCGGAATTACGGATTTTGGGAGCATTTTGTGATTCATTAAATAGCAACGTAGTCCTACAATTGGCATTGGATGTCCTAAAAGTGCTTGAGCTACCCATCGCTAACTTACCCAAAAAATCCCCCAAATTTCAAAACCCTAGATCAACATTGGTGCTCCAAAAGGTTATCCTAACCAACCAAATGGAGATAATAACTATTTCAGATTAAAGTACACCTCCTCATTACTCATTACCAAACAAATCATTGAAAAATGACTCCTTTTTTATCCTAAACGAACGAAAACTCGAAACTTTACAGCGAAATCACCAAATTTACATGCATTAATCAAAGAAATTGGGGGAAAAACTCAAATTAATCAAAGAAACGGGGCGAGATTAAGGGCACGAACTGATGGGGGGCAAAGGAGCAAAAGGGGATCGGATCGAGGAGCAAACCCTAGGTGGTCGGCGAACGCGAGCGCTTCGAAATCGATCGGAGAGAGCGACGTGTGTGTGTGTGTGTTTGTGTGTGGGGGATCGAAGAACGCGGCGCCCAAATAGTAAAGCTGTTGGAGTCCCTTGGAACCGGGGCTTTTATCTTCAAAGCAAATGGACATGGTTTTTGGACGCACCCACATATTTAACCCCAAAAAGTGGACTCACAGGAAATGCGGCGCACATGGTGTACGTGGAAAAAGGAGGAGAAAGTATTGAGTGCACCGTGTGCACCGTGAACCAATTCTTTTTTTAAAAAAAAATCTAAATGTAGAGGCTTTAAAATCAGAATTTGATTTCCTAATGAATTTTTTTTTTTTTTGGATATGAAATTTGAAAGATTTGTTTATCTGAAAAGGTTTGCTTTGCTTACGAATCAATCTACAAATTTTTTTACAAATTTATGGATCTGAATGGTCCATTTATTCTATAACTTTGTGATTCGTGATTATCCATCAACAAAGTATAACAATCTATATTGGTTTAGAAAAGAAGTACAAAAAAAATTCGCAATTGTAGTTTTATTTGTATCAAAATTTATAATTTTATAATTTTTTAGGCGAACTAAAGGTAGCACACTATTCGTTACATTTATTAAAAAATAAATTTAGTTACAAAAAGTGAGCGAAAAATAAATATAAGAAAAATAAGTAAAACAAGGAGAAAAGAAAATAGGAAGAAGAGCAAAAAAAAAAAAAGTTCCTCACTATCCAAAAGTTTCACCTATCATTACAGTATTCGACCTATTCTTTTTCCAACATCCTAATCCGTAGTACTACGGTTAGTGGACGGATGCCAAATTATTCATCAGAATATCGCTAAGTTTATCAGATCCTTCACTACAACCCTCAGATCATCATTCTCCATCTGGTACTTCTGGATAATCCTAACGTGCTCTACAAACTTCTGTGTGTGAGCACCCTCTAGGGTCCTGCAGAGCATAAACCTACTGTAAACACATCCTGCGAGTTGATAGTCCGTTGTTTCTACAGCATTACTGCACAAAAACACAATGTTGATCAGCCCATCATCCTCTTCAGCACTTGTATAAATTACGGTGCATGATAAACCGGGCGCGTGCAAAAATTCGCGTCGATTGGTCGTTCGGGTTAGATTTTGGGTTCCAAAAATGGTGCGCCGACGTGTTTATAGATTTCAGTTGTTAAAGAAAATGCGACCGCGAGTGGACTTGTTTGGCATGCGGGACCCAACATCACGAGGTGGTGGGATCAATTAGCATTATTGAAGTTATGTAAAAAAAAAAAAATGTGGGGGAAAAATAAAAAAGGGGAAGTGGGCCCCACTCAAAAGTGGGTGGGGCGGGTCACACACTTTGAGGAATTTTAGTTAGGTGGGAGTAACAGTGTAAAATTCTGTCTCGTTTTTAATTAGTAATTTTCCTTTTTTAAAAAAAAAGTTATTTTTTAGACTTACTATAGGAGGTTATGAGAGTATGAAGAGAATTGGTCAAATCAAATCCTGGGCTATATATGGGAAAGAAACTATAGGTTTCTTAGTGGCTTGGGAACTTGGATGGACCATATTAAGAGATTAGATTAAGTCTTAAGATTTATAATTAGTAAAATGTTACTTAGCAACTTTTGCTCGTAGAAGGTCAATTTTGCTTCTGCATAAGCAGAGGCTTTCTGTGATCGTAAATCGTAAAAGTTCGACCAAATCATATTTGGCGTACCTACTGAAATTTACGGTGATCATCGTCCGATATTACAATGAGCTATAAAAAACGACGGTGGATAGCAAGCACCAATCTTTCTCCCGTACCGTGCAGGTGAGCCGTCAACTTAGCAAAACAAATCTTGCGAATTTCGAACACTTTTCTAAGGATTGATGAAAGAGAGATAATACTTCCATATTTTCTTCATTCAATCTTTTTTTTTAATCTGTCAGAGTAAAGAGTATAATAACTTAACAAGTAGAAGCACCAAACAGCCTAATTTAATTTCTCCTGCCTCATACACACACATAAGCATGACACAGAGGCAGTGGAGAGATAAAAGAACATGCAAATCACAGTAGCAATAGCAGCTCATAAATACCTGTCCTTTTTATCAATAAAAAGGCAATTAAGAACACGGTTGTTAGATGATGGATCGCATGCTTACCCATATGCCATTGCCCATGCCTACGTGGTCCACAGGTCATAAGTATGAAGAGGACAAGCACAAGACACTGTTCCTGGTCAACCACTTTGATGATTAAAATACAAAGTAGATTAGAGTTAAAATCCACTTGATAATGATATCTATTAGTTATTTCTCTACTTTATTCAAAGACAAACAAAAAAAAAAAAGAAATGCTTCATTCACTCCCTTTTACTCATATGTAAAACAAGATGATACAGATATCTACCATGGCAAATACGATAATATATTCTATAATTTTAATGATAAAAAATAGGCAAAGATGAAGAAAAATGTGATTGCTAATTTTTCTTGGCACTAAAGAATTTTCCTTTCTGAAGGTGACTTTCTAATGGTGGAACTATAATTCGGCATTATGAGAGCCCAATTGGCTAAACAAGATGGCCATGTCCATGCCTTGTATCATAGTGGGCATAGCTATTTCGTATGGACACTCATAGGAGAATCCACTTTTCCCTGTTTTCTTCACCCTCCTTATGCAGTTCTTGAACTTCTCATGGCATCTCACACTCATCAAACCTGGGAAAACAATACAAAACGAAAAAGAAAGAAGGAAAAAGAGATTCCATCAACACTTAAAAAATATCGGAAATTGGCGTAATGATGCGAATTCTATGAGTATTATTTTCACCAAGGGCCTCATTATAGCTGGGCCTGTGAATAAAGGAGTTATGCCACCTTTTGGAATAAAGGAGTTATTCCACCTTTTATTTTATTAATACACGATTACCAAATATAGAACGAAAGAAATACGCAAAAGATATAAAGAGTAGCAATGAGAACTAATAAGGTACTCTAATACCCTCTTTATGCTTGAATCAAGCACAATACCACTTTCGATTTGAGCATGATATATGCAATCTAACTTTATGTTCATTTTCACAGCTGAATGCTGAAAGATTGCACGCTAGCAGCATCTACAGATAATTCATCTTCTATCCTGCTTTTCGGCATGAAGGCTTAGAAAAGAAGGTTGTAGATTAATTCAAGTACAGAGTCCTTGAGTTAACGGAAAGCCAAATTGGATCAAGCAACTAGTGAAGTATATCACATACTTTGCATTCAATTATTAAGCACTTGCACTAACCCAGTAACCAGTAGATAAGTAAAAAGCCTATTCATAATGAGAATCTCTACATCATCATACTCTTAACTATGGAAAAGCTTTATCCATCTTAGAGCCTCCAAGGTTCTCAATGATGCATCCTATGATGTTTTCCCTTATCCTTTCTCAGATGATACTTGTAGCAACTATCATTCTTCCATCTAGCTATTGCCAGCAAAGATGATTCCTTTCAATCTTCATAGACCATTTTAGCAGCATCATTGGCGGTACCAGAAAAGAACCGCCGAACTGCCATGCCCTGATACTACGTTGTGACTTGTTCAAGACAAGATGTTGAATCTATTAACAGAGAAGGAGGATGGATCGAGGCGAAGTCCCGTCCATGTTACGATGCAACCTACCAAGTCGAGCGATTGTGAGTAATGTGGATGAATTGAATTATTCATATAGTGCTTTATCTGACAATCTAAAGGTGATCGATCAGAGATAGTTGGATCGATCACAGCTGGAAAGCAGGTAGATCAAGATCGAGCTCAAGTGTCTCAAGTCTATCTAGTTAAGGCATCTCCTTCACAGGGTTGATTCTCTTCTTTTCTAGTATATAGAGAAGAAAAAAGAGGATAATTGCTCTCGTTTTTTTTGCCGGTTTTAAAATTTGAACGAGGATGTGTGCAAGGTTAAGAGCTCGGTACTCCAAAGTGATCTGCTCTTGTACTTATGTTCTCTGTTTCCTGTAGTTTAAGTTTTCTTCAGTGCAAGTTCCATGGATGTGAGTTCGCGAACCACATAAAATTCTTCTCACTTGATAGTTTTCTATGCTTTCCTCTTTCTTTCGCGCTAGTTCCGCTCGAAGCAACCATCCTTCCAGTATCGATTTCCAATTAGTGTGAGCACGCAAACAATCTAAAATTGTTATCTATAAAATTGATTGATTAAACCAATTAAACCAACTTAGACATTCGATTAACTAAAATTGAAACCAAAATATGAACTACATTCCAAATAGATAGGTACCAATCACACAAATGCAGAGAAAATATATAGAGACAATAAGTAAATCTTGTAAACAAAAAACAAACTAATTTCAGGGTTCTAAAACAACAACAAAAAATTTAAGAAGCCAACCTTTTTTCTCAACGCATTCATCATGATGCTTGCAACAAGCATCTAGATCATCACAGGGCTTCTCCCCAGGGCAACCACTCCATCCAACTCCACAGTACTTTCCATATCGAATCCCCACAGCTAATAATTATGAAAGCAGAATCAAACGAAAAAAACACACAAAAACTTAAATTAGATCCCTCCAGGATCAAATTAATCAAAAAAAAATCGAAGAAAAAAACAAATCTGAGACTCACATTCGCAGTTCTCGGCGATGCACGATCTGCTGCATCTCACCTACAAGATCGAGATCATCAGAATCCAAAACAAATCGGAGTTAGGGCTTCATTTGGATCGGGAGCAAAGAGGGAAGGGGACCTGAGCTTGGGGATTCGCGGGGGCGGCGCCGCGTACGGAGATCGAGAGGAGGAGGACGACGACGACGACGACGACGAAGAAGGGAAGCGTCGGGAACGGAAATGAGGAACGGGGTTCGCGTCGCATTCTCCGACGCATCCCGTCGCTCGCGACGGACACTAAAAAAATAAAAATAAATAAAAATAAAATGTCGGGAGAAAGTGATACTTGCGATTCCGTATAACGGAACGGGGTCTACAGTATCGGGGCGAAATTGTTGAATGAACCTGGTGTACCATGCACCGAACTTTAGAACAATATCACTAGGTCTCAAAATTAGAATTTAAATTGGGAAATAACATATTAATGATAATAACTTTTGAATACATTTTTTTTAGTATAAAAGTATTCCTAGTTAAGAGATTTATTTAATTTATAATTTTCTACAAACAGGTGCTGTAGATATTGTAGCTCATATGATAAATTTGGATTTTGATTTTAAGAAATTAAGCATATTTGATATGGTGTTTGAAATATACGGATACACTTGGTGCACGCAATGTTTTATCCACATGGGGGGCTCGTGGCTTTTTAGTGCCAGCCAATAGCAAGCTCGTATTTCGGATACTCTGCGACCCCATTGGAGGATAATACGTGGCGAGTTCCGATTTGCTGCTTACGTGTCTGCGTAGTTAATTAGTGGAGTTGACTCTTCACCGCAAACTTATAACACACTCTCATGGGCCACAAATATTATGGGCTTGGCCCATTAAGTACTTCAACTCAGCCAGTTTTTAATTTTTTATTTTATTTTTATGTAATACAAGAGCCCAAAGTGGGAATTGATATTGAGAGAGGTTATTTTGT
Organism: Puya raimondii; assembly: GCA_016920855.1. NCBI lineage: Eukaryota > Viridiplantae > Streptophyta > Magnoliopsida > Poales > Bromeliaceae > Puya > Puya raimondii. Next base: position 75,445,867 of record JABWPP010000049.1, read on the forward strand.
TTTTGTCTGGTCAAAATATATCAAATTCAGATCATATGCAATGTATCTTTTCTGACAATAATAAAAATAGCTCTGACATTATGAATGCCCAGATTATATCGTATAAGGTATTAAGTTGCAAGAGAAAATGGCTGTTTCATACTATAGTTCTTTTATTCATTGGGTTTCACTTGTAATTACTCGTCGTATTTGATTTAGTGTGGCCTACGAGAAACCTGATTTTTGGGTCAATGTCGGATCGGGTGTTCAAAGTCTGGGGCGACTGAGCCATGTTAGTCGAAAGTCAGACAAGTCGAGTTAGGTCCAATTTTCCTATTAGTTTCAATTAAGAACGCTTTTAGCAAACTTGAACATTTGGCTTGATCCGGTGTCAATTAAATATATTTGTTCGTAAGTCATTTATGATGATGTAACTATCCAACCCACTACTTACACCCTCATGCTGGTGCAGCTGGTGTGTACGCTGGGGGATTAACTTGGAGGTCGGGATTCGACCTGTGTGCCCGATGTAATTTTCGCCCTCCCGTAGGCGGGTTCTGAACGTGTGCATGCTTTAGGATGGTGAGGGATTAAAGGTGGTGGCTTAAAAGGACCAGCATGCCGTCATGTGGCAGGAGATCGGGTTAGGTTGAGTCACATTCGAAATGACGGAAAACGGAGTTAGGCTGAATCATGTTCAAAAATGGCGGGGGGACAGTTGGGTCGAATTATAATCAAAATCCGTAGGTGCCGTGTCTATACGTTTTAAGTGAATTAACCGCATATTTCTATTAGTTTAAGTTTTTAAAATTAACAATTAGCGCCAACGATAATACGAGTAGTATCAGAGCCAGAGACAATTTTGCGGGGGGGGAGGGGGGCGCGCGGTGTGTTGTTAAAAATTTTATCAAATTTAATAACTGTACTAGCTAATAACCATTAATTATTTATTTAATCTGGTATAAAAATAATTTATTAATTTTAATAAAAGTTATTAATGAACTCAAAGAAGCTCAAAATTTATTTAAGTAAAGTTACTTAATGTAAAGAATTTAAAAATTAAGAGGATGTCCACATACATTCCTTTCCATCATTATTTTGTCATCTTCCTCACGTGTCCACACGTGACCAATCAATAATGAATGAAAAGCAACATTAACTCTGAAATCGGATAGGAAACCTCGTATGCAGTGACAAAGTAGCATGCTATATATTTTCTTCATTTTTATTTTTATTAATTTTTTTAAAAGAAATAGCATGTTATCTGTTTTATTTATTTTTTAATTTTTTTTAATTTTTTTTACGAGAAAGATAGCATGCTATCTGCTTATATTTTAAAAAAGTAAATTTAGTTGAAAATATAAAATGATTTAATTTTGGGACGCTTCTATTCACAAAATATTGCTGTATATTTCTTTTCCATTTTTCATCTCTCGCTTTGTTTTTTAAAAAAAATAAATTTAGTTGAAAGCATAAAGTAATTATGATTTGATCTTGGGACATTTCTATCGACGAAACATCGCTGCATGTTCCTCTTCCACTTTTCATCTCTCTTTTTCAATTTTTTTTTTTATAACTAATCTCTCTACATGTCATAATCTGGCCATATTTTTGGTTGGGACCCAAGATAAGCATATTTGTGAAAGTACATGTGAGATTAGCATGTGGTAAATTTATTCGAGAAGCACTTTGTTTAATAGTTAAGTACTACAAGTGGGAATTAAAGTGGTGTAGGAGAAGATTCTCCAATTGATATGGGGATGATCTTTTTCCAAATGATTCTGTTTTTCTGCTTTTGGGGAATCTTCAAGTAGTGGAAAAAGAATCAAGGAATTTAAGATCGACTTTGACATTACATCTCTATCTATATTAGGAGCTATATATGTTAAGTGCGAAATATTTTTTTTTCTAATTAGATTAAAAATTTGAATGACAAATATTTTGGCACGATACATGACATAATAGTCTATTGGTTTGGATTTAGCAGTCCATGTGAATTCTTTTAATTCATGATTTTTCTTTCACGTTGGGCTATTCATGTATGAATTCGTAACATTTTTTTTTTTTTAAACTAAAAAAAAAAATCAATAAACTTCTTTTTGAATTCAATTTTCTATTCTCTAATCTTCGTACTAAGTTTTTTTTTGAGAGAAAGGTAGCACGCTACCCGCTTCGTTTTTTTTTTTTTATAGAAATGAACTTAGCTGAAAATGTGAATCAATTAGGATTCGAACTTGAGACCTCGGGTACCAACCACCAAATCCTTTGTCACTTGCGCTAGTGACGGTCGGTTCTTCGTACTAAGTTACTGTTGCAAAACGCGCTCTTCAAACTTTTTCTGAGTCAGTCGTGTTTCCTTTCCCTTTATCTTAGGACCCTGCTTTTTGGACGTACCACACACTAACAAGTTGCATTAATCGCACTATACCACTTGGAAAAGTAGCTCAAAATCTTCAAACTATGCTTTATAATATTCTACACTACGCTACATAATAGACCAAATCCAAGAATCTTTTTTTTTTTGAGAGGGACAGGTAGCAAGCTACCTGTTTTGTTTTTTTTTAAATTTTTTTGTAGAAATAAACTCAGGTAGAAATACGAAGCGCAATTAGGCTTTGAACTTGAGACATCGAGTACTGATTATCAAGTTCTTGGTCAACTGCACTAAATACGATCGATTACTGAACTCATTTGGGACCTCGAGTATCGACCATCAAGTCTTTGACCAACTGCATTAGATACGGTCGATGACTGAACCCAAGAATTCAAACTTCACATTAAAGTGCAAGCAGTAAACTAACTCAACTTTTTTTGTGATTACATCATAATCTGAAAGCATGAAAACATGTCATTGCTCCATCTGCCATAAAAGCTTTTTCAGCTTTACTTAAAAGCTTCTGTAAAAGCACTGCATAAATACTGTTGTTAGGGTCTGTTTAGAAACCATGTAAAAAAAAAAAAAAAAAATTATAATGGAATAGCTTGAATACTCGGAATAGAGTTTTATAATAATATATTATATTTTCAAAAATCTGATAGTTTTGTATAATACAGAAATCCACTTTAGCTTCGCGGATTTTTTTTTTTTTGTTTTTTTGTTTTTTTTTTGAGAGATCTTGAACAATTGGGACAAATCCATTTTATAGTAAAAAAAAAAAAAATATATATATATATATTATTAACATTCTACCCATTTCCAAATAGCTCTTCAAAAAAAGTACCATTTAGGGCGCTATTTGGTCAAAAGGAGTAGGAAAAATTTATATATATATAAATATGCTATTTGATAAAACTGAAATAATTATATAATAATCAAATCATCGTACTATGCACAATATAATACTTCAAAATGGAGTCTTAAGATGTGGAAAAAGTTCCTAAGTTGGAGACACTGTGGAGAAGGAGGAAGTCGACTGTATAACACTTGCACCAAATTATCTATTCTCAATCAATCATATCTCTTTTTTTTTTTTTTTTTAAAGAATAATAAAAATATTTTTTTTAAAATTATGATGAGATGGGTGAACTCCAGAAGAGCTTTTTGATTGGTTGGGAACACCACATCAGTAATATAAGTATTGTATTCTAGAATTTTTGATGAAGAAGCCCCTACCATTATCCAAGAAGAATTTATTCCCCCCAATCAAATGCGGTATCACTGGAGCATAATTTGGTTACTTTTAGGAGCTACTCATCCTTAAAGTGAAAGAGAAACACGAGGACGTTATACCTTCCTTGCAACAGTAAAAATCCCAACACAATATGTGTAACTTTTGCCTCCCCCACCAATAAAGTACGGACACGTGTACTGTTATTCTCTGCTTACGTGTCACGCTCTCGTTGGTTCATCTTTACCTAGTTATTCAAAAGATTGATCTTTGCAGACCCTGTAAATTCTTTTTGACCTTATACACTTTCAGACGAACATATTCTTGATTTTGTATTTTTTTTATTTTAATTATTTTTAAAAATAAAATTGGGATTCGTAGTAAGCTATGACTTTAGTAACTATTAGCACTTAATGGTTGGCAAAATCTGCAGCTTGGAGAATTGAAAATACATTCAGAATTATTAAATTTAGCAAAAAATATTATCCAGTTTACTAAAATTTTAATAAAATTGACAAAAATTATTTAAATTAAAAGAATAGAAAAGGCAGGAAGCCTAAAAAAAAATTTAAAAAAAAATTGATTAAGGGGCAATTTCAAAGTGCCCATAGTTGAGAGAAATCATTGTTTGCACCTGACATATCCATATTAAAAATTTAAGTGTTCTTCAGCACGAGCAGCGCTCACTATGTCATACCATACTGACAAGATATCAATACGATATGATCTCCATGTCGACGGCATGGCTCAAAATCGTCTTTTCTTTAAAATTAACGAGTAGTTATATCAGTAAAATACAAAGATTTAATAAAAATATATAATAAATAATTAGAATATATTAGTACCAAAAAATAAATATTTTATGCCATAATGTGTTAGCACATAAAAAATTTATGATTGATATACAACTATACATCGACAAGGAAGAGTACGAATCAGCGCCACGACACTTATATCCTTAATTTATATACATAATAATGCATTTATATAATATGAAACTTAATATTTTAATATTAAAATCTAATTAGATTGATGTGAGCTACACTATCAAAAGACGCAAATGTACAAAACATTATAAGTTCTAAAAATCTATTAACTAGACATCAAATTATCCCAGAATTCATCAACCAAGAAAATCCCATTGTTTTATATTATAAATTGGTGTTCAAAATTTATGATGTTGATTGGATGTACATAGTGCAGTTGACTAAACGTTTGATAATAAATATGTGAGGTCTCAAATTTGAAACTTAGTTGTTTTATATTTCTAGCTGAGTTTCAGAAGATGCACTGATGGGTTCCACCTCGTGTAGGCGGTAACTTTTAAATATTTGAAGCGGACAAGGCCATCAATGTATATTTTCACAAAATTAAAAAGTTAGTAACTCTTGAGGGCCCTACATAACCTCACACTATATGCCAATGAAATATGCTACCCCTCTTACCATTAGATCGAGCCATAGCCTACTTACCCCCTCTCTCTCTCTCTCTTCATATAATTACTTTGTTGTGTCAATTAGATTCTTTATTGTCTCACCATATTAAAGATTTGATCTTATCATGCAAAACATGCTACTTTTCCTGCTTTGATGTGTGCCCAAGTTGAGCTCCAGTTTTTCCAGCAATTATTTGCCATTTATTTCTCATGGGTAACCCATTTCTCTAACCCAATTTTTTCTCTCTACAAGCATTAGTTATGTGTTTGTGATGGATTTCTCTGTTATACTGCAAATTAAAAACTTGGTTCTTGTTTCATATTGGAAAGTTCAATTTTTTTTTTTTTTTTTTGATTAAACAGGGTTATACCGAAAGTTCAAATTTTGAATACTTCTTCAGTGGGTATAATCTCATTTCCCCTTTTCTGTTTTAGTTCCCTTGTTTGTAGCTTTGGACTCCCTCTTTAATTAGGGTTTTTTTTCCCCCTCTTTAATGGAGATGATATTTCAAGTTTGTGCAGTTTTAACATTAATTTGTGATAATATTGATAATATATTTGTTGTTCTTCAATCTATAGGGTGTTTCCCCAACCTCTTGATAGAAAAGGAGTAATTTGATCTATTGTAACACTTGGCCAACAATGAAATTGGGTTTTGCTTTGCTTTTGGCTCTCTATTTAGGCCTATTTTCTACTGCATTATGTAGAAATATATCTTCTAGGCCTTCTATAGTGAACTTTGGAGCTGTATTCGCATTCAACTCGACAATCGGGAGTGTCGTGGACGTCGCCATCGACGCCGCCGTGGACGATGTGAACTCCGATCCGAGTGTTCTCAAAGGATCGAAGCTCGTCGTCACGAAGAGTGACACAAATTGTGATGGGTTCCTTGGCACCATTGAAGGTATAGTTTCCCTTGGCTCCTTGTTAAAGTAACTTACTATTCATGAATTGTATTTTATTTCGACTAAAAAACATAGGCTTGTTACAAATTTTTGTCCCTGAAGCTTAATCCTGAACTTCAATTAGTCCGCGTAATAGTTGTTATGAAATTGAAATGGAGATCAAATTTCGAGAACATACTAAATTTGGTTAATGAATTGTTCTTGGAAGAAATTTTGATTTACGAAGTATACTTATGCATTGGATTACTGATTCCAGTTCTTCAGTTCATGGAGACTGATATTGTCGCAGTCGTGGGCCCACAGTGTTCCACCATTGCTCATATCATTTCATACATTGCAAATGAGCTCCAAGTCCCTCTCCTCTCCTTTGCGACCGATCCGACCCTGTCGTCTATTCAATTCCCCTTTTTCGTTCGAAGCACTCAAAATGATCTTTTCCAAATGACCGCAATAGCCGAGATGGTCGACTACTACCAGTGGAGGCAAGTAATCGCTATCTACATCGACGACGAGTATGGCAGAAATGGTATAGCTGCATTAGGCGACGAACTCGCAGAGCGGCGCTGCAAAATCTCTTATAAAGCTGTATTTTCGCCTGTGGCCACTCCTAGTGACATTTTTGATTTATTAGTTAGTGTTGCATTGATGGAGTCGCGAATCATCGTTCTCCACGCGAATCCGATTTTCGGGAAGACAGTTTTTTCTGTGGCAAATCGTCTTAAGATGATGGGCAACGGGTATGTGTGGATTGCGACAGATTGGCTTTCTAGTTTTCTCGATACTAATTCGCCCCTCCCTTCTGAAACAATGAACAATATGCAAGGAGTTCTCACATTACGGCAACACACGGCCGACACAAAGATGAAGAGTGCCTTAGTTTCGAATTGGAAAACACTAACCAAGAAGTACAGTAATGCGGTTTTCGGACTTAATGCTTATGGTTTATATGCTTACGATGCTGTATGGGCAGTCGCCAAGGCTTTAGATGCCTTTTTCGACGACGGTGGAGTGATCTCGTTTTCTAATGATACGAGGTTGAATGAGGCAAACGGTAGCAATCTACATCTTGAAGCGCTGAGCATATTTGATGGAGGGAATCTTCTTCTTGACGAGATTCGGAAGATAAATTTTACAGGAGTAACTGGGCAGTTCCAGTTTGATTCTGATGGTTTTCTCATACATCCTGCTTATGATATTATGAATGTAATAGGTAGCGGGTCGCGCACAATCGGTTATTGGTCGAACTATTCTGGGTTGTCGGTTGTGCCGCCCGAAACCCTCTATTCGAAACCATCAAATCATTCTTTGGCAAATGATCAGCTACACAGTGTGATTTGGCCCGGGGAGACAACCGAAAAGCCCCGAGGATGGTCTTTTCCTTACAATGCAAAGGAGTTGAGAATTGGCGTTCCAAATAGAGTTAGCTACCGCGAGTTTGTCTATAAAGATCCGGCCACAAACACGGTGAGGGGTTACTGCATCGATGTGTTTACCTCTGCTGTTGCATTGCTGCCGTATGCTGTTCCATACAAGTTCATACCTTTCGGGAATGGACACCAAAATCCAAGTTACTATGAACTTGTCAATATGGTGGCATCAAATGTAAGTTCAAACAGATAAATCCCCTTCCTTTTATACTATTTATATGTGGACTATTTTGTCGAAACAATTGGTTTCTCAGAAAGCTTAAATTGACAACAATGGTCCCACCCCGCGTCTAGTGTTCTAATTTGCTCAAAGATGCGCACTTTGAATCAAAAGGGCATAGGTGTGGTAGGATTTAAGCCGCCGGAGAATGCTGTTTTCATATCATATTCAACAATTTTTCATACCTTAGACTCCGCAAGCTTTATCTATTCTGGCTTTGCTTTCTGTAGGTATTTGATGCTGCTGTAGGCGACATTGCAATCGTTACAAACCGGACAAAACTCGTGGATTATACACAGCCATATATTGAATCAGGTCTTGTGGTATTGGCCCCAGTTAAGAGGCGTACCTCAAGTGCGTGGGCTTTCCTGCAACCGTTTAGTCTATGGATGTGGTGCGTCACGGCCCTGTTTTTCTTTATTGTGGGAGCAGTTATCTGGATTCTTGAACATAGGATCAACGACGACTTCCGCGGGCCTCCCAAAAAACAACTAGTCACCATATTCTGGTAAGTTTTAACAATCTACTGCATACCTTGACGCATCGAGTTTTTAACGTTATCTGGATGAATCGGATATGTAGAAGAAAGTCTTTGACATGTATCTGCTTAGTATCTGACGAGTATCGTATCTGATAATGTATGCAAGAACTTGTTGCTTGTGATTCTTCAGACTTTTTGGAGCATATGTATCTTTCAGACTGTTCTAATTACAGATTGTGTAATTCTGCAGGTTCAGCTTCTCAACTCTATTTTTCGCACATAGTAAGCGTGTTAAATCATCTCTTAAACTATTTTCATCAAGTCATAGTTAAATGCTTTTCTTCATGATCACTATTCTCTCTTATCTCAGGAGAGAACACCGTGAGCACGCTCGGGCGCGCGGTGCTGCTAATATGGCTCTTCGTGGTTCTGATCATTCAGTCTAGCTACACGGCTAGCTTGACATCGATCCTCACGGTGCAACAACTCTCTTCTCCTATAAAAGGAATCGACAGCTTGATAGCTGGTGACGAACCTATCGGGTTTCAAGTGGGTTCTTATGCTGAAAATTATATGGTGGAGGAGCTCGGAATTTCGAGGTCGAGGCTCAAACCTCTTGGCTCCCCAGAAGAGTACGCAAATGCCCTCGAATTGGGCCCAGAAAATGGAGGTGTCGCTGCTGTGGTGGACGAGCGGCCTTATATTGAGCTATTTCTCGCAAAGGAATGCCGGTTTTCCATCATTGGTTCCGAATTCACCAGAAGTGGCTGGGGATTTGTAAGTGCCATCCTAGGTTCTAAGCCTTTTTTTTTGTTTCCCTTTATTTTTCGATGTATCTCAATTGTTGTTCTTGCCATTGTACCTCAACTTTTCTTTGATATAACATCTAACTTTACAAAAAAAAGTTAGTACTTTTTTACTTTTTTCATAGTCAAGAACACAATTTCATATATAAGAAACTTTAGGAACTGAAGTGTCTGAGCGAAAATCAGTATCGGGACTAACTATTTCCATTTTAGGTGTTCCCAAGAGACTCACCTCTAGCCGTGGACATGTCGACCGCCATCCTGAGACTCTCCGAGAACGGCGACCTCCAGAGGATCCACGACAAGTGGCTGACCAACAAGGCGTGCATCCCGGAGACCAACGAGATCGAATCGGAGCGTCTCCACCTCAGAAGCTTCTGGGGCCTCTTCCTCATCTGCGGGGTTGCATGCTTTATCGCGCTCGCCATTTACTTCTTTATCATGCTGCGCCAGTTCATCCGCCACGCGCCTCCTGACGATTCCGGGCCGTCGGTTGGAGGGCTCTCGAGATCCGGACGGAGCATTAAGAAGTTCTTCTCATTTGTCGATGAGAGGGAAGAAGAACCGAAGAGAAGGTCGACGCAAAGCCAGGCACAGAGGCCGACGAGCAGTGTCGTGGTTGATATCGAAAGTTAGCATCGAAATAATGCTCTGAAAAATATATCGAAAGAGCATTCATATACGAAACTCGAGTTCATGTTAGTAGTTTTACATTCATAAGCGAAAAAATCATCTATAGTTCCTGTACCACCATGTATGTGTTACGAAAATAGTTATGCCAACTCTAAACCGATTTTCTGATGGCAAGTTATACTCTGAGAATGATTGCCATCAATAGATTTTCCCACGAAGAATTCAATAGTTTCAATCACAGTTCACTGAATTCGTTCGTTGACCTGCTATTTTTGAATCTGAGATTTTACTGACAGTATGAAATTAGTATTTTCTGAGATGCTGACATTTTGCACATCCAATCCATGAATTGAAGCCCAGAAACATTAAAGAACAGATCAATGATAATGCATCGATTTTATGTCGAATTTCGATGTACACTTAAGCCTCTATGCTTTTGATCAGCTACTTGCCTGAATTTGTTAGTTACTAGCTGCAGATATAATAGGTAAAATGTATGAAAACCCCCTGCAATTCTGAAATAAGCTCCTCACTTTTTCTGAATTTTGTTTTGAAATTGGGCTATTCTAAATAGTTAAGCTTAAAATTTATTAAATGTCATAGCTAGAATTATTAACGGATTTAATATAAAAAAAATCTAATTTATTGGGCAAAGTAACTTAGTTCTGGAAGATTAAAAATTCAGAAGGTATAAAAGGAAAAATACATGTTGAGGGGGTTTATTTCAAAATTGCTAATAGCTAAGGGAGTACAGTACAATTTTTGTAGGGATTCTTTTATAAAATAATCTTTAAATTTTAAAATTTGGTGATCCAACCCCCTGCAAAAATTATTTGAGAATTTAATCTTATTTTTTTTATCATCAATGATTCACCGTTTTATCAATATTTTTATTGCAAAGACGATAAATTATTTAACGTTTTTACAAGATATTGTGAACAATTTTTTTTATATAACAAACAGCACTCATGGTGTCAAACTGTCGAGGAAAGAGCAAAATCCTCAAATAAATTGTTTGAAAGATTTTCCAAATTTAAAAATTTGAGTTGTTTTTTTTTTTAACAAAAAAAAACCTTTTTTTTTAACTAATTTCTTTTTTCCAAAATTTACCATTCCTATCCCATCGTCTCCGAAAGAGCATCCTCAAGCGCGCTTCTAAATAGTAAATTAATACGCAGCAAGGGCGGGAGGATAAAACCCTTTCTAGGGTTTCGTCTCCTCCTCCTCTCTCTCTCTCTCTCTCTCTCTCTCTCTCTCTCTCTCTCTCCCGCAAGGAAATGGAGACCTCTCTCCGACTAGGGGGTAATTCCAAAACCCTAAGGATCCACGCGAAGGAGAAGCTCCAATTGGGCCCCAAAACCCTACTACAGGTTTCGTTTGCTTCTCCCATTTCAACAATTTCTCCTAATTGATCGAAATGGTTTCTTTTCCTCAATTTCAGTGTTCTCGATTTCCAAATCTGCGTGCCCATGTTTCATGTGCTATTCAACAACTTGACTCGATCTTTAAAGTTGGAATATAATGAGGCTTCTTGTGTTTACTATAAACGTTTAAAACCATTTCCTGGTAGCTTAAGGATTCATTTGGTATTGAGGTGGCAAAATGGAGTTGGGGCGAAAACATATGAGAATATCCTTTTTCGTTTTCTGATGGGACAATAGAAAATATATCATACTCGATTTATCGCGATATGCGGAATGTGATATTGTGTACGGAAACAAACAAAGTATTTTTCCTACCGTACTTTCTCACGACCTATGCTGTAATCTTTTCGCAATCCCAAACAAAGCTCTAGTTTGGGACTATGTTTCCAAAAGCACCTGATATTGTGCTTTAAGCCACGGGCTTCTCCAGTGGCCGTTGCCACTGGAATTTTATAGCGTGGAAGGAAGATTGGAATCACTTTTGATTTTTTTTTTTTTTGGGGACCTTCCAAAGTATAAAATTGGGTGCTTTTGGAAACGCAATACCAAACTACACCTAAGTTATTTGAGAAAAGCAGTTGGTTCATGCGGTACTGGAGCAGTAGGTCATGTTTTCATGTGTTTGTAAGCTCCTGTTTTCATTAATTTTCCTATTCAATTCAAGCTCGCATCTTGGGTTTATGAAAAAGTCTAGCATATAGATGCGAGGAGTATGTATATTTGAATAAAACACCATTCTTAGAGTAAAAAAGTTGTTTCAATTCTTTTTCGGGTTTCGATCTTTTTCACATTTCTTCGGAGTCTTTGATTAAATTTAGTATGGGATTTAAGATGGGTTTTTCTTGCTTGTTAATCCCTTAAAGCAATCAAATGACTTTTCAACACCTCTATACCTTATCATCTTGTCTCAAAAAATTAGTCTGTTTCTTAATTTTGTCAAGTTCAATATGTTACAGTATCAGATAGGCCATTATCTTACTTCTATCAGTCCCCTCATATGCGTAATTTGGAAAATATGGTGGCTGTTCTTGAAAAATAGGATGGAGTTTTTCTTTATTAAGATTTAAGACTAAATAGTGAACATTTTTTTTCTTATTTAAATCTGCATTTTATTTTGCATGTATTATCTTTTTCTTTGTTTTATATTTAATTTTTGAGGTATGCGTAATAGTATCAGCAAACATTTAGAACAGGACTCATGGTGTAGTGTGACAGGCACATGGAGAAATAGATACTAGCACCGGGGCTCCAAGCTGTCTTGCTCTGATTGTTAGACAATTTTTTCCGGCGGTGAGATTTGTATTCTCATTGCATTTTAGAGGAGCATCACGTTCTTGTTTGCAGAATACTATCAACTGGTGATGTGTATATGCTAAAAGTGGGTTATACCATCTATGCAGTTGTTGGCAAACGTTGGTGTTGGGGTTCAGCTTGATAAAGCTGATGACTTGACCTACAACTTTCGAGGAAAGAAGGCATTCCCGATCACATCTAGTGGTCTACTTGGAATCAATTTCAAAGGGAGGCTGATAACAGATAAAGAATTCAGACAGGTGAATTTGTTTATTAAGCAGATTGCTTTCAATTGAGGGTTCATTTTTTGTCATTCGGTCGAGCTTTTCACCTGTTTAATCATTTTATATTTTCTTCTTATTTCTACAATGATGTTGTGCTTTTTCTTATGCTTATTCCTTAATTGGATATTGTGCATCCCTGTTGTGTTTGGACTGCCTCTGCCTAATTGGAGTCCTAATATATCCTACTAAGTCTGGGAAACATTAGCTATAAACATTAAGAACCTGCTTTGTAACGCACCTTTCACCATTCCTTCTCTCAACCGTACAATCTTCCCTAAAGGCCGAGTTTCTTTGCCCGTATTCTCTAAATCAAATGTTATAAAGCTTTTCTTACACTTGATGAATCACATAGAAAATATGAGACTTCTTATTTATCATCTTTCCCTCAGCAGCTTTTGTTGTGGGAGCATATTGTATACTATTCAATAACTCATCTTTTCAGATCCAGCTGTAACTGTAAGTCCTCAGATTTTCTTCATTTGAAGTGTATTACATAATCCTAGGTTGTTTAAGCGTAGGATTGTTTTAGATGGTGATTCTTGCATAGACGTACATTTCTGAGAGCAGAAATTTTGTTATCTTGAGTAATTTACGCTGATCTGGGCCCATATTACTAAATTATATCTATAAATTTATACTCCAGGGTAAGGACCATCCAGCAGCTTTCTAACTCATTTTGACATCTTGTGATGCTTTTATTTCTTTCTAGTACTAGTATAGCATTATTGGTGACTCTACATGGAGTGGTGTACCTTCTCTATTTTGCTCTCCCATAAAAAGAAGGTGGTCCAGTCACAAATAAAGCTATCTTACAGGATCAGCAAATTAATGCATATGGAGTTATATTCATGTGCTTCCACCTTTCATTGTTCTATGCGATCTCTTACAAAGTGATTTCAAAATAACCTACTCAGGCCTATATTTTTTCTTTCATCAAGGAGAAAAAGAAAACTAGACTCCATCTTTGTCACATGTGCTCTGTCAACACCTTTTGATGTTATGAATTATATTTTCTTGCCATTTATTCTGTTGAAACAATATAATGCTATACATGGTCGTTAATAATCCATCCTAAATTCATATAGTTGAAGAAAATCAGTGCGGTTGAATTGGCGTGGAGCATATTCAATATCCAAAAGGAGCAAGATGTGAGAATTAAGTTGGGCTACGATATATTTGACAAGGTATGTGGCTCTCTGTGCGCACACACACAAAAAAAAAATATTCGCTAAGATGTGAGATTGTCCTGCTATGCATTAATGCATAAAAATATTCGCTATATTGCCATCAATTAGCAGTGAATATTAGAACCAATGTATTGGCATGTCCCCATATTTTCCCTTTTGTTTGGCTTTAACCAACTACAGTGGTACTTCAATCAATGGTACTTCAATTGATGTACATGAGGTCATTATAACACAACATATATGCTAACACACGTGCGTTCACCCACACATGCTTGCATACATGTGCACAGATACACAACACACACACACACACACACTCATGTGGGCCCTTGTCTGTTTATTTAAATCTCTGAGAGTACTATACAAATTTCTGTTTTTCTTAATATGGTGAGTTTTTTTCCTCTGAATGCAGGTACCATATTTCCAACTCAGGGAAAATAACTGGACCCTCAACACTTACATGAATGGCAAGTGGAATGTAAGATATGATTTATGATCCTTCGTGATCATAATTTTGCTAAGAGTGACATTTAAAAGTATTGCCAATCCCTTTTTTTCCCCTCCCTGCATTCACTATATGTCATGCCGGTCATTTTAAGGTGAATTTTTATTCAAGATACCTTCAGATAATCATTTGTTTTTTCTAAGTTAATAGTTTTTGTTCCCCTGCTCAATTTTTCAGTGAAATTAAGTTTCATATGGACAAATATGTGGACAGGAACTTGGTCACACTTATTTTTCTCCTTAAACTTTATCTGTCTTCACAGTTTCATTTGCTTGAATAGCTACATCAAAGCATCTTCAGGTATAATATTTGTTAAGCTTGATATGATTTAACATTTTGGGAAATATAGCTTTCGCTAGATGTCAATTTTCCTTATTCACAAAAGGAACAAGCCATAGTGATAACATGTTCATTGCTAGAACCCATACCTCTCTTTAGATTGGAGAAAATATCTTATCCTACTGGGATGGATAGCAAGAATGGTTGATGTGTTGGCCTGTAAACTGTTTACCTTTTTTATAGGGATATGGATAAGAAATGTAGTGAGAAACATGATTGAATCAAAGAGAACAGGGTCTCTAGAAAAGAAGGGATATAAAGGGTTTTGGCCCCTACTTAGGCTATCATGGTTATCATAGTTCATGAGAGAGAGAGAGAGAGAGAGAGAGAGAGAGAGAGAGAGAGAGAGAGAGAGAGAGAGAGAGAGAGAGAGAGAAAAGGAAAGAGAGAACATGCCCACAATATAAGTGCCTCTTTACTTACCCCTTTCCACCTCCATTATATAAAAAGTTAGCCCTGGAAAGGCCAGTTGCGACGAGCCGATTGGTCGATCTCTGTGTTGATGTAGATTGAAGTGGCTCTCTGCCCTTATCCTAATCTTTGAGGTGTGCTTGATGTAGTAGTTATGTGGTTTAGAGTCAACTCATCCATGGTCAATCCATTTTAGATGTAGCGGGAGAATCTTTTACATACTTTTTCAAGTAGTTAGCTATGGTTAGTTTTGTTTTCATTAAGAGGAAACTCTGGTGGTTATTTTCTTGGCCATGTTCATGACTTGATTGGATAGATGAAGCAAAAACTCTCAAGTCTCATTAGGAGTTTGTGCTGTTAAAACAGTGTGCGCTGTTGTCTTATACATAAGTAACTATTTCTCTGTTGATATTGAGGCTCCAAAGCAGATTCAAGAGAATGAACTATGAGTTTGATGGTGGAGATTTTTTTTTTTGAAAAAATATATTAGAGATGATTTAGTTTAATTTATATATCTCAAGCAAGCTCATTTATGGTAGGTTGCATGTGAAATCAACCACATAATAATATCTATTAAGTGCCAATGGAAAATAGATACATAATGCAAAAACTTGTGCCATTATTTTAACTTGGTATTTATCCTTTCCCAACATTATTCCTGCCTCATTTAAAGTGTTCTTAAGTTTCCTCTTTTCAATTATCCTCACAAGATAAAAAAAGAGTACACTTTTCCTCTTCTCAATTGCATGGTATTAAAGCAGGTACTAAAGCGGCCTTGTTATTTAGAGGGCTTTTATTTTTATGATAAATTTGTAAGACTCTGGAGTCACGTGTAACACTTCAATAGTTCCATATCTGATAATATGAAAGAATGTAAGAAATTTATATGCGATGGGTATACTAGAACTAATAAATATGCTTAAATATTTTGGACTAGTGAACTGAGATCGTTACTGCACGTGAACCAATTACCGTGTGGTTTATATAATTGCTAGTATATCAGTACCTTTTGAGGTGAGCTGTAGCAAGAACTCTCTTAATCAATTGGAGCCTCTTCGTAATGCAAAACATGTGAGAGCCTTCAAATATCAACATCGAAAATGATTTAGCCCATCAGAGAAGATCAAGTTGGGTCCCATCGCCAAGCTTTGTGACACACCATGATAAGCTGTGCACATGCAGTTATCTACTAAAATGATAGATAATTCACTTGAGTCCAAATCAGGCTGCTAATCTAAAGCAGGCCCAAGTTGTGGGCCCGCATTAGTTTACTCATTCCTCTTTCTTTTTCTTTTTTTTTTAATAAAAACAAAACAGGGTGTATTTTAAATTTTTCTATGCCATTCGAATTTACAAATATTAGTGAAACTAATTCTCGTAATAAGGTGGATGTGTTGTGATGCCATAAATATTTTTATTCTTGTCTTGTGTTATAATTATTAATAAACTTAGTGAGGGGTTCAGGCAGTGCTAGTTGTAAAAATCCACATTTCATTGATTAAATTTGCCTAGAAAAAAATAGGGCAGTATTTTTTTTTTTTCTCCTTATTGAAGATATCAGTAGGTCATAACACACACTCCATTACTCCCAAATCGAGCGGGATTCGAACCAAGCTGCTCTTATCTGCTGAAAAAAAGAAAGTCTGTTTTGCGATCGTTATACTATATATAGCATATATCCTAAATTAATTTTATTACACCATATAAGATAATAAATGGTGCATTTAGAAACAGTATTATAATTTTTATAATAAAATGATATCTTAAAAACATTTATCATTCTACTTATTATACAATA
The DNA here is from genome assembly GCA_016920855.1 of Puya raimondii. Lineage (NCBI taxonomy): Eukaryota > Viridiplantae > Streptophyta > Magnoliopsida > Poales > Bromeliaceae > Puya > Puya raimondii. The sequence goes on from JABWPP010000049.1 coordinate 75,462,602, forward strand.
TAATTATTATTTTTAATTAGATAGTATTATTTCTATATAAAAGAATTAAAGAACTATGCCCCCTTTTTTTGGGGGGGTGTGGGGCCCATGGGCTATGCAGTGTTCTTTTCCATTTTTCGTTCCATTTCTTTCTTTCTTTTTTTCCGATTTATATATAGAGAAATGCTAACCCCATGAAAATCCCCAAACCCTCTCTCTCTCTCTCTCTCTCTCTCTCTCTCTCTTGCGCTGCGAATGCGACAATGCCCTCGCCGAGGAGGCTCCTCCACTCCTCATCCGACCCCTTCGCCGCGCCGCCGCCGCCGCCGCCGCCGCCGCAGCTCCCCGTGGCCATCGACTCCGACGTGGTGGTCATCCTCGCGGCGCTCCTCTGCGCCCTGATCTGCGTCGTCGGCCTCGCCCTCGTCGCGCGCTGCGCCTGGCTCCGCCGCGCCCTCCCCTCCGCCGCGTCGTCGTCGTCGTCGGCGGCGCCGCCCCCCACCAAGGGCCTCAAGAAGAGGGCCCTGCGCTCCCTCCCCACCGTGCTCTTCGTCTCCTCCTCATCCTCCTCCGCCGCGTCGGCGTCGGCGTCGTCGGCGGCGAGGGTGGCGGCGGAGTGCCCGATTTGCCTCGCGGAGTTCGCGGAGGGCGAGGAGATCCGCATCCTGCCGCAGTGCGGCCACGGGTTCCACGTCGCCTGCGTCGACACGTGGCTCGGCGCCCACTCCTCCTGCCCCTCCTGCCGCCGCCTCCTCGTCGTCCCCGCCCCCTGCCGTAGGTGCGGCGCCGCCCCCCTCGCCCTCGCCGTCGACGCCTCCGCCCTCGCCGTCGACGCGGCGGCGGCGCCCGGGGCGGCGGCGGCGGAGGAGGAGGAGCGCGGGCGTAGTAGGTTCTTGCCCTAAAACCCCTTCTCCCCCTTCTCCCGTTTATATAAATTCCCCCCCTCTCCTTTCTCGGTTAGGAAAATGTAATGTTTATTTGCTTCTATTTTTGCCTTTTCTTTTATGGAAAGAGGTTTGTTTGGAAGAGTAGTGGTTGAGACAAAACGTCGAACAAGTTTGGTGCGTTGGGATGGGCCACGTTCACTAATGCGTTTCACTGCTTTTACAAAGAGTTTCTGCAACTCATCATGGTGGTTGCTGTGCTCCCAAATTTCGTTTCTCCCTCCTACTTGTGCTTAGTATTTTGCTCTCTCTCTCTCTCTCTCTCTCTCTCTCTCTCTCTCTCTGGGATTGAAGTTACGAATTTGGAGAAAAGTATATAAAAATATATTTTTTATTTTTTTGACGAAATTTTAAAAAATAAAATATATCATAATCATCTCATTGTGATATACAAAGGTGATAGTACGTATATTAACAAATATATATTTTTCTATTGTATTTTTTTACCACACGTATCGCAATCTCCCAACAATTTCAAATGAAGCCTTAGTAATTTTGATTTTGCTGTAGTAAAAATGTTGATGATGACTTACAGAAGAATGGATTGTGCTAATACACTTAAGTTCTACAGAAACACCACCAAAACCTTTTCTTTTTTTGCTACTTACTGTGTAGAAGGGGAAAGTTAGAAGCTTGTACATGAGATTTGCTTGGTAAGCTTTTTAAATATTTTGATAAGTTTTGCTTTGTTCTTTGATCTTAAATTGAGGTATTTGACTTCTAAAACTTATGCAAGTATTTTTTTTTTTTATAAGAGAAATATGACATATTATTCGTTTCTTTTATTTCTTTGAAAAAACCTTAACTGAAAATATTAAGCAACTAAATTTTGGATTTGAAATCTCGGATATTAAAGTATTTACTTGCAGTCCTCTAGGCTTGAGCTCTCTTACACTAGCAAACATTTCAACTCTGATACACTTGTAATAAAAATGCCAGCATAACAGCTAAAGAAATGCTACCTTGTAATCCAAAAAATGGCGTATATGTTGGTTTAAATGGGCCAGCATCCTGCTCTGTGACGGAAGGCCATGTGGGACCGAGTCATGTTCGTAATGACGTGAGGCTGTGTGGACCGAGTCATGTTCGAAGTGGCGTGAGGCTGGTGGGGCCGAGTCACAATCGAGACCCGTGGGCGCTGTATCTGTACGCTTTAAGTGAATTGGTTGCGTATTTCTAACAGCTCGAGCTTTTGGGATTAATGGTTAGCGCCAACGATCCGACAAGTGGTATCAGAGCTCCACTCAACTTATTAGGCTCACCCAACTCAACTTATTTGTCTCCTGAGCCTATTGTCACGAGGCAGAAAGTTGGACCTATTTTAGCCCAATAATAAATAGCCAACAGTATATATCTTACACTAACCTATCTAAGAATTTAAATATTTTTAAAATAATTAATAATAAAAAGAAAGATCGATAAGACTAGTGTAAAAATAATAACTTTTGAGTAGATAAGATAAAAAGTTTACGCTCAGTTCTTGGGTGTGTAACTAAACAAATTAATCATATTAGCCACATGGATACCTCACACCAACCTATACAAGAATTTAAATGTTTTTTTAAAATTATTAATAATAATAAAAAATTAATAAGGCTAATGTAAAAATATTGACTCTAAATAGATAGGACGTAAGATTTACACTCAGATGTGCAAGTAGACAGCTTAATCATATTAGCCACGTAGCTAGATTTGGTACTAGATCGTGTGTGCTGACGTGGTAATTAACAATAGAGTCAACGAAGTTTTGCCTTCTACCGAGTTGGAGCTTCTTAATAGACTTTAGTTCAATGATAAATTTGTTAACAGTACTGTAAATATAGGCGTGCAAGCAAAGCAAATAAAAATAAATTGATGTAATATAGAGATTAATAAAAAATGTAGACTCTATTATGGTGTAATTAAGCCAAATAAAAATGAACTAATGTGCAATGATATTTTTGAATTAAAAAAGGCTAATATAACAAATGAAAATAACACTAAAGTTTGGTGTGCAGTATGATAGGATGTAATTGAGCCAAAGAAGAAAAAAAAAAAGTAAACTCCTTATTTATGTATTTGCTCATGATTCAAGATGGCAATCATTGTTAGGCCAATGAGCAGGTGTTTTATCCAACCAAAGGTTTTCTTTTTTTTTTATTTTTTTTTAGAAAGAAAGGAAGCATGCTATTCGCTTCGTTTATTTTTTTTAAAAATAAACTTATCTAAAAATATGAATCAACTAGGATTCGAACTTGACATAAAAATTTACAAAATCTATTTTTATTAGAGGAAATATATATAAATCGTTAGATAAGAAGCTAACGTAGCGTATGCTAGTTTATCAAAATTTATCTTTTAATAGTTCGGGCAGTTGAGATATGCTTGAAGGTGATGAGCAAAATATAGTGGGATAATTGGGGTTTTAAATCTCCCACCTTGCAAGCTTGTTTCCTACCTAATGTGGGTACACAATTCCTATAGACCGAGCGCACAGAAATTTTTTGTACATCGTAAGTTATCGCCCACCTTAAAAGAATAAATAGAAGTGGAATGAATGGTGAAGTGATTAGCTGCTTTAAATGATGCGTGGAGTTCGCTGTTTCATGACTTCTATAAAAAATTTTGATGTTCTATTTGGATGTCTTATCCAGCATATCCTTTTGATTTGCTTAAAAAACTTGTAATATTTGATAGATGACGAGGAAAACCAAATATCTATAATAACACATCATATTCAGCTTTTAAACTATTTTTTCGAAATAAGATAAAACACTTCGAAAGTGAAACATGCTATCCTACCAAATCAAAAATATCAAAATTTTTAAGGAGCAAAAATCTCACTCCTACCTTCCAATCACAAAAAAAAAAAAAAAAAAAAAAAAAAAAACTCTCACACAGAGAAAGTTATCACTAGATAACTTATTCTAACAACTAATCAGGACCCAAGGATATTATCACAATCATACAGATTTTCTACTTACCTACTTCTATGAGATACATAGCATTACTCATTTCCGAATTCCGCAAACTTTATTCGAATCACCAATGGTAATGATTAAGTCCACTTGTTGATCGTCAACCAGATTGCACGATGCACAAAAATTTTGTGCGCAGCAAGTCTACAGAAAATATTGTACACATTATTTGCCCACTTAGCAGTTGACCATTAATTAAAAGTGATGAATAAATTAAGTTTCTAATAATAGATAATAGAATCTTGCTGCTCATGAGCGTTGTCGGCACACACTCCACCAGGGTGGAGAAAAAAAGGATAAATTTGTTTATTTCCCTTTAATTTGTAGCCGATCTTTTAAAGGTATCTTTGTCTCATTCTCTTTAATTCATAGCCAATCTTTTTGTCTCTACTTGACCATTTATTTAACTTAGTTTTGAACTAGTTATTAAAGTATACCATATGCAATGAATCCTCTGGTTGTTGCTTATGATTTCTTATTAACAGCAGTTTAAAGTTATAAGGAATATATATATAATTATTTTATAAGAGTAAGAAGTGTTTAGTTCAAATTTTGCCAAGCTTATGCGCCATTTAATTAGGGGGAAAAAAAGGAATCCCACTCCTCTACATGGCCCCGCCACTATTTATTATTTAATTTAAAAGAAAAAATAGCCGCGCAAAATTTAACACCCTAAACACTTTAGTCACAATATATTGTTAGATTATATGAAATAATTATTATTCTTCAAAATTTTAAACTGTTGAAAAAACGGTGTATTTAATAATTAAACATGAAGGAAATTGAATAACGTGACTTTCTACTTTAATACCATATTAAATAAAACAACCATAATTCTCCAAAAATTTAAGCTATGAGAGAATCGTATTTTTAGTATTTATATTCAACATATATGCGCTCAGGAAATAATAGGTATTGGTTTGTTCATATCAGTTTCTACTATTCATTATTTAAATTTAATATCCTAAATACTATACTCTAAATGCTAAACTCTAGTTATAGACTTCTCCGATAATGAAGAACAAAAAGATCACCTTGCTTCTCTTTGGCAAAGAATAATGTAATAATATATTAAAAGTGTTTCATTGTATATATGTAAATACAAGCAAAAAAGAAAAGTTTACTACAAAGCCCCACACTCAATTCCATTTCTCCCATATAGACCATTTATCACAATATAAATCAATCATTTTCCCTCTTAATTAACATCACTATACTGGTGCGACAGAGATTCGCACCGTAATGCCTAACAAATATTTATAATAGCAAACGAAAGAAAAAGGAAGTTACACAAACCAATCCTGAAAATAGAAAGCCCGCGAGAGTAGGTGTATCATAAGATCAAAAATCAGTTTCCCAACCGTAAAAAAAAGTCGGCAGATGACCACTGTACAATTGGTCCACAATGCGATTCCACCGCATTTTCGATCTTTCGTTTCAATCCTTTCGTAAGTTTAATGCATCTTGGCGCCAACATTGAAAAACTCGATAATGACCTCCAGGGGAAAACCCTTAGTTTCAGGCACGAAAATGATAACGAAGGCCAAAGCGACGCAACAAACGACCCCAAAGAATCCGAACACCGCAGCGAGCCCTACACTCTTCAGCATTACAGGAAGGGTGTACGTAACGACGATGTCTCCGAACCAGAAGGTGAGGGAGCAAATGGCTATACAAAGGCCACGGACCCTCGTGGGGAAGATCTCGGAGCAGAAGATATTGGGTATGGGCCCGAAGCCCATGACGAAGCAGCAGATGTAAAGGGTCACACTTACAGTGGAGATTGATGCATTGACCAGAGTGCCGAAATTTATCGTCGTGGAGAGAACCAAAAGGAAGAGCGATGCGATTAAGACCGGGATCGTGTACACCAGAAGACTCCTGCATGAGTGGAAAATGAGAAGAACGGAGTTACAAAACAACGCGAATTTGTAGTTTTTCGTTAACGAATCAGTGAGGGATAAAATGGTTTGCTGCTGTTAAAAAACTATCTAGAAGAAAATTATGCATCCAGTCTGCATATACAAATAGTATACATAAATAAGTAAAGCAGATGCAGAGCTTTCGCAACATGGACAGTTCCTACAAAGCCATGTTTACAGTATTTTTGAGATTTGAGCCCTATATAATGTGTAAAAACTGTTTCTATATACAAAAGATAAGTATCCTGTCATCCGTAAAGGTCAATCCAATACAATCCTGCATATTTAGCTTCTATTAGATCATTATCACTCTCTCTTATTGGTTCTCTTATAGAAATAGACATCAATACAGTGTCTACACATGGATATTTCCTACAAAGCCAAGTGTATAAATCTCTATCCCAAATTATCATTCTCTACTGATACTCTTGGTATAAATAAGTTAAATTCTCCCATACTCTATAAATGCCAATCCAATCCAATCCTGCATATTTGTTTCTATTAAATCTCATCTCTACCTCTTATTATTCTACAAATGCCAATAAAACCCCGCTATCTACAATTTGTACAGCAAGATAAGAGAAATGGGATATGGAAATAGGGTTTTTGAAGGCAACTGACCTTCTCCCAGATACATCCATGAGCCGCATTGCAACACAGATACAGGGGAGCATCAGCAAGGTAGTGAGACCGCTGATGAGTATCGATGCTGAATCGGAACTAAGTCCCATGTTCGCAAGAAGAACCCCCACACCAGCTTGCTCAAGGATTTGAGGGGTGTAGTAGAGAACGCCATTGATGCCTGAGAACTACAAGGGGCAAAAAAAAAAAAAAAAAAGCAAAGAAAAACAAAATCAGCAACCGTTTTGCTGAAGTAGACAAGTGGAGGAAAATATACTATAGTAGTTTGGCCAGCAAGGGGCAAACTGATATACAGGTCTTGCATTTCAAATAGAGAAGCAATATTAAACCCTATTGACTTTGTACTGGCGCAATTCTATGCACAAAGATGCCAAGTAGATCATGATATTTAGCAGATATCTACTTGGAATTTACAACTTACGAGAAATCAGAAAGCCACTTTGGCATGTAAAGCAGTAAGTCATTCAATTACGTATCTTTACTAGAGGAAAATTTGGCAATACAGAAAAGTAGGAAAAAATAAAAATGAAGTTATCACATAATATGTACTACAAAAGGTAGCTATCAAGAAAAGAATAGGAAGTTCATCTCTCAACTTGGTGTGGACTGGAAAAAAAAAGAAAAAAGAACCAGATAGATTACTCAATGAGAGAAGAAAAGGAAAAAAGAAGATAAACTAAGTTGCGCACAGTAAAAATTACAGGGGCGAGAGATTCACCAAACTCAACCATAACAGAGCATTAATCACCAACTTTACCTGCTGGAGAATTTGGATACCAACACCAGCAAGCAATGCACGCTTAACCGCCGGTTCACAAAGATCTCGCCATCTAGGACCAGTACTAGCAGTCTCAGAGGGGTGAACCATCGCGGGCCCCACCGGGTGCTGATCCGTTAGCTCCCTGGTAAACAATGCAGACTGGCTAACCAATGCCGCAGCGTGTATATATTCACCGTCTTCAGGAACCACAGTCCCCGTAAGTGAAACAACGGAACCTCTCTGTGACGGAGCTGGGCCCTCCTGATGCAAGTAGATTCTCTTGAACTCCCCTTCAATTTCTCCTTTCTCATTCTCTCTTTCCGACCATTTCCAAGCTAGTTGCCACCCACCACCTATTCCCGTGCTATTTACGACCTCCCCATCATTTGCTTGCAAGAGGCTACTATGCCCTCTTACACTTAAAGTGCTACCGTTTCGGTGAGAAATCAATGGGGCTTCAAGATCTACATCAGAATTACGCCCTTCAGATTCCGAGGAATACTCTTCATGCTCATGTTCCTCATCCGAATGCTCTGTTTTCGGCAGCGGCTCTGCTATACTAAACATGCTACCAAAATTAGGAAAGATCATACTTCCTGTGCTTCCCATATCAGGGAGCTTTTCGTGGACACTCTCGAAGAGAGCGACGATGGGGTCCTTTATTTGATCTATAATACTTCCATGACGGGATGCGAGGCCCACGGCACTTCCGAGGGTGCTTGGACCCACAGGCTGAGCAACCCAGTAGAGACCCTCTTCAGGTCCATATAGCTTGATCTTGTCCTTTTCAGCAGCCGGGTTGTGGTCAGCATGCAAATCGGTAGCAGGGCCGATTATGTACTCCTCGATTGTTGTGTCCTTGCTGATGCCTAAGCCTTCTACAAGAAGAGCCAATTCCCCTGTAAATAAACAAAAATTCAACGATTACGTGTTAGATTAAATATCATGAAGATACCTGCAGAAATTCACATCCATGTGACATAATAACCAAGCTCATAACCATAAAATCTTATTTGAAATTACTAAAAGATCAGTCAACCAGTAAAATATATAAAGTTCAGATTCAACAAACAGCAAGCTCTAACAAAAGATTCTTCAAAATCATTAACTATATGACAAACCTGAGACATCTTCCCTTCCTCGGAGCATTTGCAAAACCTTTTTCGCCTCATTCATTCGTCCTTTACTTACAAGCCACCGCGGTGATTCAGGCAAGAAAAATATTGTTAAAACGATGTATAGAACAGAAGGGATGAAGAGAACTCCCAGGATGACTCTCCAATTTGGAAGAGGCGCTAAAGTCATGAAGAAAACCATTATATATGAAAAAAACATCCCTCCAGAGCCACTGAACTGTGGAAAGGTGTTCAGCAGTCCCCTAATCTCCGGAGGGGCCGTCTCTGATATATATACAGGAACAAGGGTGACAGCTAAACCAATTCCGAATCCATCGATTAGCCTTCCCAGTAATAGAACATACACATTAGGCGACCACAGCATAAGCAAGCCGCTCAAGAAGTATAGGATTGATGAGGCAATTAACATATACCGCCTACCGACCCAGTCTGATACAGGTCCAGAGAATGTTGTGATGATTGTGGCACCGATAAGTGACATTGCTACGATTAATCCTTCGATTGTGGGTGCACTCTCCAACTTCAATTCCTTTTTGATGTAGATAACGGCAACTACAGGTGAAAATTGAGACAATGTAAACAAAATAATGTATTCTACCAATTGATACTACAGCAGGTAAGTTACAGACAAAACTACATCAAGTACTACGCATGGTCATTGGTCAAGCATGAATACCTGCAATTGTAGCATTATCCCATCCCTGCAACATATTACCAATTGAAGCAGCAATCGCGACCAACACAGCTCCTAACATCTTTGCCGCAAAGAATGCTGCTACACCGTCTTACGGATAAAATGAATCTGCAGCCGGAAACACTTATTATCCACAAGAAGACATTTCAATCTATATATGTTTTTAAACCATAGGCAAAAGATATGAAAACATTTTATAAACTTAAAAATCATTAAAAATATATATAAAGAAAAAGTAAAAATTCACCCTTCTTAGTGCCTAAGAATGAGAAATTGAAATCATGCTAAAGATTGTAAAATAACAGCAAATACAAGAACAAAAAAATATAAGTGAAAGATGTCCTAAATTCACATACAGCTTGAAGAGATTAACAACTCATTGGTCGAATCACTACAACAACAAATCGCATATGGCACGCGTTGACAATCAAACCAAAAAATTGCTATGAGGAGGCCGATGAATCAACAGAAGAGCTAAAGAAAAATAAGCCCGATTGATCCAAAACGGCCCTGCAATCAATTACCACAAAAAAAAAAAAAAGTTAGTCTTCAAAAGGTTATCCTCTTCCGAAAAAGAAAAAGATATTTACATCAAAAGGAAACAAAACTAACTCTAATAATTAAACAAATCAGGGGGAAAAAAAAGGGTATAAGAAATTAACAGTTCGAGCTCTTTCCTTCACTATCAGATACTTGTGCCTCTTCTCTCACCTTTCCTCTCATCACTAATTTCCTCTGTTCGAGCATTATCTCACCTCTGAATTGCACATTATCGCATTTTCTCATAGGATTCTAATTACCCAATCTCCCCCTAAACAAACAAATTAACTTTTTCAAAGATTTAAGCTCAGAAATGCACAAAAATCTCGCCTTTGTCCCGGAAACCACCCCCGTTTTACCTTTATTATCAGGGGTTATATCCGCATCTACATAATGGATATTAGCTGAATCACACCATGTACATAACCCACTAAAAGGTAAGCATAGTGGATTGTGTTAAGAATCATAGTCTCATATTTAATACAAATTAGAATCTTGATCTGTATATAATATGAAGTGTATATCCACCTAACAGTTTAAACTTTTTGATTCGGCCTGAGCCCTTTAACACGGTATATATGAAGAGCCTGGTCGATACTCCCCACAACATGTGAAGTTATTTGTGCTTCATTTCGCATTTCGTGTGATTGCATTGAGTTCATACGCTAGTATTAAACGATTCAGAAACAGTTGAAACAACAACGATCACACAATTACTAATTAGAATCAAGAGAAAGAGACAAAGAGGGAAAGAGAAGTTATACTTACTAGGGTTTCTAAAGAAGAAGCAGCGATCGATCTCTCAACTCCCACCTCCCACAATATCTACTCTAAACCCTAAAAAGGCTAAGATCGGAGGAGAGAGAGAGAGAGAGAGGAAGAAGAAGAAGAAGAAGAAGAAGAAGAGAGAGAGAGAGAACGTGCTCGCTGATCCTCCGATGGGGATTTATAGCGAGGAGGGAAAACGATCGATGGAGACATTTTTCTTTTTCTTTTTTTGAAATTTATGTGTGGAGGGAGAAGGGTTAAAAGGAGCTGTCACATTATTGGGATACGACATGGCCTTGTGGGGCCCACAGTGCTGACGTGGAATTAGAGAGGCGCGATGGTGGACCCGCTCTCTGCGGTTTGTGGGCCTGGTGAAAACTGTTTACGTGCTTTAAGCTGGATTGTAGCTTTAATATTGGACTTTTTTATAAAATAATCCTTCAAAATTTTATAATTTGTAAAATAATTTCATCAAATTTGTATTTGACAAACTAATTCTCTAAAGACGGTGAATCATTCACCGCATTCAGAATATCTCGTACGGTTATTAAAGGCGGTGAATCATTCACCGTCTTATCTATACATATTCATTCAACAACCACTTTTTCTTTCCCTCCCCTCATCTATGACCTTCTTCTAAAGACAGTGAATCGTTCACCGTCTTTAGAAGATTTAATTATGACACTCCAAATAGTTCTATATAAAAGATATAATAGGGCTAACCTCTCAACCCGATTTAAGCATTTTGGGTGGTGGCAAGGCCCAAGAGGTTGAGAGAGTTGAGCGTACTAGGACGGGAGTAGTCATAGGATGGGTGACCCCCTGGGAAGTCCGGAGCATCAAGAAGGAAAAATAGGCTCTGCTACCGATTTTATTTTATTTTAATATATTTAATTATTCTTTGAGCCCTTTGATAAGATTTATTATTAAAAGGATTGCAGAGTGGTACACTTTTATGTTATTGGACAACATTGCAAAATTGGAATAACTTGTCCCAAGTATGTGTGTGTGTATATATATATAATCCAACCACTATCTTTTTAGGAGAACGGAGACCTTCGACCTATCAAGTCATTTTTGATAATAGAGATTTCGAATCGATGATCAGAATCATTAAAGTTGATATAAAATATTTAAAGTGTCTAGAAACTAAATTTCATAATTTTTAGAATATTTGAAGTGTCTGTAAAAAATTTCCATCTTATTTCATTGCCAAATCAAGTATGGTACACACACTCTGAAATCTGAATTGATAAAATGCATTGATGTAAACAGAAACAACAAAAAGATAAGCTAGCGAAAAAGTCTAGTACAGTGAGATAAGCAGTGTGTGTGCACTGTAATTAGCCTTATGTTATTCTTAGGTATGACTCAAATATTGCTTATTAATCCAGGATGTGGGAAATTATGTTATTAATTTTTAAATATAAAAGCTTAGTTGGACTTTGCACCAACAATATTCTAGTGGTTTAAACCAGAATAATTTCCAAGGGTTAATTGGTTACAATGTCTAATATCAAGAATAGGATACATTACCTTTCAAATGGAATATTATTTTTCATAGAAAATAAACAATTTTTGATTAAGTTGAGCTTCCATTTAGTTCAAATCTAGGTTTTAAGCCTATCAAAAAGCTCTCAAGCTAGATGCACGTGAGAAAAAGTCTTGAATATAGAATATTAAAACACCGCTCGCTGTCCATCTGAGATTTGAAAAACAATGTGTTATTTTTTCTTTAAAAAAAATTCTAACAACTTATATATATGATTGCTATAATTTCTCTTAATCCGCAAAATTCACAAACTTACTCCCTTGTGATATCCTATCTGTAAGTAGTTGGATAATGTACTTTAATAATTAATAATATTCATTAACTTTAGACCTTAAAAGAAGTAAAAGTACAAGAAAAAATAGGCTTAATTATAAATATGGTAAAGAATCATGCATTATTATTATTATTACGTAAAAGTGTATGCAAACCCTCTCAACTATAGACCGTTCTGAAATAGACCCATCAAATTCTATTTTTTTTTAATTGACTTTTTACAGTTAATTAAGTTAATAATTTTATTACATTTTAATTCATTCTTACTCGCTATAATGTAGTTTATACTATTATTGTCAATTAATTTGGCTAAAATCACTTGAGTCCAAAAACTCAAAAGTTAATTACAGTCTCAATAAAAAAAAAAACAAAAAAGAAAGTTTAGGAGGGTTATATCAGAGCATACTATTGTAGAGGGGCTTCCATACATTTTTATCTTATAATTATTATTATATTATTATTAGGCTATATTACAGAAAACTTCTCTGTAAATACCTGTTTTTTTATTTTTTTCTCCCTGACTTTCAAAAACCTATATTTTGCCTCTTAAAATTTTAAAAAGTATTTTTAGAGAGGTACGGCGTTAATGCAGAGGACAAAATAACCAAATTACTCTTATTTCTTATATAAAAATAATAATTTTTTAATATATTTCTGTCATTTTGAAGAGTATTTTCGATATAAATTATAAGAAATAGACGAAACAGTGATGAAATCCTGACGGAGGAAGACTAAATGCAACAACTTAAAATACTGAGGGGATAAAATACAGACTTTTAAAAGTTATGAAGAAAAAATAAAAAAGTGAGTATTTATAAGAAATTTTCTGTAGCCTTATTATTATTATTATTATTATTATTATTATTATTATTATTATTATTATTATTATTATTATTATTTGACTTGGTTTCAGCTGACGTGGCACTGCGGATGCAAAAGGTTGTTGAAATGTTACAATGCCGAGCCAATTGCAAGCCCAGCTTTAGCTGGCACGCTGTGTTGGAGGTGACACAGCAAAATCGCGCGGAGGATACATCACATATCTACGTGTTAACGACCACTAACGGTCACTCGCACGTGCGCGTCTCTGTCCCGCGCACGTGTTATTTTGATGTGGTCCGAGTTATTCGCTGCACCGCATGCACCCGTACACCGTGCACCTGCAAGTTTTATTTTATTTTTTTTCTCAGCTCGTAGGCGGCATCTGGAGGTGAAAGTGGTTAGGGTAAACTCCGATCGTATCCGACAACGAATTAATAGAATATGAATATGGATATCAAACTTTAACATTTGATATATATATTCGTATCTAATTTCGCATCCGAAAATTTTTTTAAAAAAATATGAATGTGAATATGATTTCTTAAAAAAATCATACAGTATTCGATCGTTTTCATCCCTAAGATATAAGAAGGAAGTTAATATATATTGCAGGGGAATAAAGTGATTTTCTATCGTATTTTTCGCTTATTTTACTATGAAGTTATATTAAAATTACATTTATGTTTGTTAAAATATTAAATTTTGTTGAATAAATATAGATGTACGAAGTTTGAACACAAATGTGAATGTTTAATTGTATTGTGTGTCTTAGTCGCGCTAATTTTAGTTTATATTATATATGGATATTTATATATATTATTATCCGAATAATATCATAATATAAATTTGACTCATATCTGAATCCGGATTCTGTTTTAGCAAATATGGTAATAACAATTTAGTATCCGACACATATTTGCATCCGAAATACGAATATGATTTTGTCAAAAATCTGACCGTATTCGACAATTTTCGCTCCTAACCGTACCTCAAGAAATCTCCATTCTAGTCACATATTTATATTCCTAAAAGTACAGAATAGTTAAGTATAATTTTTTGAACCATACCGTAGCAAAGTGAAATATACGCTATACCACAGGAATCCAAAGTAAAGTTTATCTTTAATTGATTTCTCCTCGGCTGACGTGTTGGATTGGATCATTTCTCCTTATATAGTGGGGATTTTTGTTTCCCTCTTTTTTTTTCTTTTTCTTTTTTTTGGGTTCATCAGATTACATATTCTATGTTAGCTAGTAATTTTACCCTTAATAAGTTTTAGAGACACAAAAAAAAAAACAAAAAAGAATCAACCAACTCTATTGCATGCATGAATCAAATGCTAGTATATAAACGATCGACCTTTCTTTTAATATTAAGGCATATATAAACCTTATCACCTCCAAAAAGTGCAGAGAAAATATGAATAGTTTATTTTTTTCTGAAAAAATAAATAGTGGTTTAATTTATGCATGATAATTTGTCAAATTATTGATAAAAATAAATTTTAAAAAAATGTGAGCTCTTACTCTGCTCCACATCAGCCTTAGCAAGAAAATTGGATTTTTAGATTTTGCCAAAAAAAAAAATCAAAAAAGACTAATTCCATTCTATCCAAACTCAATCTTTATCTCTTTTTTTTCCTCCTCATTTTTTTTTCTTTTTATATATTTTGAAATTTGTAATATAGATTAAGTGCATTGACATGAATTTGATCGAGTAAATAGTCAAAACCTACGCCAAATTATGCAAATTATTATGCGAATTACATGCATGATGTATAATGCCAATGACTTAGTTTCGATTCTCAGATAATCAGAATATTTTTAAAATGAAAAAAAATTTATCAGGTCTTGCAAATTACAGTGAACTAGTTATTGTTTCCTTACTTCCGAAAAATATTAGTATTCTAATGATGAGTTTTAGTAGTTGGACTATAATTATTAAATAGTTATCATACAAAATTATACGTATCGTACTTATATTTTTTTTATTTCTTATTTCTTTTCTGAAACACTATTATCCGTTCCTTCGAGATATTGAAATAGGAAATTGGTGCGCAATGAGACTAATGGACTCACGTTGTAACGTGAGGCCAATTTAACTTACTTGGGGACCAATATTTAACAGTACTTTGCTTTGGCATTTAGCTAGAAAAATATATGTATTAAAATTTCATGTCGCATATTTTCTCTGCTGCAAATCCGAAGCATAATACTTGAACCTTTTTTTTGAATCTATTCAACTGATGTTGTTAAAAAGCGAGACCAAATAGGTACGTAGTTAAAGGCATAAGTGGTTATGTTTGACGCATATTGTGTACTAAAAGGTATTTTAAACTTTGCAAAAAATTAAAAGAAAAAACAAAATCTATCTTATTCCATAAACCCATCGAGCAAAATTTGATTTACATTCTCTCAACTTTTAATCTTTAATTTAAAAATATATTTGCATCAATTATATTAATTTTTTTTCTTATAATAATAATTTTCTAATTTAATTATTAAAACTTGCAATACAAATTACATATTTAGAAAAATTGTTTAAATTCAACTAATCCTAGAATCAATTTATAAAATTTATTACTTAACAACAAAAACAATTAAAAGTTGAGAGGGACTGCGTACATTTTTATCTTTAATAAATAACAAGTATATACACACACACACACACACATATATATATATATATATATATATATGTGTGTGTGTGTGCGCGCGTGTGTGTGCGCGCGCGTGTTATATGTGTGTGTGTGCGCGCGCAACACAATTCTAAAAAAAGTTGTTGGAATTAATCTAAATGCCAAAACTCACACTATATATATTCTTATGACACTCCAAATTGATTAAATTGTAGCCTGAGTTTCTACTCCAACTAAAATATTCATATTTCTAAGACATCAACTAATCAATAAAAAACCATAAATTGGTCTAAGCTCTACTAAATTAGTTAAAAAAACACAAAAAAGAGGATTAATCCTACAACTTAATTTGTTATTTAAGGAGGGGAACTGGGGGGATGACCCTTCCAATAGTTCTACCATGGGCATTGAATCCTGTGGCCTTTGCCGGAGCTGTTTTCTCCTCCCAGTCGAGCGCCACGTTGCTGAAAACGAGCTTTTTGCAAGCTACGCTTTTGCTGCACGCGATCTTTATAGCCTCTTCGCCCGACGATGTCCCGTGTATGTCCACAAATTGCACCATGCTTATTGCCACTGCGCCCGTCTATTAAAAAACAAAGGAATCGAGAAATGAGTTAGTTAATATATGTTCATATGAGTTTCTTATTAGTGTTTGTATGAAATTGGCGCATATATTAAGGGCTATACCTTATTTGGGCAATTTTCGCTAGGGCAGTAGTATTGATCAATAATAATGGGGATATGGACAGAGGAGATGTTAATGTGCTCAAATGAAATCCCCTTTGCATAACCAGATCCCCCCTTCACTCAGCCAAAAAAAATTAAGAAAAAAACAGTAATTTACATCTCCTTCAAATGTTGATAAATTAAACAGCCTCATAAATATACAATAGGTAAAAACGTACATAAAATTATCTGAACTATGCACTAATTTGAATCGACCATCTAACCTTTAAAACTTTGATTTTACTATTTAATCTTTCAATTGGTTTGATTTGAACCAGTCAATAATACATTGGCTTCAAATTTGAATTTGTTATTTATTTTTACAAGTTCACTTAGTATACTTCATACAATTCTCACAACTATAAATTCATTAAAGTCAAAAAAATTAAAAGATTAGGTAGAAAAATCAAATTTTTAAAAAGTCAGATAGTAGATTCAAAATAGTTTATAGTTCAGATGAGTTCTATACTTTTTTACCTATACAATATATACCTGCCATGTCTTGATTCTCAAACCAGTCAAAGCCTGAAAAATATTACAGTAAGAGACGTGAATTCGCTCTACTGCCGCTTTCTCGCCGCCTCCCCCAAGGCTTCCGATGCTGCGAATTAGTTCATTAATGCACATGAATATGTCTATCCGCTAATAATCTCAAAGTATTTGGTATATTAAATCAAGAATTTTCGTGCCAATCGATATGGTCTGACACAGTTGGCACATACTGTCTGTGTTGCTCATGCCAATTCGAATGGCAGAACGTTGAGACATACCTAATGCCGTGTCCCGGCCCGCAAGTGATCTTGCTAATGTTCACATCCGAGCTTCCAGATGCAACGGCTATGCAATCATCCCCTGTTCTCATTCATCACAAAACATTGAAAAGAATGAACTAGACTTATTTTGCGACTACAAGAATACATAACAAGTGTATAGAGGGGTACCGCATCCGATGGTGGACGACGTGATTTGCACGTGTTGGGAAAAGGCGACGAGTATGCCGTCGGTGTTGGGGCTCTCGCCAGGCGCCGTGACGGTGACCCCCTCCACGCGTACTCCGCGACACTGATAGAACGTCATATGCTTGCTCGGACCGTCCTTCAAGCTTATTCCCATCACCGAAAGATTGTCGCAGCCCAAAAACCCTAGTAACTATCGCGACACGAATCCGAAACTGTTACAAAAATGTAAGGTAGGAGTCGAGAAAACGATGAGACGAGCTACTTACGTTAGGGCGGTTGTCGCACGTCTGCGACAAATCAAAAGAAGCAAATTGATCAGAAGTCGGTAAGTGAATTAGCCTGCGAAAAATTACAGCTCACAAAGAGAGAAAAAAATGATCGCACATTTTCGGCAAAGCAATCCCACCAGATGGAGCCTCTACCATCAATGCGACCGCCCCCATCCAGCGTCAAGCGGTTGATGTTGATGAATGTCACCAAGTTGGTCTGCTCCGATGTCCATTCGCGATTTGGCGCGACGATGCTACCACTCAGCTGCGCATATACAAAATCTAATTCACAGCTTTTTTGTCAACTCAGAATCTCCTGATACGAGACGTGAGAAAAAATGTTGAATATATAATAAAATAGAAATATCGTTCTCTAACAGCTTAAGCTATTGGAAAAAAAAACAGTTGTTTTATTTAATTTAAGTATGATTTTTTTCCCCTAAATTTATAGAAAAGGTTTAAGATAATATGGTATTTATCCAATTCAATCTAAATTCTTTATACTATGTAGACAATTTTCGTCAATTTGTGTTCTATACCTGGAAGTGAATGCCATTGCGGCACGGGCCCTCGAAAGTGATTCTGTTCAGCAAGAAGGTCTTTTTCGAGGGGACAAGGAAGGTCGAATATGCCGAATCTCCGCACGCTGCTTCCCATGCGTTCACAAATGCCTTCGTGATTAATCAAAAGCAAAAATAATGTTAGTAATCATAATAGCAGCGACAATAACAATAATAGTACATACAGCCACTAGACTTGATAGTTGATATCAGAGGTGCCGAGTCTGAATACTAGTTATTTTATATTTTCAACTATGTTCATTTTAAAAAAAATAAACGAAATGATAACAAAAACAATAACAATAACAATAATAATAAGAAGATTTTAGAGAGAGATTTGTTACTTGTGTGTCATCAATTTTGGCATCTCCTTTAGCATGAAAATCAAGCACATTGTAGATATGCTGGCCAAGAGTTAATTGAACACCCAACAGGAACAGCAACCCAATTGTTGCTGTGATTTCCTAAAACAATAAAAATACCATTCAAAAAAAAAGAAAAAAAAGCAAATTGATTTTAGAACATACCCAAAGAAATGCCCAGTTCCCACAACTACTAACGCCGTACCAAATAAAAAAAGTGTTGCTACGAGTATCCTGATCAAGTGTATGCTACAATACATTACTAACTCCAAATGCTATTATTAAACTCTATCAACAATATTATAGGATATCCAAAAATAAAGTACCATAAACATTTCTCTAAAAAATAATAATACTAATATGCAGGGACACACTCTGCACCTATTTGTAGGTCGTGCCGTTCTGAGTCGACTCGTTATTTTTTTTGTTATTTTTTCTTTTCTCCTATACTTTGTAAATATTTTTGTTTTTTCAAATGTAATTAAAACTATTTAAATTTTGAATAATCTTTTCAGAAACTATATAAAAACTATCTATACTTATTTAATGAATAAATACATATATATACTTTATAAAATTAATATAAAATTTAAAAATTAAGTGTACGTAGAAGTCAAAGCAATTAAGTTCCAAGGTGTAATTCATAAATAAATCTCCAAAGCCCCAAACAAGGGGAATGCATATGCTTTTTCTTTAAAGCATGCAATTTAAAATCAAATATTCATGTGTGGTAAAATTAGTTCATTGATCACCTACCAGAGTATTGTAAATAAAGAATAAAAAACTAGGCATATTGCTCGCGCATTGCATGGACCAAATTTAATTTTAATCATAAAAATAAAATAAATTTAATGAATAAATACGTATATATACTTTATAAAATTAGTATAAAATTTAAAAATGTGAAAAGTTTAAATAAATAAAAAATGAGAATAATGAGCCAGCCCTTAAAAATTTTAGACAAATATATTTTTTAGTTTTATTAAATTTACTAAGAATTTCAATCACGTCTTACTAAACGAAACCACAAATAGAAATGCTACTTGTGCACCAAAAAATCGAGCGTAAATCTTACACTCTTTTATCCAAAAATTTAAACACTTTTTAAATTTTTTATATTAAAAATAAGAATCAACTAGTGTAAAAAAAATTGACCCTTTAATTGATAGGATATAAAAATTACACTCATTTTGTCTACAAGCATCGTTGCGCAACCACAAAAACTTGTTTGGTGAAAAAAGAGGTGCAATCCCACGAACACTTGAAAAAAAAATACTAAGTTGTATAAATTCTGAAACATCAAACATATATCAAATATTTTTATTTTTTAAAAGTTTTCAAATATTTTTAAAACAACTCCATTAAATAAATAAAAGAAAAACAACTATAAGTAATATCTCTACTAGCTACATTTGCCCTTTTTAAAAAAAAAATAAGAATAATACTTAACATCTTCCATATATCAAGCAATTAAAAAAAAAACTCACCTGCTTCATCAAAACCAACTTGTAGAATCCAGACACCACAAGTATCAAATAGAAATTTGAAAACTAATATTTTTCTGAACATATACAAAGAAAATGGAGAAAAAAATTATGGCAAATTGATAAAAAAAAAAAAAGGTAAAATTAGAAACTGCCAATTTGGTTGTTGAAATTTTGGGGGGGCGTTTTTTTTTTTAGTATAATTAATTAGAATCTAGTTTAAAATATGGTAGGATAAGGAAATAATAAATTTGGAAAAAAAAAATTCCAAATCAATGGCAAGAGTTAGAGATTATTACCTTTTAGAAAATCGGAAATTGGGGAATTTCGTTAATGAGCTTCCAATATGGGGATAGTGCTCTCATGATGAGTTTCCGATTTCATCATAATACTTGTTATCGATTTTGTGTGATATTTTCGATGCATGTGTGCGGCACGTCATTGTTTAACGAAAAGTAATAAAAAATATAACAGAAAACAAAAATAAAAATTACATAATATTTAAATGATTCAGTTATAACCAATTATACTAAAATGAAAAGACAATAAACCACAAGAGAGGTATATAAAGTTTTTCTATTTTTATTTACATACCTAATCATCCCGCGCCATAGATGGCTAGCTCTTTTTATCAGCAAAAATAGCTTGGTAAAAGTCTATGATGCGGCTTCTAAATTGTAAAATTATATTTTTAATTAAAGAGGTTTTAGATATCATAAAAACACATATAATAAAGTAAAATTTGATATTTAGGCCTCGACTATAGCGTCATAAAGTTATATTTATTTATGCTGAATTAGGGACCTATCCAGGATGGTATGATTTATGTTGTACTGTGTCATATATATATATATATATATATATATATATATATATATATATAGAGAGAGAGAGAGTTGGGCTAAAATACTCTTAAGAGTACGGAGCCATCCGTACTCCCACGTCGTTTTCGATGTTGGACTTACAAATTGACGATCGACTCCGTTAGACTTGATCTAGAGTATTTGAAGTACCTAGAAAATAAATTTCGCGATTTTTCGATATCATTTACCCGGTGATCGAAATGGCTCAAAATCAACAATTTCAATGGTCGTGGTGAGCCGTTTGCAAGTTTAACGGTGTAGAAATATTTAAATCACGTGATAATTTGATAGAAAATTTTTTATACTATATAAAACAAGATCAATATCTTTGATCCAAAATTTTAGAATCATATTATCACATTTTGTGAGATTTTTATTTTCAGCCATTGATTTTGAGCCCTTTCGATCACCAAGGCAAATGATATCGAAAAATCGCAAAATTTATTTTCTAGGTACTTCAAATACTCTAGATCAAGTCTAACGGAGTCGATGGTCGATTCGGAAGTCCCAACATCGAAAACGACGTGAGAGTACGGAGGGCTCCGCTCTTAAAAGTATTCTAGCCTAACTCTATATATATATATAGATAGATAGAGTTGAGCTAGAATACTATCGATAGCAAACGGGCACTTTTGTCACCCATTATTTTCGATGATGGAGCTTGCAAATCGACGATCGGTACCGTTGAACATGATCTAGAGCATTTAAAGTATTTAGAAACTAAATTTCATACTTTTTCGATATTGCTTTCTTATCCATCAAGTGGACACAAAAATGAGTAGTTGAAAATAAATATCCTTTAAAAAGTGATGATAGGAGTTTTGTAATCAAGATCAAGAGTATAGATCTTGTTTTAAATAGTTTTAAAAAATTTCTAACAAAAATTCAATTGATTTGGATATCTTTACACCGTTAAACAAGAAAACGTCTCATATCGACCATTAAAATTACAAAATTTGAAACCCTTTGATCATTAGGCCAATAATATCGAAAAAGCATGAAATTTGATTTCTAGATACTTTAAATGCTCTAGATCATGTTCAACGGTGCCGATCGTTGATTTGGAAGCTCCATCATCGAAAATAAATGGGTAGCAAAAGTGCCCGTTTGCTATCGATAGTATTCTAGCTTAACTCTATATATATATATATATATATATATATATATATATATATATATATATATATATATATATAGAGTCCGGCTGGAATACTATCGATAGCACAAAGGGCTTGGTGCTATCGAGTTTTCCACCGTTAGATTTAACCCTTTGATCATTTTTACCCGTTAGATTATACTATTCAACCAACCACCCACTCAACCCTAGAGGGCCGACATCATCCTAACCGCACATTTCTCAATCCAAGGACTAAAAAACTAATAGCACCAATAGCTTGGTGCTATTGATAGTATTTCAGCCTAGTTCTCTATATATATATATATATATATATAAAATAATATTTAGATAGTTTTTCTAAATAATGTAAAAAAAAAAAGAATAATGTGAGACTTTTAAGGCCCGGCCCATTACTACAGGCGCAACACCCGCGGCAGCATGGGCCATGCTTTGGCATATCATGGGCCGAGCACAGCCCATTACCGTGACGCTCATAACATGTATGCAATATAAGATATACTTATACATCCGATGCAAGTAATTGTTGTTGCAGTAAAACATGAGAGGGGCGTCATTCCGCTTGACCATATTCACATTGGGGAACAGGTGATAACACTTCCCAACCAAATGCTTTTACTACTCGCCACATGGATGTTACCATTTTTTTTTTGTCCCAAACAGGTCACATGACCGTTAAATATGGTGGTTAAAAATATTATTTTTATATGCTATAAAAATCAAAAAAATTTAAAGTGTCTATAATTTTTTAGTTTCTCCAGTAATAGTTACGACCGATAATTTTATAGTATAAAGCAAAAGAAAATATAAAAAAATTAAAATTTTTTAGTCTTTCAATTTGTATTTTTAGCAATAAATTTACCAAACTGGGCCGGAATCACCGTTGGTCGCCCGAACTCCTCCTTCATGGACGGTGATGGATCCGCTTAGCACTCAGCGGAGTAATAACTGCCTAGACCTGGTTCACCACGTCAGCGGTAGACCACAAATTATTTATCTTTCTACCATTTATTCTTCTTCCTAAGAAAATAATTTATTATTTCAGAAAAAAAAAAACTAATTATCAGAGAGTAATAAAGGTGCCATCTCTGCCTAATTATAGAAAAAGATGTAACCCCACACTCATACAAAATTACGTATAATTGTAAAGATTTAATTAAAAACGATATAGTAATTTTTAAGTTGAAAAATAATGAGAAAAGAAAGTGTATTTTTAAAATTAAATATCTAATTATGGGTTGCTATGCATTTATGTTGCCAAAAAATGCTGACATGTTGTACACGTAAGTAACTGTGGGCTTAATGTCTCATGCGAAGAGTGACGTCATGTAAAGAGAATTGCTTTGGACGTACGTGCTTGAGATTTTTTCGAAAATTTTACATTGAATCTAAATTAAATGAGCCTAACAGAATGAATTTTTTTTAAAAAATAATTATTAAATAATATAAAATAATAATTATTTTTAAAAATTAATTAATAATATTTTGTATTTCATATTCAACTGTATATATTGTACATGTTAATTTTTACATGTATATTAAGATATTAATAGGACCTGTTTATTTTACCGAAAATAAAATTCAAATTGAAATATACTTTCTGGTGAAAACTAATTTTCTTCTGTAATTTATTTATATAGTTAGGGAACTAAAGTTCTCACAGTTTTACTGTTTGTTTATATACTGCAATTGGCTTCGGACTATGACATTTTAGAAAGTTTGAGTTTTGACCGATGGTAAAGTTACAGCGAACCTAGGCGTCACGAATAAGGACATGGGACTCGATAACTTCCAAAAAGTTAGAATACTGGCAGTGCATAAACACTGCTTATTTAAAAAAAATCCTCAACCATACCAAATTTATTTATATTATCCCAAAAAACTTATATGCATTCATCAAAAAGCTAGCAAAAAATTATTATCTTACATTATATATGCATAAAAAAAAGTAAAATAAAAAAATATTTTTTTAACAAAATGAGCTATGAACTCACATCGATCGGATGCACGTTCATAGTGTGTCTACGTTGGATACAAATCCAACACGAATACGCGTGTCTCCGACACGGACACGCGAGGTTCACAGAAGTATTTGTAACACATAAAATGAGCTATGGACTCGCATCGAATGCGCGTTCATAGCGTGTCTATGTAGGATACGAACCCGACTAGGATATGCGCATCTCCGATACGGACACGCGAGATTTATAGGAGTGTCCATAATACATGACAGTACAACGAAAATGAGCATTTACAATTGAATTGAATTAAACCACTTCATCTCTCTCTCTCTCTCTTTACTTTCGGTGAAACAAACACATACTCATACCGATTTGGGGTACCCGTAGCAAGTATTTGGTGGTGTAATGAAGAAGCCCAAAGATGTCACTACATTTGTCTTACACTGCACACGTTGCGTTCGAGGGTAGGTAAGAAAATCTACGCCCCCTTCAGTCAAAACTCCGTACTACTGCAACGCTCGCAACGTGTGCATGGGCGTGTCTCTTTAACCTAATTAATTTCCATGCAATTTCATTAATCAACTTTATTTTCAGAAGAAAAAAAAAAATCTTATTCTAAGACTCTAAATTTTAGCAACTTGAACAATGTTCCAGCATATAGATTCTGTTTCTATCAATATGTCTTAAAAACTGCTGATTATGTACATAAAAAGAAAATAAATAAAATGCAGTAAAAATTGTGTTATCAAAATGGAGGCATAAAAATTTGTAAATTAAACGATCGATGGTTACGTAAATTGAGAAAATATATAGCTATATAGGTGGTTGATTAAATTAAGCAAATACATTGTTTATGTTCATTTTTTACTTTTTAATCTGTAGAAGGTTTAGGTGTGATTTGCTATCTCTTTAAATCTTCTGAGAACAAACACATTTTTTCCCCTAGAAAAGTTATTAATTAGTAGTTATTTTTGTAGACATTTTCTACAAGTTCTTAAATTGATTTCTTAATTTAAATACCCTTTTAATTATTCTAGCTATTATTATGTGTATTTCCAACTTTACCCTTTCAACAAGTCCATCCTCCTCCAAGTTTACACTCCCTCCATTCCCACTCTTAACATCTCCTACAAGACCCACTTCTCTCCTCTTTCCTACAAACCCTAGCTTCATTCCTCCAAAATCTAGAAAAAGAATAAGAAGAAGAAGTAGAAGAAATAAGGTACATAAAATAATGAATCCTCTCAACAACGAAGAGTGGACCCCTTCGGAGAGGAAGAGGTTCGACGAGGCGCTCTCCGAGATCGACTTGCGCGAGCCAAATTGGCTAGAGGAGCTCGCACGGAGGTTTCCGACCAAGACCATGCGCCAACTTAGGGACCACTATGTCGACCACATCGTGGACATGCAATGTACGTACATCGAGCGATCTACGCCACTGGAGTACGTGAACCCTGTCGACATGTTAGAGAACGATAACTTTGGCTTACCAGTTACGGAGGAGGGAGATGAATCTCAGTCCTTCGAAGCCGCATTGATGGAGGCCACCGCGAGGATGAGCGACGCAAAATCGCTGTCACCGCGGAGCATAAATAAGTTAGCGAGCGAGCATTTAGGAATAGTAGGAGTAGACGCGGAGCAGGAAAAGGTAGGAGGACAATTTGGTGCAAGAACATCCACTAAAGGAAAGCCCTGGACTGAGGAGGAGCATAGGTTTGCTATTTTTTTTAAAATTTCTTTTTTTCTTTACTTCTTTTTGGTTTTATATATTTGACATCTTAATTTGCAGGTATATGTTGAGGTGATCAATATATATGGAGTTTTTCATGGTCTGATGCATCAAGAAAAATTTCTTTTCTCACTAAATATTATTTTGCAAACTATATATATAGAACATGCATGCATGTAGAATTGATTAATCGAGATCATCCGAAAACCCTAAAGAATATAGCAATATGATGGAAATTTGTGAGAAATCAATCATCCATGTGTTTGTTTGATCATTTTTTATGATATAGTTGGTACTTTCTTTTCTCAAGTTTATTACTTGAAACTTAATTTTTACAACATTATAGAAATTTTACAACATTATAGAAACAATAATAAATCTAGGCTGAAATTTTTTTCTGTCATCAAAGTTAGCCATTATGTTAAGAAGGCGCATATATAATATTATGATTTCATATAGATTAAACATCAACTCATGACATAGATGCGAAGTTTCTTATACTTAATCGCGTGCCATGAAAAGAAAACTAACTATGCGATTGTTGGTTTGTTAATCTAATTATAAATTTTGCTTTTTGTATAAAGTGTGGCGTCCTGTAAATTTTGCATATATACTTTGCACTTATGATCATATATAACACTATATATGAAATAAATGTAGCGTAGTATATACATGCATGTTCTATTAACAATATAGTTAAGTAGAGATAAAGGATATATATGTGAAGGATGTAACAGTTGAGCCTTTTTATTTATTTTCACATATGACCAACTTTATTCATATTTTCTTTCTATATTTAGTATATGTAAAAGGGTGTTCTTTTCCTATCAGCTTACAGAAATTGCTTATTATACATAAGTTTCAGCTGACATGTAATTTGTAGTTAACATCAAAACCAAATGCTTACAAACAGGAGATGAATAAACACCATCACTGTCGTTTTATGTCGCGATGACTATGACGCAACTGTCCTAAGTCTAAAATGGCGGCACAGTAGTAACGGAACGACACAATGCCACTATCGTGTTGGAATAAGCATGACAAACAAGATCTTTTTACCAACTTTTATAGTTATCGCCACATGCATATATAAGCACGCCAGATGCGATCCACGCTTTGAAGATGGCATAGTATGAAAGCAATAATATGCTTAGAATATGAAAAAGATATATAATTATAGAGCCTTATATACATTGATTTCTTTCTCTTTTTTTTGGCTTTTTGTGGTACAATGAAGTGCATGTATGTACAAATACTGAAAAATATCCCCTCACACTGGTTGATATATACCACTATACAAAAGTTTTCCTTTATCATTACACTATAAGTGCAAGTTCTACTTGAAATAAAAACACTCACCCTGAAGTGCAATTGAAATTATGTCTAATTAAGCAAGAGAAGTCTTATTTCTGATCATGTATGAGATATATAATGACATAATTAATAAGGATGCATGATTGGCACAATTAATTAGCTTTTCAAATTGTCACCTTCTTGGATGAACGCGATGAATACATGAACTTATTATCAAGTCTATTATGTAAAATAATCAACGATTAATTGGTATTTGTTTCTTCCTATTCAAATAAATGAACTTAGTTTTAGGGCCATGATCCTACAATTTGTCAAAAAAAGAGAAAAACAAAATAGATCAATATTAGTTTTTCCTGATTTGGAAAAACTCAAAAGGACATATGTATGTACTTTCTCATACTCATCTAGCTAGTCTTGTTTTTGACAGGTTATTCCTGATTGGTTTAAGTGTGCATGGGAGAGGTGAATGGAGGACCATAGCCAACAACTTTGTCACCACAAGAACACCAACTCAAGTGGCTAGCCATGCGCAAAAGTACTATAACAGGCAACTGGTGTTAAAGGAAAAGCGTCGACATAGTATACATGACATCAGAAACATGGAGGACAATGTCGAGGGTGCCTTAGAGAAAAGCTTATGTGAACGGGTCAGGCCAACGAAAACTTATAGTGTCACTAAAACCAACCAGAAAACGCCAGCATCGAGCGCAACAACGACTCAAGGCATCGCTTCGTTGTCCCTTTCACCGATTGGAGCAACTACTC